>BSBK01002231.1:7387500-7805000 GCA_027943335.1 Chamaecyparis obtusa
TTTGAAAAAACCCACCATACCTTATACAGGTGATCTCGGTGGCTGACGTCAGCAGTCCACCGATCGGCCTTTCGGCCTTTCAAGGTTGACGGACCTACAAAAGGCCAAAAGGTCAACTCCCTGAAGGGGATTCAGACCTCTGAAAACCCAAACCTATGACAAGTCCAAAAAATTGCCAGGACCAAAAATGCCTAAGGCAGAAAAGACTTGTTCCCACTCCTTGCTTTTTGAACTTTCGCACTTTCGGACATCCAAAAGTGCAAAAGTGTGACAAGACCAAAAAACCTAAAAACTAACTAACAAGAAAAAAACAAAAGACAAAAAACCAAAAACCAAAGACAAGAAAAAAGAAAAAGGGGGGCCCCTAAAGCCGACGAGCTAAAAAAGGGGAGCGTGGTTGTGGGACCACAACAATTCCAGTGGTGAATAATCATCCTCAATAGAAATTGGATTATCTACCTCAATCTAACTTTTTTCTCCTTCGTACTTCTTGTACCTTAATCTCTCAATTTTTCCTTTGATGCTTCTCATTTTGTCATTAACTTCTTGCACAACATTATTTTCTTTCCTCTTTACACTAGCTTGTGTCAACTCAAGTTTAAATTTTTGGCTCTTTTCCTAAAAAGTGCCTAAACTTTATTCTTTAGGATCAATAGGTCTCTTAAAAATATTAGTTACATGCCTCTCAAGTAGTTCAACCTCTACTTAATAATCCATAGACATTATCCAAGATGTTCTTGGAATAACTACTTCCATAAAACATGCATTTGTCTCTGCCATAAAGCATACAAAATTTGTATATTTCTTCACAAGATCTTTGGGTATCCTTTGCCTTCTTTTCATTTGAATCTAAAATACCTTAACGAATTCCCATAGTTCCTTTGATACATTCTCTTCTTTTTGCATCCTATAATATTGACTGATTTGAAGTGCAACCAATACATTCTTATCGCATTCAACACTTCCTTTTCCTAGAAAGAAATTCAAGAAGTAAAAGAATATGTGGATTATCAATGATCCATATTTGAAGATTTATGATTCATCCTTCTTAATTTTCTTTAGATAATCCATCAAGTTATCTCTCAAAATCTCATAGACATGTATTTGTGCATTCTCGTTCAACATCCTATAGGAACCGTAGATAATGGTAGCAGGAATAGAGTTTATCCTGCTATTGTTGTAAACTTTGTAACTAAGGACCATCGATGCAAAATTTACATCTTTTTTCTTGATATATTGTACCGTCATAGCTATCTGATCCAATTGCAAGTTAGTCAACTCTATAATCAAATATTTCTTCGTAGTCCTCAGAGTAGCTATATCACCTATTGCATTGAAACCTATAATTTATTCCAAAAATTCCTTAGTAATTTTGCATGGTTTGTCTGCAAGCCAAAAAACTTGATTGTGAATTCTTTTCAAAATAATTCACATCCATTTAGGCTCATTAAACATGTGAAAATTAACATACTGTGCCAATTTTATTTCTCCAACCTTCTTGTACTAATCCACCAAGGTTCCATTCTCACATAGTGATTCATATTTCTTGTGAATATCTGTGTCTCCTAATTTATCTAATTTACATTAAATATATGCCCTAATATCTTCAACATGTAAAACTTCATGCGAAATATGTGAAAATGCTCCATTAGGATCATGTTTAGTGGATTTGTGTGGGTGTTTCTTAAATTCATAAGGATTCCTCTCCTTAATATCAATTACCATTTGTGTATTCATATCTACCAATCAATTCATGAAGATATGAAGTGATAAATACCCTTTTTAATGAAAACTAGGGTTTTCTAGTAAATCTCCTCTTCACACTATAAAATCTGCTCAACTCTTTCTCAAATAGTCTTCAATCTTGTTCTCTAGATAGAAAGGTACAAAATGATATTTGAATATTCCTTTTATCCTTCCAATTGACCCAAAAAGCAAGTCCACAATAAATGTTGTTCGTACCCTAATTTGTAAAGCTACGTCCACCAGTAAATTTTTTTTTGTCAATGATTCTCAAAGCTACCATCCTATTTGATGAGATTGATAACATAGATTTCCAATTTAATTCTCCTCCTATAACAATCACTCTTATCAATTATGCAAATTTAGGGGTGCATTTGGGATTTTTTAGTGAAAACTTTCCATTAGGTTTTTGACCTAAGCAAGTAGATGAAGAGGTTTCCACACCAAGAGCTGGTGTGATATGATCTATAGCATTAATTTTTTCTTTCCTTATCCATTTGATATTCATTTCCTTCCTAACTCCATCGATATCAATTGATTTTCCTTTACTGTCATTTCTTGCACCATTCTTCTCAACCAATTCATTCATTCTCATTCCAGCATTATATCTACAATTTCTAGCTATATGACTAAAATTATTGCATTTGTAACATATAACAAATTTGGATTTACATACCTCTGATTAACTAGATTTCTCTTCAATATGCATTCCTTTTCTATATGACCAAGATTTTTGCATTTGTAATAAGTAACATTACCTCTATTAATAGGTCTTGTCATCTTGACTGTAGAATCACTTGACTTCTGTCCATAACTTCCACATGTAAAGAAATAGCCTAAAAAAGTTTTTTTTTTTTTTGCATTCCTTCACTCTATGCCCAATCTTATTGCATGTATATAATCTTCCATTTAACTTTTAAATAGTAAGTTTTTTGTTAGGTTATTCCTTCTTTCTATCTAAATCACTACTTTCTTGTCTAGTTCTAGAACTTTCTCCTTTTTCAAATCCCTGTCCTTTCTTTTTTCTAAGTGCCCTCTAATATTTAATTTTATCATTAAGTTTTCTAGTGCTAGTTTTGAACTTTTCTTAAATATCCTTAGCCAATGCAATCTCTCTTCTCAATATCTCATTTAATCTATCCAATTATTTGTAATTATGTTTAGATTCCTCAAGAAAAACTTGCAAATTTCCAACGTCACTATTGATCTTGTAGCACTCTTCAGTTTTATCCTTCAAGGATTTCTTAAGTGTCTTCTTTTCTTATATTTCTTTAGTCATCTTGATTTCCATATATTCCATCTATGTGTGTGTGTGTGTGTGTCTCTCTCTCTCTCTCTCTCTCACACACACACACATACACACACACACACACACACACACACAAACACAAACACAATCTACTCATACACTTTATGTTTTTCTTCTATAATAGGTGCAGAGTCACCTCCTTTCTATGATAGTTTATCTATAAGGTCTTTTCTCTTGTCTCTATATTTACTCAATTTCTCTTTTAGATTTCCAATGAATCTATTAGCATCATTCAATTTTTCTTCTAGATCAAGGATGCGAGCATTGAATTTGACTAGATCTTCAAGTACATTCAAAAGCTTCTTTTGAATAGAGCTAGGAGGATCTCCCTCAAGCTTTTGAACTTTTTCTAAGGAACTAGGCCCCAATACAAATTTTTAGGATTAGGAAGCACCGAGAGGAGGTATGAGTGAATTAGTGCAACAATATTCTTTACCTTCTTAATCCAATACCAAAATTTAAAACCACAAATAATTGAAAGTAAATAGAATAAGATAATCAACATACACAACATCATATGACCATGATTTATTTTTGAGGAAAACCCAATTAAGGGAAAAATCCTAGTGGGGATAGTACCCACAAAATATCTCACTACTATAGTAATAAGTAGCTTGCTAAAGGTAATAGTACATATGAATGGGAATGTACATGCAGTCAGGCTTACAACCTAGAGCTCACTGCTCAAATACAAAACTTGGGCTAAAACCCAATGAACAAAAATTTAGGGCTACAACCCCAATCAAGACTACAATCCAAAACTGAACTGAATAATAGCTTCAGCTTATGCTTGAATAGTTCCAGCTTGTTAGTTCAATATGATCAATTAAATGATCATAAATATCTATCTCTTCACTCAAGTAGCATATCACAAAACATCATTCATTTTCACACCATATATCTTATCATCACACCAAAAAATTGGTCTTATATACTAGATCATAAGCCAAAAATATTATCTCAGTCAGCTCCAACATGTAGCATGTAAAGTGAAGGACATATAATGGTTAAATCTCCATGCTAACCTATCCTAGAGATAAATATGATAGTATACTGTCAGGACTATTAATCATAACCATCAAATTGATTGGATCATTGATTTGATTAGATCATTGATCAATCCAATGTACTACTAACTCTACATAAGATAGTTCTCTATCTGGCCAATGCACAAAGTATCAAATATCCATTATACTACATTAAAAATACCTACAATCATCAGGTAATGATCTCCATACCATGTAGAATCATAGACTATGTACACAAACCATAACTCTTAAACATGAACATCCCATACCGATCCAAAGTGTCTTCCTATAGACTATCCTATTCAACTATATTTAGTAGTTCTATCTAAGTATACAATCGGTAACTCAAAAACTTGTTAGGTAACCAAGAGAATAGTGTGTAATTTCCATCAATGACAACATACCAAGTGTCTCATTAGTGTTTCTTGCTAACAACTGGGTTCCAAGATATTTGAGACTAGTTTCTAATTGCAAAAGACTTATCTCTGTTAAACTTATACTCTTATTGAGTTTGGATTGTAACAATATACTTTTTGTGAATATTTAATTCCTTGTTATTAGCTCAATTGTGATAAATGATTAAGATTATCTTAGGTATGCAATCCTTATAACTAAAAATTTAGACAATAGGATCCTTCTTGATAAGAAATCTTATTCCATTTATTAGATGACTTTCCATATGTGAGAATGGATAATATTGATATAGATATTTTGATCCACTGTATATATACCATTCTTCATTTCTGATATCTTCTTATTATGTCTATGATATGTACTGAACCAATGTGTAGTATATGATTCATTTTCTATGTAGCATCCCTTACTAGGGTTAGAAAATACTATTATTAGCAATCAAATCCAACTACCTTGTGGATACTTCCTTGTAGTATATATAATAAGTTATCTTTAGATATATTCTATTTTCTTAGATGAGTCCCTATAATATCAATCCCAATTGATATTATTAAGGATCTTTCTCATTGTCATTGTCCTTGAAGTGATAATGATATTCTTGGGGTAATTACATCAAGGGGTATCAAACCCAAATTGTTACAATGAAATTCAAATTTCTCTCTAGAAAGAGGTTTTGTCAAAATATCTGCAACTTGTTCTTCACCTTTGTAATGGATGAGGAAAACTTTCTTTTCTAAAATGTGCTCTCTAATGAAGTGGTGGTGGAGAGAAATGTGCTTTGAATTTTCATGATAAATTGGATTCTTTGCCAAGGCTATTACACTTTGATTGTCACAATACAATGGTGTAGGTTCTTGTTGAGGGAGACCCAAATCTTCAAGTATTCTTCTAAGCCATAGAGCTTCTTTAGAGGCATGCGTACAACTTTTATATTCAGCTTCGGTAGAACATAGAGACACAGATTGTTCTTTTTTACTTTTCCAAGATATAGAACTTGAACCAAGAGAAAAACAATACCCAAAAGTAGATTTCCCATCATTGGGGTCTCCACCTAGATCTGAATCAGTAAAGCCTTTTAAAGAAAAATCAGAATTTGCATCATAAAATAATCCTAAGTTAATAGTACCTTTAATGTAATGTAATATTCTTTTAGCAATTTTGAAGTGAGTTTGTTGAGATTTGGAAATGAATCTTGAAACTAAACCAACACTAAAAGATAAATCATGTCTGGTGAGGGTTAGATAAATTAAACTAGCTACAAGTTCTCTATAAGGAGTAGCATCTATGAAAGGAGATTCCATATTTATCATTAACTTAGTTCCTAAATCACATGGAATTGAAACAGGATTAGCATCATTCATATGAAATCTATCTAGGAGATCTTTATCATATTTACTTTGAGAGATAAAAATACCCTTAGGGGTTTGCCAAATTTGCATTCCTAAGAAATAATGTAAAAAACCTAAATCTGTCATTTGAAAATTTTGGTTGAGTTGGAACTTAATATCAAAAATTAACCGGTTAGAACTAGAAGTAAGAATCAAATCATCAACATAGAGAATGATAATAATAATGTCATCTTCACTATGCTTGATATACAAGTTAGGATCATTTTGACTTCTTTCAAAACCTTGAGAAATAAAGAAAGCATTAATTTTGGAATACCAATCTCTAGGAGATTGTTTTAAACCATAAATAGACTTCTTGAGTTTACATACTAAATGTTCATTACCTTGTTGAATAAAACTAGGGGGTTGAGACATGTATATTTCTTCATGCAAATCACCATTCAAAAAAGAACTTTTAACATCCATTTGGTGAATAGGCCAATTTATTTTTGTAGCTAAAGAAAGAACAACTTTAATGGTAGGCATTTTAGCAACAGGAGAAAAGGTTTCATTATAGTCTATTCCTTCAACTTGAGAAAAACCACGTGGAACTAGTCTAGCCTTAAATTTACTAATTTCATTATTGGAATTTAACTTAGTTTTATATAACCATTTACAGGAAACCAAATTTTTACCATGAGGTAAAGGAACAAGATCCCAAGTGTTATTAGAAATCAAAGAGTCATATTCTTCTTGCATAGCAGTTTTCCAATGAGGTTGATTTTTAGCTTGAGAAAAAGTTTGAGGATCATTAGAATTAGAGAGAGAAGTCATAAGAGCATAATTTCAGTAGTTTATCCTTCTAGGTTTAAGTCCACCCATTCTAGAAATGTAATCATCACCTTCATTAAGTAAATCTTTAAACCATTTAGGATTTCTCCTAGAATTAACATAAATATTACTAGGAGGAGTAGATAGATTATTATTATCATCATCATCATCACTGCTACTACTAGAAGGAACAAAATCATTAGGAGTATCATTACTATCGATATGTTCATCATTATCCTTTTGAAGAGTCTTAGTATTATCCTTAGTATTAGGAGCAGAAATAGAAGGAATAGAAACATTAGGAGTAGAAATTTGAGGAATAGGGTTGAGAGATAGAGGTTGGTCCTCCATAAGAACTATGTTGTTGTGACTAAAATCAAAATTTAAAATTTGAGAACAGTCATGGACACCATTTTCAGCAATGCAAATATCTATAGCTATTTTAAATTTATTAGTAAGAGGATCATAAAATCTATAACCTTTAGTGTTATCAGAATAGCCAAAAAATATATGAGGTGAGGATTTAGGATCTAACTTTTTCCCTTTCTATTTAGGTGTGTGAACATAAGTAGTGGAGCCAAAAATCCATAAATGAGACAAATTGGGTTTTCTTCCTGACCAAGCTTCTTCAAGAGTTTTATTTCATAGGGCCTTAGTAGGAGTTCTATTAAGAATATAGGTGGCACATGCCATGGCTTCAGCACAAAATTTATAATCCATATTTCTATTATGTAAAAAGCATTTAGCCATTTCTACTATTGTTCTATGCTTCCATTCTGCCACACCATTCTGTTCTGGTGTATAAGGAATGTTAAGCTCATGTTTGATACCAAAAGATCTTAAGTAAGAATGGAAAGCACGATTAACATATTCAGTACCATTATCAATCCTAAGAATCTGAATTTTACAACCACTTTATCTTTCCACAATAACATGAAATACAACAAAAATATCAAGAACTTGATCTTTATTGTGTAAGAAATAAATCCAAGTTCTATGAGAATAATCATCAACAAAGGTTAAAGCATATTTTGAGCCTAAAATAGAAGTATTTTCCATAGGACCTAAAAGATCACTATGAATGAGAACTAACTTATTATTAGCTCTCCAAGATGATTTATGAGTAAAAGATTCTCTATGCATTTTACCACTCATACATCCATTGCAATCAAACTTAGAAGGAGTAAACTTAGGTAGCTCATCTACCATATTTTCTTTTTTCATTAATGAGATATAATCATAATTTAAATGTCCTAGCCTTTCATGCCAAATGTGAAAATCAACAGCAGTGAGTAATGAAAATCTAGGAGAGGCAAATTGATAAAATTTAAAGAGATTATCATCATCCAATTTAGCATCAACAACTATGTGATCAGTATTGGGATCAATGATATGGAAATTATTTTTATGAAACTCAACCTTATAATCTTGACATAATTGAGGAACAAAAATAAGGGTAGCTTTCAAATCAAGAACATAAAGCACATCATGTAATTTACCATTTGGAATAGAAACATTACCAGTTCCTTCAACTTGACATCAATGATTATCAGCTAAAGAAATAGGAATATTCATAGAATCAGGTCACAAAGAATCAAAGACTTCCTTATGAGATGTAACATGTTGAGATGCACCACTATCAATAATCCATTCAAGTGGTTTAGAAGCATTAAAATAGACAATAAAAGTAGAATGAGATTGATTTCCATTAGATTTTCTATTTTAGTAGTTTTCTGGTGCTGTAGCTATTAAATGCTTTGGTAACTATTCATATCCCTCTGCTCTTCCATTTCCATTTTGATAGGGTCCAAATTCCTCTGCTCTTTCTTTTTTAGTTCCATTTCTATCATAGCAGTCACTGTGATTGACAACATTTTTTAGTGCTCTGATACCATGTTAAAATAATAACCAAAATATGAGAGACAAGAAATTGTTTAACATTGTGAGAAAGGAGTAAGGAGATTTACCATGAATAATCACAAAACTAGGAGCATTCACTAAAGAGCAAAGCAACAAATGAGATAATATTTTGAAGGGGGAAAAGCATAAAAAACCCTCATGATATAATGAATGTGGAAAAAATGCCTAAGAATGAGAGAGAGAGAGAGAGAGAGTGAGAGCTTAGCTCATACAATGGTGTTCAAGAAGAAGAAGTATCTAGTGTGTAGAGAGAAGGAGAGCCATCTCTTTTAATAGAGATGTGAGGAAGGAGTTACATTGTAACTCCCATTTCTATGTATGCCACATATCACTAGTGTGTGAGACAAGTGTAGGATTCCACATAAGGAGGAATAGCTATTTTCCTTAATAAAGGAAATTACAAATATGACATGTCCTCCCACTTGGACTAGAGGATGAATACAATAGGATACCTTGGTTTATCCTTACATATTTTACCAAGGAAAGATTAAATTCTAACATATCTCTTTCAAACCTGTTATAATAAATGTATTTGTACAGAGTGGTGGGAGTAATCCATATTCAATGTATTATTGATGCACTTGTTCTTCACTCCAAGATGCTTATTCTATTCATGTTCCTTGTGAATGATTATAAATCCATTCCCATGAATAAGTGTGTAAAGACTAAAATTTTGACACAAAGGCCACATCATCAATTTGCAATACAGACAAAGGAGTCGGTCAACAATTCAAAGGTTGAATGCATAAGTTGACATAATACCAATAGATTCCCTAAAATATAAGGATAAAATAATTACAACTAGGACCATAACTTGTAAAAATTATAAAGCATACCTATGTTCAAAGTTGTGTAGAATGCCGACCATGTCTCAAATGTAGTAATGAAGTCACAATATGAGATTTCCCATCAAGTACAAAGTATGAAGTCAAGGTAACAACCCAAGAGATTTTTGACCAACTGTCGAATCACATATGTAAAAGATAAAGATTAGATCAAATATGTACTTCCATTTTAGTGACAAAAGTAAACAATAGAATTAACAAATACCACCATGTTGAATACAAAGAAGCATATAACACTATAAAGGAAAGTTCTTCCTACAAGAAGTTTTAGAAACCTATTCACAAAAGTCAACAAGGCCAAGAATATTGTGGGAGTGCATTTCCACCCTACCACAAAGTAGTAACACTTCCCTAGAATCCTTCTTGACATGAAGGACACCCAGCCTAGCTAGAAGTAGACTAACAAAGTAAAATGATAGGAGTAATGGAATTGTGCATATAACATACGTGCTTTAATTGCTTGTAATAAAATTAGGAAGCTCAAGCATTAATCATACATTAGTAGACAACAACCTTACCTCATTATTCTAAACATTCCAAGTTCTCACTTGCATCTCATCTAGAATAATCAAAGGTTTGTTCAAGAATCATAAAAGTGCATTTAGTATAAAATAAAGAATTACCAATACTCATAAAGAATCATAATGCTTATTCTTTTCAATTACACATATAAGTATAACAGGGACTCCAATCTTCCTAAAAAGAAAAACTCCTTTCTTAACCAAGATGGTGTAGATATCTATAGTTTTGTTGACTATTAGTGACTTACACTTGGTCATTATCTAGGCAATGATGGTTGGTCATCACTGTGACTGAGTCATCATGTATAGGCTGAGTCATGTAATGTATACTTACCGAGCAGTAGTACTGCCAAGTAAACCAATGGTCACTATATATTTTTGTATTAGCCAAGTTAAGTTTTTGCTGAGCTATGTAAGTAATGAATACCGAGTGATAGAGATATCAGCAAATTCAAAGTACAATGAATGCCGAGTACCAGGGACATCAATTGCCGAGTTAGCCAGAAATGACATATGCATTTGTTATGGCACAATGATTGAGGTAAAACATTTTGGTTGACATTCATGTTTTGTATTTTGTTTGTTGAGGAAATCACAGAGGTGATTACACATCTATTTTGCAATCATTAATACATATGAAACACTTAGATACAATCAGAAATTAGCAAAGCTTAAGTGGCAAAAAGAGTAAATCTAGATCGTAGATCTTGAATCTTGAAGAAGTTTAGTTGTCTATATAAGGATAAGATCTGAACCCTAAAACATGTTAGCATATGTGTCAGAGGATGTGAAGGGAATGCAAGAATGAGAAGAGAACACATTCATATCAGTGAAGCATTCAGATAGAGCTCAGTGAATGAGTTAAGCAGTGAAGGACAAAACATAGATAAACTTGATAGATGAGATCAAAACAATACTGTAAGGAGAAGATCTGTAATCAGCATACAGTGAAAACCGAAGGATCAGGTACTAAGAAATTCTAACAAGTGTATCAGGGTAAATCTCTTAACTAAGTGGTTTTAACAGACCTATTGTAATCTCTTAACTGAGTGCTTACTTTATTGTAAGTTTTAAATCCTTTAGCAAGGTAGACTATATAAGTCTTTTAGCTCTTAACAGGGCAGACCCCTCACAGGGTAGATTAGATTTTGATCAAACTTGTAGCCCTAACAAGAAAAATTTATACTACAGTAGTAAAGATTTTTGGGTGTCATCCCCACCCCAATTTTACCTTTCAAGGGTTTCTGGGTAACCAAATTTATTGTGTTATGAGTACTTTCTTGAATGATGCTTAGTATATTAGTTACTTTGTTTTCATGAAGTTTTGTTGAAGCTATGCAAAAGTTTTATGCAATGTTAAAATGGATTAGTAGGTGATATCTGATTCACCCCCCCCTCTCAGTATCATATTTCCCAACTATATTTCCAACAATTGGTATCAGAGCTTCAAGGTTTATCATAAAAAGTCTAACCACTTGAAGAAAAAGATCTTGAGATGGAACTTTATAATATGGGAAAGCTTATAGAGAATCATAAGATTGATGTACAACTATCATTACAACAAATGGAAGCAGCTAGAGGTGAACTGAAGAAATTCTTAAGTAGGAGGAGAGAAATTGCTATTCAGCAAAATGATTCACAATATCAAGAAGAAGATACCATTGGACTATTTGATAATGGGAACTCTACAGAAAGTGACAAAGCCATAAAAGAGCTACTGGATAAAAATACCATACTAAATGATGACACCAAAAATCTAAAGAGAGAACAAGAAATTCAATTAGTCAGACTCTGTGAAGTAGTTGAACAAAAAAAGAAAGCTAAAGAAGACAAGATAATGGATGAAGAAGATAAAATACAAATAATAATGAGACCTTATGAGAGGACAAGTTACATGCAAAGGTTGACCAACAATCAACTAGACATGGTAAATCAACTATTGTTGGTTAATTAAGAGTTGGGCAGGAAACATATGAAAATTAACAATCTGAGATCTGAAAATGATCAAATAAGAAATGAATTGAGATCTGAAAAGGAAATCAATGAAAGGATGAACGAGCCAAATGAAGCTACAAAATACTTTGAAGAGCTATTAAGGTCACCTAGAAGATCTGGTGATAGATCTGGACTTGGACTAAAAGAGCATTCATCATCCACTAAAGAAGGAGAGTCATCAAAGAGTGGAGAGAAAAAGAATGAAAAACCAAAGAACAAAAAGCCCACATGCCATCATTGTAGAAAGACATGACATACAACCAACATATATAGAAGAAAACATAGTAGGTCTGATCTTAAACCTAAATTTAATGGGCATTTCTTTAACTGTAAGAGACATGGACATCAGGCACATGAATGCAGGTCTAAGGTCAATAGTCCACCTACCTCACCAACATTTCAAGGACACTATTTCAATTGTCAGAAGTATGGGCATAGAGCATTTGAATGTAGATCTAAACCTAAATGGTCATCAAATGAACAGACTAAGTCACTTGTGAAGAATAACACATACAATTGGGATTATAACACCTGGTACAATTGTCATTACTATGGGAAATATGGACACATTGGAGAAAATTGTTTGAAGACTCATTTCAGAGGTAAATCCAAAATTTGGATGAATGGAAGCATGATATGTTACAAGTGTAACAAGATAGGTCACCTAAAGAAAGATTGTAGATCACCTATATCGAGAAATGATCAAAATTAGAATGAAGATATCAGTGAGAAATTGAGAAATCAGATGAATAAAACATGGAAGAAGAAAGCACAAGTTAAGCCAGTACATCTAAGGTCACCCAATTTGATGGATCAGGTGATCACACTTCTTGAAATTAAGGAAAGAAGGTATGTTTGGAACTGAGTCTTACAGTGCTTTATCTTACATCAATTCCTAACATAAGTTGAGTAAAAGTCCATATCTACATAGATAAAAGATGCATTAGGACATATATGAGAAAAGTAGAGCATTCCATTTTTTATGCCAAGTGTTAGTGTTTTGACCGAGTTATCAATGTATGCCAAGCACCTGTGGTAGCCGAGATGTGATGTATAGCGAGCCGTGTCTGAACGGTTATAACGAATGAGCTTGTGTTAGCTAAGGTTAACATAGGTTTGCCAAGACAACTTTATTACACTTAAAAATTTATATGGAGCATTTATGAGGCCCAAATTTGAATTTTTGGAATCTATAAAGTGGAATGTTGCCATTCATTTCATTTCACCTAGCAAAATTGAAATTTCTTTGAGTGATTTAGAGAGTGAGTAACTAGTTTATCAAAGGGTGATTCCAAATATTTTTAGCGTGCCATCGGTGAATCATCTGAAGAACACTTACAAAAAGGTACCCTACTGAGCAATATTTATTTTCAAGATTTTTTTCAAGTTATAAATGGCATCATCATTGTCTACTGCAATGAAGAAACAAGAGATGGAGGTTTTCAATGCACAGTTGGTAAGAAATGAAGTTTGTAAGCTACATAAGTTTAAGGCAATTTCGAAGAGTGCAATCAAAGGAGATCTTACTGGTGCTCTATCCTTGATTCTAGAGAATGTGTTAGTAATGAATGACATTAGGTCTTGTTATATGTGCAAAATCAGAGAAATCAAAGATTATGAGATCAGGGAGGCATATGAAAAATTGTGTGACAATGGTGTGTTGAAGCCAAAATACAAATCGGTTGCCGAGAAAGGGTTAGTTCATGACCTAGGTTTCCCACATAATTTCAAAGTTGAATGGATAAAGATTGTATTAAGTTCGGTGCATGATATGAAATTGTCACTGGAAGATGGACCAGTTAAGATAATGAAGGAAATGATTCACTGGGTAAACTGGATACCCTACAATTTCAGGAAAAAGAACAATGAAATGTTTAAGTAAGGAAGAAATTCAGGTGAACACACATGCAGTTTGGAAAAAGTGTGGAATGAGGATTTCCACCATCACTGATCCAGAGATTGACTTTGCAGTTAGGGTTATTTCACACAAATTCTACCAATCCAGTTGGTTGGATAGCATACCATGTATGGCAGTGGACCAGGCATGGAATATTATTAAGAAAGGATACACTTATGATCTCACTGAGCTCCAACTAACTCCACTTGCCAAGAACCTAACCTCAATCTAGAAAGTAAAGAATTATATGTTTAAGTTCGGTTCTTTGCTTGTCTATCTATTATTTTATATTCAAAAGTGTTTACCTACTGTTGAAGGTGTGATATGAGATAAGAAGAAACCAATTACAGTTCAAATTAATGAGTTCATAGGTTAGATAGGAGAAAGTTTTAATGGTGTAATGGAGAATTATTTCATTGAGTTAAAGAAGATAATGAGGAAGAGGAGTAGGATCCCTATGTCTTTAGTTGAGAAGTATAGCCAAGATATATGCTTTCTAGTTGACACAGATTTCACCTATGTACAAGCTATTTTACTGAGGGTTTCATGGCTAATGCCATTACCTTATGAGGTAAATGTTGCCCTATTTTTTCCTTCCATTCAAATTTGGCCTTGGTTTTTTATGATAGACCTTCATCTCCTCAGTCCTGTGAGAAGCTCCAAAAAATTTCATGGGTTTATCTATTTCCCCCTGGTCTCTGCAACTATTTTTTAGGTCGCTGGCTAGGTGAAAAGTCCTAAAAAAATTCATAAATATAGTCATTGGGTCAAATAACCCTACAAACCCTAGCCTTCATTCTTTTTGGTCATTACCTTTTTGGTCACTTAAGTTCCATCAATTTCCATGTGCACAATTTAATCCTTCAATTGCCAAATCTTTGATTCCCGGCGGTCAAAGCTCTAACATTTAGCGATCCCGCGAGCGGTTACCTTTTGAGTTGGCGGTCTCTTCTTAGCAGCTAAAATCAAGATTCTTCATCTGACAGTTGTCGCATGATCTCATGGCCTTAGAAGATTCCATGAGATCTAGCGATGATCGTCGATCTTCCAAGTTTGTAGTGCTTCAAGCTTGTGTGGGTCCATTGCCATGTCATCCTAGGTGGAAGTTCCTAATTTGCTGAAGGGTTGTGATATGTAACCTTGTTAGAGTGGGCTCGAAAGACCATGTTTAGATGATCCTATGACTAGTGCATAATCTCATGGGTTGTGTCAGAGCCATGCGATCATGCACCGACTATCAATTTCACTTCCTTGTCAGAGCCTTGTGGGTGGGTCTTCATTTGCTGACGTGCTTGTCTTCTACTAGTCCAAATAGCAATGACTGGGTTGTGTCAGTGGGGCTGTGTCAAAGTCTCTATAGGGATGTCAGAAGGATGAAGATTGAAGGTTGGCATATCTTCATGAAGGGGTTTTTTGACACATCCAATCTTACAATGACCATCAAATTTTCCAGGTGTTCAAGTCCTATTAGTGGTTCCAATGCCAGGTCAGGGTGATATGCCATCTTCTTATTGGTTGAAGTAAAGATGAATGTCAGGTGGGACCAGTGCCATGTGTTGCTGACTTGGTCGAATGTGATTGGTTTCCGCATGCTGATGAAGACTTCCAGGTGGACTGATGTGTCAGTGGGGTCATAGCTTAATGAAGATCTATGGTGGGCATATGATCTAAAGGAATATTCGATGGTCATGAGATCATGCACCTGCCGTTAGATTGGAATCTCAATTTGAGTGGGTCTGTTGTCAGAGCTTTCTGAAGTGTTTTGCTGATGGGGCGGTCAGTGCAAATGAAGGATTGCCAAGTGGTGAATGGGCCCAGGGTTAGAAAACATTAAATGAATTAGAAACTAAAGGTTTTCTCATTTTCACTAGACCTAAATAGGGTAGTTAAAACAATTAGCGGTCCTGCGACCAATGAGAAAAGGTAACCCAAGGTGAAATTAAGGTTAATTCTATAGACGAATGGTTCCTAGATAAATAAGAAGATCTAACGGTCATGTTTTAAAAGGAGATTGGGATTTAAACATCAGACGTCAATGGAGGAAAAGTATGGCACCACTTACTAGCCATTAATATTTAAATTCAAATTTATTTCCTTGCAGGGTTTTGGCTAGGTTTTGATCCAATAGTCATTTGCGATAGAGTGGGTAGATAGAATTTATGTCTTTAGGACATTTGCAGTTGAAAGAGGATGATGAGGAGGTCTGGGTAGTTGTCTTTGGTCATTTCTTGTTTTTTGAGAGTACCAAATTAGTGCATTCATGGCGGGCCAATTTGTAGAGAGGTAGATGAGTCTGGGTTGCTTGTCTGCAAGTTGATTGTAAGTACATGGAGGGGCACTCAAAGAAATATCTGATCAGCTATGATTTTGTAGAGATATATTTATGATTAGACTTGACTGTACTAGGGTTTATCATTATTCTAATGCAAAATTCTTTAACTCTAGTTAGATTTTTTGACTCTTGCCTGCATGCAAGGAGGATGTATATATTGTATTTTTAGAGGTTTTGAAGCTCAGAGTTGAACAATTGTAAAAGAATTTCACTTTTCTTAAAGGTCATCTATGGTATCATTTCTACCCTCTAGCTTATACAGTTGTAAATCTTTCATTGATGATTCAGATATTGCAGAGGTATTTTGTGACAATTCTTCATGTCCCTATGCTTCCTTGTCTAAATTATCTCTTATTGGATTAAAGTATATGATGTTTTCAATGATATCTTAGGGTTCCTAATCCCTCCTACTTTCTATAATTATGTGTGTTATTGTGTTTGATCTGATTTAGGTGTTTTGTGGGTATACTTTAGCCCCCTAATAGTCTTGTCTCAATCCTACACCAAGTTGCAGAAGTGAATGTCTGCTTGCAGGTCATACGTTGTGTCTTATGTTCAAGCCCTCCTATGAAACACTTATGCAAGCCTATTTAGTAAGTTGTGACCTAGAAGACCTAAGCCTTTCATTGATTCCGTTCCTCTATACTAAGATCCAAACCCTAATTTTGGTGTATCACCTAGTAGGTAGTTTTCTTTCAAGTCATTTCCCTTTCCAAGCATTCCTTCTATCCCTTTCCCTCAAAAGATTTACTTTTCATGTCTAGAAGAAAATTAAGGTGATTATCCAAGAGGAACCAGCCTAGAACCTGGAGGTCTCATCTTATTTAGCATAGGTCCCACACCTGGAGATGATTCCCATGTTATACTAGGTTATCAAGACTACGAGAGCTTGAAACAGGGGTGCAAACTTAGTGTATAACAATTCTGGCACGCCTGGTGGGAAAAAAGATTAGATTGAAGTCCAAAGGTGTTCTTGTTGGTTCATCTACAAAAGGATTAAAGAAGTTTAGTACACAAGGAATATTAGTACAGGCTTAAGTTCAAGGATACCCCACCTTGGTGCCAGTGTATAACAATGGGACTACAAAAGAAGTCCATTGTTTGAAGATTATGTTATCTCTGATATATAGATTGCATAATACAGGCTTTTAAAAGTTGTTCTATCAAGTATATCTAGTGACTCCATTGATTTCAAAGATTTAGGCCAACCTTGTTTAAGGTTTATGAGAAATATTGAGACTAGAAGCTCAAAGCCTACTCAATTTTTAGAGTTGCCCTCAAAAAGAAGTCACAAAGGCAGGTCAACCCAAATAACATCCCCTGCAAGGAGAGTTTAATCAACACCTCCTAATACCTCAAAAAGGAGACCTTTTCCCTTTCATTTTAGAAGAGGTAGATCTCTAACCAGAGATCTAGAAGAGGACTCAAATCCAGCAGCAAATACAGCTCACATAGTTGTCAATCTTCAGATTCCAACTCCTGCAATGGCTAGACAATTTGCCTTTGCACCTTTCAACCAAGGGATTCCATTAGCCTTCACTCAACATCATGATGTGCCCTTGGTGGCACTAAAGAGTATACCTGATTTCATAGGTGAAGGGTAGATAACTACTTTTGAACACATAAGAGATGTGACCACCATTTGCAACATACACAACATTACTCAAGAAGATGTGGCCACAAAATTATTAGCAGCCTCTCTAAAAGGTAAGGCTCTTGAATGGTTTAGAACTCTAACTATTGGTTCTATTACTTCATGGGATGAGTTAGGGGATGCATTAAGTAAGAATTTTAAGGATAAATCAGATAACTTGTCTCTAGTTGAGCAGTTAACAACCATTAAGAGAGACCCTCAAGAACATATGACAAATTACAATAGTAGATTCCTCAAAACATGGAATAAAATTCTAGTCTCTGTGAGACCATCAGCTGACCATGCTTTCCTATACTACTTGCAAAGTCTAAATGGTCAAATTTCTATCATGATCCAATCTATGGGTGGTACTTCCTTACCCCAAGCCTTTGACATAGCGGTCAGGGCTGAAAATTGTTTAATCCAAGTAGACATAATTGCTAGAAGGCCACCAATGCCCATTTTTCCTAGCCTTCAACCCATTGCACCTGCACAAGCACCCCCATTTACCCCTATTCCCACCATATTGGCACCACAAGCTAGTACTAGTGGTCATGAGCTAATAGCTAGTTTCTCTCAAGAGCTGCAAGAGATGAAGAATAGCCAACAAAGTAGTCAGAAAGAGATGACAAATTTGTTGTAGACCTTGATTAAAGAGGTTACAAATTTGAAGAAACTAGGTCAAGGAATCAGACCACCCTTTCAAACATAAGGCCAGGGTCCTAATCAACAATATCAGAATCAAGGATAGACTTACCAACAAAATAGGCCACCATGCCAAGGAGGGTATTAAGGACAAAGAAAAAGTTTTAATCAAAGACCATTCCAACCATATAACCTTGCACCTCTAAATTCTACAAATCCAGTGAGGGATATGGTTCCTAGTCAAAATAATATGGCTATGGATAATGAATGGTGTTGTCCTTGTAATCAACCTCACAATCAAGCTACATGTTCAAATGGATGGATGAACCAAGCCCTAATGGTTCAAAATGCCTCACAAGCTCAATCAGAGGCTTCATCCAGTGGGTCAGTTCCTCAACAAGAATCACAAGAAAGTGAGACTGCCCTCTTTAATTGGGAGCAACCAAACTTCAATGGAGTCAATGATGAAGTTTCTTTTGTTGCCTATACAAGAGCAAAAAGAAGAGCTCAAGACATGGAAAGAGTAGATTCCAATGCCAAAGCCACTACATCTGTAGAGAAACTATAGCAAGCCACTCCCATCACACTTAAGGAGGTCCCTGTCATCACAATCAAGGAAGGCCAACATTCCAAAGAGGTGGAGCCCATCATGGTGAAAGCACAACAAAGAGTACACACTATGACACCTTTTAACATTGTAGAAAACATGAAGAAGGTGAATGTTACCATGTCCATGTGGGACTCTTTGGCTCTTCCAAGATAGCCTAAAATTTTGAAGAAGGCCATGACTGAGGCAACAAATCCTCAACCTGCAAAAGAAGCTGCAAAGCCAGTGTTGGTTAACACTAATCAACAAAAGGAGGCCCCAACTAGCAACTCCAAGACCAATGTCACACAAGGTAGGAACTCAAAGCCACCTCCCTTTTATGTATCTCTAATTATTGGAAAATCTTTAGTGCATAATTTTATGGTAGATAGTGGAGCTACTAGCACTGTAATGCCTAAGAAGGTAGCTAACCAATTAGGACTAAGATATGAACCCTTTCAAAAGAAGGTCACACAACTTGATGGATCCTTAGTCAATACTATAGGTGTGGCCAAGGATACCAGTCTAATCCTATATGCTATTCCTAATTTCTCCATCCTCCTTGATATATACATCATAGATCTCCCTGCATTATTTGCTATATGTCTTTCAAGGGAGTTTACAACCAAGATAGGAGGTTATCTTTCTTCTGATTGGTCTCACATGATATTTCATACAAGATATGGTACCAAGGTCACCATTAAATCAGAACCATTAGTAGCACACCACATATAACCTTATGTGTCTAATACCATCAATGTAAATTGCCCCATATTTGATGACAGTGACTTCCAAACTACTAGTGAAGCAAGCACAAAGATAGGAATTATCCCTGATATTTTACTAGATGAAAGAACTTTAGAGGCCCAAGAAAGTCTTGTTTGGGATTTTGGTTTGGGAAGTTATTTAATACAAGAAAGTGGAGCCATAGAACCAAGCCTTCTCAAGGAAGATACTGATTCAAAAGATCAGAACAATCAGGTTTGGAAACTATTTTTTGATGGGGCTAGAAGTAGACATGGTTCTAGTGGTGGTGCTATGCTAGTGTCCCCAAAAGGAGAAAGGTATTATACTACCTTTAGATTTAGTTTCTCCTATACTAGCAATACTATAGAGTATGAAAGCCTAGTCAATGGACTAGAATGGGCTAGAAAAAGAGGGCTTAAGGCCCTAAAAGTTTATGGTGACAGTGAATTAGTTGTCAGCCAAGTAAGAGGGATGAGTGCAATCAAAAATGACACTTTGAAAGCATACACACATAGAGTTTGGGATGCAATTGAAGATTTTTGTGCTTTCAATATTGTTGCTATCCATAGGAAGCTAAATCAAAATGTAGATAGGTTAGCTGTTGTTGGATCTCAGTATGATATTCCCAATAGCATTTCAAAAGAGGTAGATCAACAACATATCAAGGTGATTGTCAGACCATCTATTCCTAATAATGATGTCAATTGGCAAGTGTTTGACAATGATGAAAAAATTATGCAATTCTTGTTTGAAGAAGATGCTTTTTTAGAGTACAATCAAGATAGGCTATCACAAAACTATGGTGATCAAGTGATACAACTTAAGTCTAATAAGATGCCTAGAGGTCTTGTTACCTTAGAGACTATCTTCAACAAGGATGATGAAGTTAAGAGAAGGAAAGATAGCCTGGTAGTTTAACAAGAACATTGTGTTGAATTAGAGTTGGAGCTAGGTAAGAGCTTACAATTTGGAAAAGTAAACACTGAATTGCAAAAGAAAGCTTACACTCAACTTTTCAAAGAATTCAGTGATGTTTTTGCATGGCAATATGAAGACCTCAAAGGTTTTGACCCTACCCTTGCTCAACACACCATTGAGTTAGAACCAAATGCCAAACCAGTAAGACAAAAGCATAGGCCTGTTAATCCTAAGCTAGAGCCACTTATGCATTAAGAAGTGCTCAAATTGATGGAAAGTGGTATCATCTACCCCATGAAGCATACTAGTTGGATTTCCAACCTTGTTCCTATCAGGAAGAAGAATGAGGAATTTAGGTTATGTGTTGACTTCAGGGATCTTAACAGGGCCTCATTAAAAGACCACCATCCATTACCCTCTATGGAAAAAATCTTACAATGTGTCTTTGTATCTGAGAGATTTTCATTATTGGATGGCTATTCAAGATATAATCAGATCTTAGTAAATGAAGAGGATCAATATAAGACTGCATTTACAACCAAGTGGGGAACCATGGCTTATCAAAAGATGCCCTTTGGTTTGTCAAATGTAGGTGCTACATTTCAAAAGGCAATGGATATAGCCTTTCAGAGCCTAATGTACAAGTTTGTACTGGTCTACTTGGATGACATAACTATCTATTCTAAGAATGCAATAGATCACATCAAACATTGGAGGAAGATCTTTGAAAGGTGTATAGAATTTGGGATATCTCTTAATCCCAAGAAGTGTGTGTTTGCAATTCATGAAGGAAAATTGTTATGATATATAGTATCAAAGAAAGGAATTATAGTGGATCCTGAGAGAATTACAACCATCCTAGAGCTACCATTGCCACATCACAAGAAAAGTCTCCAATCTTTCATAGGAAAGATTAATTTTGTTAGGAGGTTCTTGCCTAACATTGCAGACTTACTCAAGCCTTTGACAACCATGTTAAAGAAAAGTTCAACTTTTAGTTGGACCAAAGAAGGGAGAATCAATTTCCAAGCTATCAAAGAGGCCTTAACAGAAGCTCCTTCTCTCTTAAACCCAAATTTCAATAAAGATTTCATCTTTTATGCTTATGGAGGTCATGATGCTATGTCTACAATGTTGACCCAAGAAAATTTAGATGGATTGGAGCAGCCTATTGCTTTCTTTAGCAAAGGTTTAGAAGAGTATGAACATAGATACTCTTTTGTAGAGAAACATGTACTTGCCATGGTGAAGAGCCTTAAAAAGTTCAGATATCTATTGACCCATAGAAAGGTACACTTGAAAGTTACTCATCCAAGTGTCAAAGAATTTTTGCTTTCCAAGGACCTAAATGAGAAAAGAGCTAGTTGGATCACCAAGGTGATGGAATATGACATAGATATTCAAACTACCAAGCTAGTTAGAGGAAGAGGTCTTTGTGAGCATTTGGCATCAGATGAGAGTTCAAAGAAATCAAAGAAAATAGATGCATCTTTGGTGGTGCATTCTACAGAAGGACAAGCCAAGGCAACAAGCTGGTTGCCTAATATGATCAATTATTTGAAGACGGGACAATGTCCTACAGGCCTAGATTCAACAAAAAGGAAGTATTATAGATTGCAATCTATTCCTTTTGTGCTGATAAATGAAATTCTTTTCAGAAAGGATCATAGTGGTGTCCTTTTAAGATGCATAGATTCAGAAAAGATAGCTGATGTCCTATTTGAATTTCGTGATGGACCTTCTAGAGGTCATTTCTCTCCTAGGACTACTACTTTTAAAATCATGAGGGCTGGATACTATTGGCCATCTATCTTCAAGGATAGTCATGAGTATGTGAGAAAATGCATCAAGTGTGCCATGTTTGCAGGAAAAGAAAGGCTTGCAGCCTTGCCCCTATAGCCAGTCAGAATAGAGCAACCCTTCATGAAGTGGGGCATAGATTTCATTGGGATGATCAATCCTCCATCTAGTGCAGGCCATAAATGGATAATCACTGTAATAGATTATTTCACTAGGTGGATAGAAGAAATTGCATTAAAAGAAGCCAATGAGAATGCTGTATTAAGTTTTTATGATGATATAATTCATAGGTTTGGCACTCATGATTCCATAATTTTAGATAATGCATTAGCATTCACAAGCCTCAAAGTCTCAGAGTGGGTAGTCATGAATGGCATCTATCTGAATACCAGTTCAAATTATTACCCTCAAGGCAATGGCTTGGCTGAATCAACAAATAAGAACTTGATTAAGATAATCAAGAAGACTCTGTAAGAAAATCAAAGGGATTGACATACTAAACTGAGGTCTTCCTTATGGTTAGATAGAATTACCCCAAAGAAGATCATTGGGAATTCTCCTTATGTGTTAGTGTATGGCAGAGAGGCCAGGTTGCCCATCTTAATTGAATTTCTAGCTCTGGACTTGGCTACTCAGTATGCTCTATTTGAGGAAGGAGATCCCTTGCAGGTTAGATATGCTTAGTTGATAGAATTAGAGGAGATCAGAGACAAATCCATGAAAGATATGGAGTTCCATCAGATTTAGACAAAGAAAAGTTTTGACAAGAGAGACAGGGTCAGAAATTTCAAGATTGGAGATGTAGTTCTCAAATGGGATGAATTCAGATCCAAGCCTGGTAGACATACCAAATTTGATTCATTTTGGGGAGGACCATTTGTTAACACAAAGTGCAAGGGATCTAATGCTTTCCAGCTATCAAATCTTGAAGGAGTTCCCTTGCCTATCTCAGTGAATGGATTCCACTTGAAGCCCTACTTTGAGGTTAATCCCTCTCTATAAATTCTTGTAAATATGTGCTTTTCTGCTTTCTTTCCCTATTTTATAGGTTAGTTTCCTACTTTTCAAGAAGTGCGTGTGCACAAGTTTTTCCTTATATTTTAGTTTGTCTCTGTCAAAGTTTTATGCTCAGTATGACCCCATGCCCAATGGATTGCTTTAAGGCCACTTGTTTTTAATGTTTAGCAGGTTGACATCCAGTAGAAATCACCAAAATTTTACCCTATTTTTTCCTTCCATTCAAATTTGGCCTTGGTTTTTTATGTCAGACCTTCATCTCCTCAATCCTGTGAGAAGCTCCAAAAAATTTCATGGGTTTATCTATTTCCCCCTGGTCTTTGAAACTATTTTTTAGGTCCTTGGCTAGGTGAAAAGTCCTAAAAAAATTCATAAATATAGTCGTTGGGTCAAATAACCCTACAAACCCTAGCCTTCATTCTATTTGGTCATTACCTTTTTAGTCACTTAAGTTCCATCAATTTCCATGTGCGCAATTTAATCCTTCACTCCTCAAATCTTTGATTCTCAGCGGTCAAAGCTCTAACATTTAGTAATGCCATGAGCAGTTACCTTTTGAGTTGGTGGTCTCTACTTAGTGGCTAAAATAAAGATTCTTCATCCGATGGTTGTCACATGATCTCATGGCGTTAGAAGATTCCATGAGATCTTGTGACGATTGTCGATCTTCCAAGTCTGTAGCACTTCAAGATTGTGTGGGTCCATTGCCATGTCATCCTAGGTGGAAGCTCCTAATTGGTTGAAGGGTTGTGATATGTAACCTTGTAAAAGTAGGCCTGACAGACTGTGTTCAGATGATCCTACGGTTGGTGCATAATCTCATGGGTTGTGTCAAAGCCATGAGATCATGTGTCGACCATTGATTTCACTTCCTTGTCAGAGCCTTGTGGGTGGGTCCTCATTTTCTGATGTTCTCATCTTCTACTAGTTCACATAGCGATAATTGGGATGTGTTAGTGGGGCCATGTTAGAGTCTCTGTAGGGATGTCAGAAGGATGAAGATCGATGGCTAGCATATCTTCGTGAAGGGGTTTTCTGACACATGTGATCTTATGCCGGCTGTTAGATTTTCTAGGTGCTCAAGTCTTGTCAGTGGGTCCAATGCTAGGTCAAGGTGATATGCCATCTTCTTATTGGCCAAAGTAAAGATGAATGTCAGGTGGGACTAGTGCCATGTGTTGCTGACTTGGTCGAATGTGATTGGTTGCCGCATGCTGATGAAGACATCCAGGTGGACTGATGTGTCAGTGGAGTCACAACTTAATGAAGATCTATAATGGGCATATGATCTAAAGGAATATTTGGTGGTCATGAGATCATGCGCCCACCATTAGATTCAAATCTCAGTTTGAGTTGGTCCATTGTCAAAGCTTGCTGAAGTGTTTTGCTGATGGGGCGGTTAGCGTGAATGAAGGATTTCCAAGTGGCAAATGGGCCTAGGGTTAGAAAAAATAAAATGAATCAGTGACTAAAGGGTTTCTCATGTTCGCCAGACTTAACCAGGGTCAGTTAAAACAATTAGCGGTCCTATGATCAATGAGAAAAGGTAACCCGAGGTGAACTTAAGGTTAATTCTACAAGCAAACAGTTCTCGGGTAAATAAGAAGATCTAACGGTCATTTTTTAAAAGGAAATTGGGATTTAAACATCAGCCATCGATGGAGGAAAAGTATGGCACCACCTACTAGCCATTAATATTTAAATTCAAATTTATTTCCTTGTAGGGTTTTGGCTAGGTTTTGATCCAATAGTCATTTGCGACAGAGTGGGTAGATAAAATTTATGTCTTTAGGACATTTGCAATTGAAAGAGGATGATGAGGAGGTTTGGGCGGCTGTCTTTGGTCATTTCTTGTTTTTTGAGAGTACCAAATTAGTGCATTCATGGTAGGCCAATTTGCAGAGAGGTAGATGAGTCCGAGTTGCTTGTTTGCAGGCTGATTGTAAGTACAGGGAGGGGCACTCAAATAAATATCTGATCAGCTATGATTTTGTAGAGATATATTTATGATTAGACTTGACTGAACTAGGGTTCATCATTATTCTAATGCAAAATTCTTTAACCCTAGTTAAATTTTTTGACTCTTGCCTATGTGTAAGGAGGATGTATATATTGTATTTTTAGAGCTTTTAAAGCTCATAGTTGAACAATTGTAAAAGAATTCCACTTTTCTTAAAGGTCATCTATAGTATCATTTCTACCCTCTGGCTTATACATTTGTAAATCTTTCATTAATGATTCAGATATTGCAGAGGTATTTTGTGACAATTCTTCATGTCCCTATGCTTCCTTGTCTGAATTATCTCTTATTGGATTAAAATATATGATGTTTTCAGTGATGTCTTAGGGTTCTTGATCCCTCCTACTTTCTGTAATTGTGTGTGTTATTATGTTTGATCTAATTTAGGTGTTTTGTGGGTATACTTCAGCCCCCTAATGGTCTTGTCTCAATCTTACACCGAGTTGCAGAAGTGAATGTCTGCTTGTAGGTCATAAGTTGTGTCTTATGTTCAGGCCCTCCTATGAAACACTTATGCAAGCCTATTTAGTAAGTTGTGACCTACTAGACCTAAGCCTTTCATTGATTCCATTCCTCTATACTGAGATCCAAACCCTAATTTTGGTGTATCACCTAGTAGGTCATTTTCTTTCAAGTCATTTCCCTTTCCAAGCATTCCTTCTATCCCTTTCCCTCAAAAGATTTAATTTTCATGTCTAGAAGAAAATTAAGGTGATTATCCAAGAGGAACCAGCCTAGAACCTAGAAGTCTCATCTCAGTTAGCATAGGTCCCACACTTGGTGATGATTCCCATGTTATACTAGGTGCAAACTTAGTGTATAACAGTAAACATTGATGAGACTACAAATGCTATAACAACCCTTATAGCTGAAGAAATTGATAATAAGGCTCCTTATTTTGGAATATATGAAGAAGCCAAATCCAAAATAACTATGGGATTGAAGGTTGCAATTGTAGAGAGAAAGAGGAAGAAAATTGTGAAGAATATGGGAAAATTGATGGAAGAAATAGAGGAAAATGCACCACTTGAATTAACTCAAGGACTAGGAGAAGATGAAACAAGTGATCACATTGAAAGTGAAGAAGAAGAGGTAGAAGTAGAAAAGAAGAAAGGCAAGAAGATAGTACTTTCTGAGCCCATAACCAAAAAGATACAAAAACCTAAAGTTGCATGAACACCTGTGCTTAGGCCTAGAACAAGGGCATCCTCTTCACCTAGCGAGACACAAAAGAAATCCCCTACATCAAGAAAAAGAAAAGCTGTTAAGCCTAAGGAAGTGTTGAATTAGGCAAACAAAAGGCCTAGAAGGAAACTTATTTTAGAAAAAGAAGATGATGAGGAAATAGAAAGTGATGAAGACGTAAAGAAGAAGATTACATCATAGAATATAACACCAAATGTGGATGAAATATGCCACACTATCATGAGCTCTACCAAACTTGAAGATCTGAAGGAATTAAATTGTGGGAGCATGAGTATAGGAGATAAAGAAAAAGTTGAAGAAGCTATTCTTGAAATGCTTTGCATCTTCAAGATGTTACCTATACAGTTAGAAAAATGGATTCCTAAAGAGTTGAGCAATAGAGTTGTATAGAAATGGGAATATGCTCTTTTTACCAAGAAGGAGACAAGAGAGAACACATTAGCTCAAGTTTCACTAGATCTAACCCCTTCCAATATCAAGAAAATTGTGGAATAATATAGGAACAAATTCATTCCTAAAAAAAGAGCTTATTCTATCCTTCAATGCAAGGTTGAGGATGTTGTACAGGAAAGTTTAAAGACTTGGAAAATAATTTTTGGGTTGTTAATTGACAAAGATGCTAGTACATCTAAGGATGCTGAGATAGATAATGTACAGAATACAATTGAGTTACCTATTCAAAAAACTAAAGCTCCTAAGGAAGAGAAATGTTAGAAGGTATCAGAAGTAAGTATTGTTGACATAATAGAGGATACCCCAATATACACTCAGGTATTGATTGAGGAGGACATACAAGATGAGGAAGCAAAAGACTCATCTTTTCCAGGAAGAAATACCATGCTCTTACAAGTGAAAGATTATCCAAAAATTGATGATACAAAAACTGTTAACACAACCCCTACCAAACCTGAAGTTTTTATAGTTGACATGCTAGCTGGTATGAGTACTACCGAGGAACAAGATTAGTTGGCAATAGAAAATCAGCCTACATATATTGAGGAATCACAACAAGACAAAGGAGAGAAGTCTACATTAAATGATACAAGTCCTCATATGGAGGATAAAGAAAAAGAAGAAAAAGACAAAGTTATTGACATACAAGAGCCCAAGGAACAAGAGGCAATACAAGCTCTTGTACAGATGCTGACTGAGAGTACACCGAAGAAGAAGAAAAAAATCTCTTCACCGGAGGTAACAATTGATGAAGTTATTGTCATTTTGATAACTTATCTTATGAGTAGATGCAAATACTGCAAGATCTATTGAAGAGGAAACGAAGGCAAGAAGAAATAAGAAGAGAACATCAGCAAAAGAAAGTCTTATATGAAATAAAAGAAATATTTATTGATGCTTTTGAGTTATCTGATGTAAATAATTTTGATTCTATTCTGGAACAACTTGTCCATATAGTTAAGAGAGTGACTAATGAAGAAAGTGAAGCCAGTGATAAGTTGTTGCAATGGTCGGAAATAAAGTTTGAGACCAAGATGTTGAATAAGGTATCTGCCAAGATTGCAGCGAAACAGGTAGAACTTTCTACTTTGGTAACAAAGTTAGAAGTAGTTGTGAATGCACAATCTCTGCTTACCAAACTATGCAATGTAGAAGAATTCACCAAGGATAACCAAGGGATGGTAGATAAACTACAACAATAAATCAAGTCTACTAGTCAATCCTTAAGCTTGGATGCTGAATCAAGTTCAAAACATTATGTCAAGCTTATACATACACAAGGAAGGATAGCCGATTTGATGGCCAATGATGGTAAGATAAGGGCTTGTCTACTCTCTATGCAAACAATCTTGACACCTCATCAGGAGGCCATTCAAAGAGAGCTAGCAAAGGCTAAGGACTTAACATAGAAAGATCCAAATTTTTCTACAGCCAAGAGCCTAGTCAATATAGCTGCCAAGCTAGAAGTGCAATCTGAAGTTTTGAACGTTGCTACATCAGAATGGGATACTGCATTATATATGGTTATGATGCTTCATAAACCATTTTTGGAGAAATATATCACCCTCCCAACTTCTGAAGAAATCAAGTGTGCCAAAAACAAGGGGGAAATTAAATGACATGACATATTTAGGCATAAAGGGAGGTAACAAAATTTTGCACGTATATATATCTTAGGGGGAGTATTCTGCTAATACTATGTACTTTTGTAAATACACATGTAATGATGACGAACTATTTTTTCCACTAATGTCAAAGGGGGAGATTTTAGATCTCTATAGTTTTGTTGACTATTAGTGACTTACACTTAGTCATTATCTAGGAAATGATGGTTGGTCATCACTACGACCGAGTCATCATGTATAGGCCGATTCATGTAATGTATACTTACCGAGTAGTAGTACTACCGAGTAAACCAATGGTCACTATATATTTTTGTATTAGCCAAGTTAAGTTTTTATTGAGCTATGTAAGTAATGAATACCAAGTGACAAAGATATCAGCAAATACCGAGTATAGTGAATGCCAAGTACCAGGGACATCAATTGCTGAGTTAGCCAGAAATGACATATGATTTTGTTATGGGATAGTGATCAAGGTAAAACATTTTGGCCGACATTCATGTTTTATATTTTATTTGTTGAGGAAATCAAGGAGGTGATTACACACTTATTTTGCAATCATTAATCCCTATGCAATACTTAGAGCCAATCAAAAATCAGCAAAGCTTAAGTGGCAAAAAGAGTAAATCTAGATCATAGATCTTGAATCTTGATGAAGTTTAGTTGTCTATATAAGGATAAGATCTAAACCATAAAATGTGTTAGCATATGTGTGAGAGGATGTGAAGGGAATGAAGGAATGAGTAGAGAACACATTCAGATCAGTGAAGCATTCAGATAGAGTTCAGTGATCGAGTTAAGTAGTGAAGGATAGAATAGAGATAAAATTGATAGATGAGATCAAAACAATATTGTAAGGAGAAGATTTGTAATCAACATATAGTGCAAACCAAAGGATCAGGTACTGAGACATTCTAACAAGTGTATCAGGGAAAATCTCTTAACTGAGTGGTTTTAACAGACCTATTGTAATCTCTTAAATGAGTGCTTACTTTATTGTAAGTTTTAAATCCTTTAGCAAGGTAGACTGTATAAGTCTTTTAGCTCTTAACAAGGTAGACCCCTCATAGGGTAGATCACATTTTGATCAAACTTATAGCCCTAACATGAAAAATTTATAGTGTAGTAGTGAATATTTGTGGGTGTCATCCCCACCCCAGTCTTACCTTTCAAGGGTTTCTAGGTAACCAAATTTACTATGTTATGAGTACTTTCTTGAATGATGCTTAGTATATTAGTTAATTTGTTTTGATGAAGTTTTGTTGAAGCTAAGAAATTTTTTTATGTAATGTTAAAATGGATTAGTAGGTGATAGCTGATTCACCCCCCCCTCTCAGTATCACATTTCCCAACTATATTTCCAATAGATGGGTCAATCAAATAGATTTCATGAAATCCAAGTGCGTATCCATAAAAATACTCTTAGTCATGCAAAGGATACTTGTACATTACCATTTAATATTTAGGAAAAAAACATAAGTTGACACATCTGCATAGGCTTTTCCCTTATAAGAAATATAATCTAACATAGAACACAAAAGTTGAGATCCTTCAATATTCAATACATAAAATAATAATCAAATGCTTTTGGCATCATAATTCAATCTATCAACACCATGTACATTTATTTAAACTATATATTTATAGTTTAAGTCTTATTTAAGTTTAAAATTTGTTTACAAATACATATGTCTCATAATGTATCACCATTTGTAGTTAGCTATGAGTTTATACACAATAATTTGGATAACCCATATGGCATCCATGGAAAAATCTAATAAGTTAGTGTAACTATGCAAATAAAGTAAATTGTAAAAAATTCTTCCTCTACTTAATACTAGCATAAAAGACAAGCTACCTCTACAATTTTAATATTTTCATTCTAAACAAAAGGTAGGCACATTTAATTATGCAAAAATACAAAGTCGCTTCAAAGAAATTTTCTAGTTTCTCTTATTTTATAGTTTCTAGTTAGTGTTCTCAGGGAAGGTGACTCTACTAGGAATAGTGTGGAGATGATCCTCAAATCAAGCTTGATTGAATTAAAAGTTAAATCTTGTCAATTTTAAAGAGTTTTGAAGGTAAGACATATCCACAGCACACTAGCTAAATTTTGAGGAATACTAAGACACGAAGAGAGCCACAACCAACGAGATAGCCAAAACATCAAAGATGTGTGGATAAAATAAATGCAAACTTTGTGGTACCACCATTGCACATTCTTTGGAAATTGATGGCATATCAACCTCATTCCAATTTATGGGTTTGCAAAGTATGCAACATTATCACACATGATTCACATCCAAGCATTCAATACCAAAAAGAGGGAAGAAATCAAAAAATTAGAAGACTTCAAAACAACAGGATCTATTGAATTTATGTTGATTATGGTGACCTACTTACTCAATTTATCTGACATGAGTGCTCATGGATTCATATGGTTTTAAAAAAATAAAAATAAAAATAAAGTGAAACACATAAACCTTTTTACTCAATCCATAAGATCTGAGTGATCTACATAACACCCAAATGATATTGATAGAAGGAGACATATTCTCACATTTTAGAATCACTATAATTAATGCCTATAATATCAATGTCACTTAATTAATTTCAATGATACTATTGATAACTAAAGTGTTGTTATCTCTCTGCCTTTGTAGATTACTCGTTGTGACTTGATATGTTGCACTGGTGACTTGTATTTTCCTGCAATCCTTATTATTGTCTTATATTCTTCCCCTCAGGTAGATCATGTATCAGAGCTGTATATATGTTGTAAGTGAATAGGCATGATGTGGATCCCTTGTATCAGACTCCAATTTACCATAGACATGTGTATTTGTCTATGTTGAACACTTATGATTCTGTATCCTCTTCCATGCCCTTCCCTTATTTCTAAACTATATTTATTTACTTATTTACCATTTGACTTATTAGTGTTTTTTTCTTAGTATTATTATTGACTCATTATTGAAGCCGATTCAATATGTATTATATTGTTTAATTATCGGTTGGAAAACATTATATTATATATTGATTGATATCAATTATATTTGATTAATATAATTTTAATTATGAATGATTCATATTAAATATTATAGTGTGGATTGATTAATGTTATATTATACATTAATACTAATATTATATTGATCAGTATAGATGATTTATATCAATATTAAAAATTAATATTATATTGATTAATATTCTTTTTTATTCATTAAATAAGGAACTATATATATATATATATATATATATATATATATATATATATATATATCATAGGTGATTATTGGGTCATGACAATGTGTTTGCACAGTAAGACACAAAATTCAGATTTGGGCATGAGAGGCCAAAATTCATCAAAATTTGGACCTCCAAATATCAAGAAAATAAGAAAACCCATTTGAGATTACATGACATACATGTCAAAAATGCATTTAAATTATCAAAAAAACATAAAACCAAACTCTCCATCCCTAAAAATGTATTAAAACCTCATTCACCAAAAAATGATACAAAATGAGCATAAAATCCAACTTTCTTCCACAAATCTTTCAATTGCATCCATATAAATCTTAATTCAACCTCTAAGATCACTTCCAAACAATAAAAATGGACTCAAAGAAAAACATACCTTTCAAGACCTATGAAAAAACCCCAAACACTTGTAAGTTGAATAATCCTTCTCTATATTCAAATTGAAACTTTCGAGGAATGAAAAGAATGCACCAAGAAAGTAAAAATCCAATGCCCATAAAAATTATACCCTTAAAAAATATGCCCTCTTCCCAAATTCAAATTTCATAGTTGGTTATGCAATAATTATACAATAATTATGCCAAATTAATAAACTGGCTACATTGAGCGACATAGATGAAAGAACATGGGAAATGGTTATGATACAACACGAAGACACACCAAAACATACATCCAAATCATGAATACCAAATATACTTAAACATTACCTAAATACAATTGGTAGGTGTATAAACATATTAGGGAACATTTCCATCCAAAAGCTGGAATGACAATTCTGGCTGAGTACAATTTGGCCACATGACTACCTCCATATTTAACTATTTTTGGGGTTATTTATATAATTTGGGCACAATACGAATTGTCAATTTAGGTTAAGTTTATGCATGATACTTTTCCACATTAGTAAAATAGCTAAAACACATGCATATATAACATCAAGCAATGAAGGGGATCGAGACATTGTGTGGACCTCACGAATGAGTAACTAAGACTTCATCCCTCTTTGTAGAAACACATCTGACATGACCCATGAAGGAAATAATATAAGAATAACAGTAAATGAATATCTATAACTCGTAAACATGTAAGTAATCACTGACGTATGTCAAAAATATTAAATTCTCTAATCATATAACAAAAATATGTTTTTCATGTTCTTTAACCACAATATCCTCAAATATCTAACTATAGAAACACCATTATTCGACCATGAACCATAATGTAAGTAAATCCAATGAATCCATCAATAAAACACATAAATTAATACACTAGGTTATAATAATATAAGATAATTTTAGTCTCAAAACCAAAACATCATTGTAAGACATAAATGCATCCAACCATCATCATATTTAACATCATGCCATCTACTGGTATAAACAACATCCATATATGATCATTACTAAATCACTTTAATAAATAACTACTCATATAAAAAATGATATCATATGGGAAAACTAATTGATTGGTAATCAAAAGTATGACATGATCAAATTAAGAATCTATCTCAAATCAAAAGAACAAGCACATGACAAGATGCATACATTGCATGCACTACAAGAAGAGGGATCATAAAGTTTAGATGTTGTGCATAATGAGCACATATTGGAAGATGAATAGGTAGAGCCCATTAATCCTTCTTTGAGGAGGTCCACAATGAAACAAAATCAAGTTGATACATATAAAACACAATATTTCCATTGTATATTTTATTTGTTGTGTATTGATGATGAATCTAGATCCTATAGGAGGATATCTTTCTAGAAGAAAGTGAACCTTGGATGTAGGCCATGTAGGAGGCGGTGATGGTTGTTGGTAGTTTTCTCTATTCTCAAATTTTTCTTTCAAAATTTTGATTCTTTGAAGGTTTTCCCTATTTTTGTGTTGAAAATCTCCTGCAAATTTCCATTCCTAGAGCTTGAGAATTGATTAGAATTGAAAAAACCCTAAGTGCTAGGTCAAAGTATGCTTAAAAATCCAAAAAAACCCTAGAAAAACTTAGTTAGGTTCTATTTTGCTATTGCTTTTTGAAATCACTTAAGGAACCTTTTTAGCATGTGCTTTTTATTTATTCATGACCAGTCGCTTAGTCTCCTAAAAAATCTGACATATTCCTTTTAGTCAAGCGACATCCCGAAACCCTTCAGTCGCGTGATCTCTTTAAGTTGTAAGAATATTCTCTTTTCACAAGGGATTTAGCAGATGCCCTCAGTCGGGAAGTCTCCAAATGGTTTGAGCTGCTTTATGAGATCCATCAACTGCACTGAGAAATGTTTTAAATATAACTATAGTCACCCAGTCTCTAAATCCTACGTACACTCAGTCGGGTGATCTCCAGATAAAGTGGTGAAATAATAAATCTTTTAGTGACTATGAGATAGACTATAGTTGTTAAGTCTCCAGATGCAATAAATCAAGGATATTTTCATTCAGTCACCAGATCTCTTCAAAAAGTCAAAGTCAAAGTAAAGTTCATGAGATTAAGCGACTACCGTTGATTGTCCTCTTCAAAAGCTAAGATCTAATGGTAGTCTCTTAATCGCTTAATAAAGATGATGTCATAAAAAAACTCCAAAGATTGAGTGACTACCATTGGATTAAGATCGTGTGGTTGAAATTTGATCTCACATATCTTTAATATTTCAAAGGTTTTGTTTCAAAAAATGAGCACCGCCAGATTTAGATCATGTGGATGGAGTGAAGTTGTGAGAAGAAGTCAAGGTTTATTAAAAGTTTCAGCGATTAAGAGACCTCTCCATACTCGCTAGATCTCCAAATGAGTGAGGTTAGGTAATCTCTAGAAAAGTTTGAAAAGTCAACAAGGTTTTAGCGATTAAGAGACTCATTGCAGTCGCTAAGTCTCTCAATGAAAAGTAAAGGTAAAGAGACTTAAGGAAGACCATTAGATTAAGATCTAATGCTAGTCATGAGGTCTTAGAATAAAATCAATAAATGATAAATCTTTCAGCAACAAGGAGATACACTATAGTCACTGAGTCTCAAAATGCAAAAATGAAAGTTTCAAGAGACTTAAAGGAAGCCATCAGATAAAGATCTAACGGTAGTCACTGAATCGCTAGATAAAGTCATGAGAAGCTAAAATATTCAATGACTGTGATTTCTTCCTTTAGTCGCTAGGTCTCGAGATAAATTATAAAAGATAAAATCATTCAGCGACTAAGAAGCTCTTTTCAGTTGCTTAATCTATGAAAATAATAAAAAAGTGCCAAGTCTTTTAGCAGCTATGAGGAGTTGTGTAGTCGCTAAGTCGCTAGAAATCAAAATTTGACTACCCGTCACTTTCTCAGCTCTTGACTAGTGAATTGAGTTTTGAGCATGCCAAGTAATGAAAGAAGTGACATGAATTATAGATCTTGAGTCTCAAATAGTCTAATGTATTCAATTCTTCAAAATAAATATAGCTAACCATTACTCATTCCAAATTTACCAAGCATTCTTAGAGCCAGAGCGAGAAAGTTATGAGATTTTATGAATTTTTTCAGTGTTCAAGAGTTTAGGATTTTAGAATTTTTAGAAGGATTTTTATCAATTGATCAGAATGAGCCAGCCAATAGTGAGCGGAGCTTCTACTAGTAAGGGAGCCAAAGATAAAGGGAAAGAAAGCTACTCAGACGAATTCATCTCTTTGCTTCCTGGGTCTACACAAAATAAAAAGGTCAGTGATGAAATTTTCATTGATGGCTTGGCAATGTGTAGGGATGCAAAAACACATGAAGTTTCTGGGATGTGTTTATTTAGGTATTTTTATAAGAATTGTGAAAGCCCAGTACCAATCTCAAACCCTTGGACTTTAGGGTTAGCTAAGTTGATAGTACCAGACGTCTTCCTAGATATAGACTTATTGATTGAATTGGCTAATAGATATGACCCCTTGTCAAAAATAATATGGAAATATGATGGCTAGGCCTTGGTGACACTGGATAGAAACTCATTCATGAAAGCTTTTGGTATATTTATCCCAATGGCTACTGAGATCAATTTCCAAGCCCAAGAAAAAAGATACGTTAGGGAGTCAACCCTAGTTTCACGTGAATTTCAAAATCATGTCCCAAAACCCAATAGGAATTACATTGTAGAAACACTAGGGACTGCCCCATATTTCTACAAAGACCAAAGTTTCTATATCAAATACATTACATATGGATTGTGTAGAGTGTTGGGTGTTGATCATGGTGCAGAGAGAATTTCTTTTGATATTTTGATGATGGTGCTAGATTTACAGAGTCCCCATGTAAGTACAAGATATGACTATATAGGGTATGTCATAAATAGAATGCATGGAGGTCTTGATTCTATTCGAAAGAAGGAGCCATCTCCTAAGTTTATGCATTAATCTTTGTTAATGCATCTTATTTTTTATCATAATTACAACATCATGGATCTATAGTATCTCAAGCCTAATATGATGTGGAATGGTCAGCCAAATCCACTCTAGTTTTGGATAAGGGCGTGGAATTTTACCTCCAGAGAGAATGATTTTTGTGCTTTTTAGAACTGGATGGTGCAACCAATTTTGTTCAGCGTAGGATTAAATTTGTCCAGGCTGCCAGTAAAAGTTTTGTAATTATTAAGGTCTTGTCAATTTGTTGACAAGTGGACAGGAAATCACAACTGGGGTGATTTCTATTATGAGAAAGCTGTCACAATGATTAGAGTTTATGGGTGGCCCTAGCCACCTCATGTTCTCCCATTTTATGTGCCACCAAGGATTGCAGTGCTAGAGTTTATTTGGAAACTCATGTTGAATGATAAGGAGCACTTGGCCCCACACATAAAGGGTACTTTTACCCCAAGGCACTTCAAAGTCTACAACTTCACAATTGGGAAGAATGCATTGAATAAAGTAAATGACTGGTTAGGCCACTACAGAATGAGTGCTTCCTTGTATAGATATGTGGATACTGAGAATTTTATTATTATTGCTAGAAAATTCTATACTCCCACCATTCCCATCAATAATAGACATGAGGAATGTCATGAAGAGGATCTTATAAGGAATATCCTAGAGGATGATGAGATACAAAGGAGAGCACAACAATTCCAAGATTTGTTGTCATTAGAGAAACATATGAAGAAAAAGGGAATTCCCTTTGGAGACTTTTACCCCACATTGCCTTATTTATAGAGGTTAGATCAAATGATGGCCAATTACAATGCTTTGGTCAATTCTTTGGAGGGATTAATTGATGATAAGGAGAGGGAAAAAGAAAATCATTCTTGATGCAGGAGCATCCTAGGTGTAAGTGCAATCTTGAATCACCCAAAAAATATTTTTGGTTTTGTTTTCAATAAGGGCTATCTTGTGGAGAGCTGCTATTTATGGAAACTTACTATTTTTAGTAAGTTGGTCATATGATCTCGAAATGTTTTGATTTGACAGTTGGAGGTTCATCTCAGTCATTTCAGCCTACCAGTTGAGTTTCATTGCCACATCATTAGTATTGGTGAAGTTATTGAGGTTTTTGGGTATGAAATCTTTCAAGTCAATTTTGAAGGCGTTAGAGGCTCCAGATCACGATCAACCCCCAGCTGACTAGTGCTAGCACGTGTCAAGCACTGTAGATCTCGTCATGGCATTTCCGAAAAGTGGTTACAATAGAAAAATAGAGCTATGGTTAAAAAGTTATGGCCTTCGAAAGTTGGGTTACCTAAAATCATATTTTGTATTTCTTTTGAGCCGACCCTATTGTAAAAATTATGAAAATAAAATAATTCTATGTTTAGTCAGCCTAAAAGGCTAAATTTTTGGAACCTTCTCGAGTGGTGGAAATTGCCTATATAAAGAAGGCTTGTAGTGTTGTCTTAGGCAGTTAGGGATAGTTCTGGGTAGTAGATCTGGGTATTGATTTAAGGCTTTGTCCTATAGAATATTGTAAGGGAATGCCCATGTGGCTTTGCATATTGTAATTTTGAAAGTTTGTAATTCCACATTTGTGGAGATAATAAGAAGCCAATTTTTTGTTCTTGCATATTGTTGGTGTTTCTCTATTTTGGTTATGTGTTTGTGGAATTAAGGGGAGCACCCTTCATCAATTCTTCATCAGAGTAAGAAGAAGATAGTGATGGTTATTCAATGCACAACCTTCCTTCCATGGAACAAATACTTGCTACTGAGAAAGGAGGAGATGAGAATGTAGTTGTGGATTTAGCAGAACTTCCAAGTTCCCAGGATACCAGTGAGCCTCCTCTCAAAAGGAAAACATTGCAAACAGGAGAGCTTTCCCAAGTAAGAACAACTGAGAAGAAAAAATATAGAGTGGGAGCTCTAATTACTATCACAAGGGCCTATGATCATCAATTGAGGAAGAGGATCAGAGAAGAGAAGATAAAACAAAAAGTAGTAGAGGAAATAGAGTTATCATTGGCTCTTTGTCAAGATAAAAGATTGCTCCACTAGGATGCTTTCTTGAAAGATGATGAATTCATTAAGACTGATGAATTTAAGAATTTCCTCTTATGGCATAAGCAACAACAGGTTGCTTCTAGTGTGCAAATCATAGAAGAAGGCCAAGTGCTAGATGAGGCTATTTAGGCACTGAAAGATTATGATCTTGAATTAGAAAAAAATACCCCTAAGGATGCCAGGAGGTTGGTAAAGGATAGCACTATGCTACTTGTGCCTAGTTGGGACCTTGCCCCTGCCTTCATCATAGACCAAATAAGAAGGCAACTATATATAAATTTGTCGTTAGAAATTTAGGTTGGAGACATGATAAAATGTTTTGGGTACAACCCAAAGAATTAGGCACTAGCTATGTGGATCATGTATCCTAAGGATCAGAAGCCTTCTCTTCTGAATGTACAAGAAAAAATGGAAGGAGATAAGATTGTGTGGTCAATCCATAATACAGGTGACCTTGAGATTTTACAAGTGCTCACCCATTTTTCTATATTAAATGAAGAAAAATCAAAGCATCTCTCAGGTAGGTTTAAAAACCTATTTGAAGACTACAATGCACTTGTCAAAGATAGGGAAGTGCATATCAAGAAGGAAAAGGCACTGTAGAAAACCATGGATGATCTGACATAACAAATAATAAACATTCCTGTAATTGCACCTCCACCACTTGAACAACTTGCACCAATAGAAACTCAAAGTGTAGGTCAAGAAGAAGTTGTTGCAGTAATAAAAAAGGTGAACTTAGAGCAGAATGAGGCTTTACTACAAGCCCTAATCAAAATTTTGCAACATAGAATTGAAGTTTTGAAAGAAAAGGTAGATATAGTTTACACTACCTATAGTAATTTGCTTGGACTGCAAGTAGAGGTAAACAATTTTTATTTTTTTTCAATACCTACTATGGAACTTGGTTAGCTAGGACCTATTTTTTTGAAAGATTGGTGGTAGTGCAACCCTTGAGGACATATCTCCCAAAATAAGTTTTGCAAGTAGGGGAGGAAATAGAGCTGATTGGAGTGACTTTATCCTTCTTCAAGGGTAAAGAAAATTAGATTGAGGCAAGGATAATAATGTTTGGACCTGATTTCAACATGTTCATCCCTTAGATCAAGGTAGATGATGGCACCATAAAGGATTTGGATACATGGAGATTAGAATTTGATTCTCTACTACCTAGAAAGAGGCTTTCATAAGTGAAAGTAATGAGGTAGATATGAACTGCTTCAATGTTATTGTCGATGAACCTTTTAAGGATGACATGGATTTCATTAAATTCATTACAGATGTCAAGAAAATAGTAGATGCTAGCTGGGAGAGGCAAAAAATACAACTTGAGAGAATTCAAGAGTTTTAGTGGCCGACAAAGGAGGAGGTAGCTGCATGGGATGTACTTACAAAGCCCAAGAAGAAAAATCCTGCAACAGTTGACCTCGACATTATTGATGAAGAGTGAAGAGGACACCTGGATATCTGACACCTGACCTATGAGCACAGGGATGATAGCTATTTATAAAGAATGGTGTAAGTTAACTTGAAATGGAGGTCACCATATCTTGTAATAACTCAATGAAGTTATTAAGAATATCTCTAGACAAAGGTGTTATTTATTAGAAAAAGAAGATCAGATATCAAATGAGTCCAAGAATTGTTTGTCTTTCCATCACATGAAGGGCCTCAATTGTAGTTTTGTCTTTTCTATTTTTAGGTTTAGGACTAAACCATCCAAAACTTGTTGCATCCTTACTCATTTAAGGATTCCAAGATGGTTTTAGCTATATATAGTAGTTGTAACCTCTTTTTGAAAACATGATTAGATGATAGATGAATATTGAATACAACTTTTGCAGAGTAGATTTCTCATTCTTGTGTCTATGTTCTGAGCTTTAAATTTTGTATGTATTAAAACATGATTTTTTCAATAAAATACACTACAATGTCTCTCTTATTCTATTATTGTCTCTACTCTTTTATGTTCTACCCTTGTATGGTTTTATTTGTAAGGCATATAAAAACATACCAATTGGAAGGCAACTTGTGTAATTATTTATGAATTTCTTTTAAGGAAAGGATTAAAATTTCATAAATAATTTAAGAGAGTAAACATAATTGTTAGGATTTTGATGATAACAATATAGGAGTGACAAGATAGTTTGTGAGACAATCTATTTAAATTGCATGTAGTTTGTAAGGCATTTTACTGTATTTCATTTGGAATTTTCCTGTGGATTTACACTCAAAAACCACTATTTGCCCAAGGATTAGGCACTAGTTTGATTTTTGTTATGTAGTTATTTGTCAATAATCAAACACAAAACATATCAATTCTAGTACATTTTGTTACTAAATACATACATATTTTCAAAAGGACTGTATTCAAGTAATACAATTCATATTGCTGATTCCTTCAAGAGAGAATCCAAAAGGTTTGCCTTCCTTGAGTTAAACTTAGAAAAAGAAGAAGGATGAATATCCTTGTGCCACTATTTTATGTTATTACTTTGATAGTTTCCCTTGTCATACTCTGTATTAGGATATTCTCATCTGTTTGCAGAGTAATGTTTTATTGAAGTAATTTGATGCAAAAGTAACATAACAGTGAGGACCCTAATCCACCATTTGAAATTTACTTGAAACATAGTGAATTTTCTAAGGCAATACCCACCTAAGTCCTATGGAGCTCAAAGAAGAAGGAGGATCTTATCAAATCCTCATCAATTAGACTATTTCTTGTCAAACTTGAGAGTTCATCAATCTGAGAATCAAGTATAACTATTTTTCAAGTTTGTCCTTGCAAGAAAAATCTCTAACAAACTGATGACTCTACTGGGGAAGTTGTTACAATTAGATTTAAATAACACAGGTTTCAAGTAGAGCTAGACTCCTGGTTTGCTTATTTTAAACCAGTTAATCACCATTAAAAACAAAGAGTTGTTTCTTTTTCTCTAAAGTCATTCTTTCCTTTGCATAACTCATTTATAGACCTAAAGGATAGTGTTTCACAATTCTCAACTTAGTTGGGTGGTGACTCTAAAATATCTATGTACTAGTGCTATTTAAGAAATCACCTTTTTACAATGAGTTTTAGAAATACAAGATCTTGGAGAAAAGAGCATCAAAAAGAAAATTTGGAAGGAGATCTTCCAGATACCTTTAGACGTAGTCAGATGAGGAAGGAAAGAAATAGCAATGACATGTCTTTCACATGGAAACAAAAAGGAAATATAAGATAAGAAGATCATGTCCAAACTAATCAAGAAGGAAATGCATCAGAGTATGAGGACACTGCTGATTTAGGTTTGAACCAGTATGAGGATTACTACTCTCCCTCTGAGAGGGGTGGAGAAAAATCACAACACAATAAAAGGGTGGTCCCTAGTAAACATCCTAAAAATGCAAGGAGGTTTAGAAGCTAGAGTAGGAATAGACAAGATTTTATTCCTCCCTTTACCCTTTTCTCCTCATTACCTCAAGGCCTCCATGTATCTAATAGTGATCAAGAAGAAGTCCATGCCAAAAAATCATCATCTGAGACAACCCTTCTAGACTTTGAGGAAATTTTTGAAGAAGTTTTTGAACTAGAAAGAAAAATCTGGGAACAAGCTGCTATCAGACAAAAAAGAGAAAAAGAAAAGGAAGAAAAAATCAGACAAGCTATGATAAGAGAAGAACAACTGAAGAGACTGTTGTTAGATTTAGAATCTATAAATTATGTCCCTATACCTAAATAGACAAAGGAACAACCTATTATCCAAGAAGTACATGAGATAAGAAATCCTAAGGATAAGGGTAAACAAAAAGCTATTGAGGTTTCAGTTAGTCAAACCACTGCTGCCAAGGACCCTCTAGATCAAGTTTTGAGATTAGATGTTGAACTTGAGAAAGATAAATGGGAAAAGGAGATATCAGCCAAGGAATTAGAAAAAGAAGAATTAGAAGCCACAATAGTGGAAATGAAAAGAAAGATTGAGTTTCTTAGGCAATCTTCAAGACCTACAAATGCAGTTTCTACTTCTTTGATACAAGGTGGAAATAATGCAAGTTGTCCCTAAGGTTTCTACTATTTTGAATATTTAGACATCTACATCTCAAGGTGTTGGCCTATATCAAATAGGTCATATTCATGAGAGATATAAACAAATAGTTTTTTGTGGTATCCCTAGGTATCCTAATCCTATTCCTGATGAAATCAGAGAAAAACTCTCAAATTTTACTGGTAGTAATGCTATCACTTGTGAAGAGAATTTAAAGAAATTCATTGATGTGATGGATGATTATAATATTGAACCAGATGATGTAATAATGAAATTATTTATTCAATCTTTAATAGAAGACTCTAGAGATTGGTTCAGGGGTTTACCACATGCTAGTATAAGCTCATGGGATTAGTTCAAGAATTGTTTTAAAGAATAGTATTGTGACAAAAAAATGAAGGTTTTATGTTAAATGAATTCAATAACATCAAGAAAAATCAAAATGAGGGTGTTGTTGATTTTAATGTGAGATTTCAGAAAGCCATGCATAAATTATTACAGGTCATTAGGCTGGATGATAAAATATGTTTGGTCACCTACTTAAATGCTTTTGATGCAAAAATGGGATACCTCTTGAGAGATAAAAACTCGAGAAATCTTGCTGAGGCCTACAAATTAGCCATCAACATAGAGAGTAATCGTAGGATATCAGGAAAGTTAGGAAGAAGGGATGATTATAAACCATAAGTTTTGAATAGAAAAGAACCAGGAAAGTCTAATGCAAAACAAAAAGAAGATGATATCTTAAAACAAATTTTAAAAGCTATAAAGGACTTAAAACTTGGTGAAAATAGAAACAATAGGGCTGCAGGAAATGATAGGTTGGCTTTCAACAACTTCAATAAGTTACCAAGGATGCAAAACTATCCTTACAATACTCAATGGAAAGATGAAAAGCCTATACTACCTAAGAGAAAAGATAAACCAAATTATAAAATGCCTGAACCCTTACAAAGAAACTCAGTGAACATGATTAAGGATATCCCATGGTGTATTGTATGTCGATCACCACATGATCCTAATTATTGTGCAGTTTCTCAAAGTGTGTTTGTAGATGGAGAACAAGAAAATAATGAGGATGAGCCTTATGATGACCATGGTTGTGCTATGAATTCCTCATATCTTTGGGATGAAATTGAATCTACTGAAGAAGATGAGAGTCATGATGTTTTTAGTTCTCTAGTTAGAAATGAAGTTTATCACCAAAAGGTATTTTCAGATGAGGAAAATGATCATTTGGAAATAATGTCTAGTGTAATACTTTAAGAGATGATGGATCAGTTGTTTTGAGATGACCATCTAATGAAGAGATTGCACAAATAACTATAGATATGGTCACCCAAGCCAAGAGAAACTATAATCTGAGAAGTAGAATGGTACACGATCCTAATCATAAACCTACTGGTATATTCATTAAAAAGTTAGAAAAGGATGTTAGGAAATCCCAAGACAAACAAAAAGATACTGAGGTTGTCAACAAGGTCAAGGCAAAAAAGAATGTCACATTTACCAGCCCAAATGTTTCTTATAAAGTAAACACTAAACCCCTTGAGGAGATTGTTTCCTCTTTTCAAAAAGAGATTAAAATCCAAAGTAAGGATCATCCTAACCTTTCTACACATGAGGAGAACAAACAAGTTACTATTATAAGGCATGATGTAGTTGACTCAAAATATGTCCTTGTTGACATGAGTAAACTATTGTCACAGATTACTGTTAAGGTTCCTTTACTAGAAATGATGAGAATAGAGGAACACAAAGAGAAGGCCTTAAATTGGGTGAATGGAGTTACTCCTACTGATACCCAAAATATTGATAAGGTTGATAAACAAATTGCTTCTAATGATGAAACTATAAATCAAAATGGGGAAATTATTTCTGAGATTCCTCAGATCCATCTAGACACAAATATTGTTAGCACTGTGTCTAGGACAATTGATCTTTTCTTTTTGACTTTGGTTATCAATGGAAAACTTTTAAGAAACTATATGATTGATTCAAGAGCATCTAACACTATTATTCCTATAGAAGTCATGAAATCATTAGGACTAAAGGTTGATACACCTCATGGGAGATGCCAAGCTATGGATTCAAGGGAAGTACCAGTTATTAGTACCATTAAGGCTTTACCTTATAGGTTAGCAACATATCCAGACAAGCAATTAACTATGAGTGTCCTAGTGGTTGATATCCCACCTCAATATCGAATGTTGTTATCTAGAAAATGGAGAGCTTCAATGGGAGGTAGTATTTAGTGTGACTTGTCTTATGCAAATTTAAACATTGGTGGAAGTAATGTCAAGGTGTCTAGAGAAAATAGGACACCACACATGATTGAATTGAATGATGTTGGTGATTTAAATTGTTGTGTGGATGTGGATATGGAAAATTTTAGAGTGGAAAAATTAATTCCACAAAATAAAGATGCAGATCCATTAGTTGCAGAATTGAAAAAATAGCAAGATGGATTGTGGAAAATGTACTTTGATGGAGATTTCTCAAAAGAAGGCTCAGGAGCTGGAGTCTTGTTTATATCCCCATCAGATACCACATTTAAATATTCTATCCTATTAAATTTCCAGTGTACAAACAATACTATTGAATATGAAGCATTGTTTTTGGGACTGAATATTGCTATAAAATAGGGAATAAAATGTTTAAAAGTCTATGGAGACTCTGAACTTGTTTTAGCACAAGTTAGCTCCAAATATGCTATAAAAAATGATAGGTTAAAGATGTACAAACATGCTATTTGGGATCAAATTGAACTATTTGATTCTTTCAACATTAGTTGGGTAGAAAGGTCAAATAATATTATGGCAGATTTTTTTAGCTAATGTTGCTTTGAAAAAAGATGATTTAACTTTAACTAGGGTATCAATAGTAGAAGTTAAGAGTAGACCAGTTGTTCTAGATAACATTTACAACTGGAAAGTTTTTGAAGATGACCATGATATTCTAAGGTTTATTCAGTGCCTTGATATCTATGAGGATCAGCCTATAGATTGCAATGCCCTAGTTGAGGTAGTTGATGGTAAGGACATGGTCTTGGGAAAATAAATTATTGAGTTAATTACTAATCACATTCTCAAAGGTTTGACAGAATTGGAAGCATTGTATAGTAATCAAAATGATCACATTTTAAAAACTAGCAATGCTAAGATTGAAGATTTAGAAGAGGTGAATCTAGGGTCATACAACACACCTCAAATGGTTTACATTGGAAAAGGATTAGATCCACACATAATATTTAATTTGGTAAAATTACTAAGAAAACATAAGCATGTTTTTGCATGGTCTTATGATGATTTAAAAGCCTATAGAGAGGACCTTTTCCAACATGAGATCCCACTAAAACAAGATGTAAAACCATTCAAACAAAAACAAAGGCCTATCAATCCATTAATGGATCCCAAAATGTAGCAAGAATTGGTTAAGTTGAGTGATGCAGGAATAATCCATCCCATAAGGCATTCAAACTGGATATCTTACCTTGTTCTAGTTAGAAAGAAGAATGGTGATATTAGGTTATGTGTAGATTTCAGAAATTTGAATGTTGCATCTTTGAAGGATAACTATTCTTTTCCTAATATGGAGGAAATGTTGCACAAAGTCATTGGATGTGAATTATTGTCTATGATGGATGGTTTCTCAGGTTATAACCAAGTGCTGGTTAAAGAATCAGAATAGTTTAAAATTGCATTCACTACCCCATGGGGATAACTTATGTCTATGTTAGGATGCCTTTTGATCTTAGAAATGTAGCAGCAACATTCTAAAGAGCCATGGATGTTTCATTTAAAGAATATATTGATGTGTTCATGGTTGTGTATCAAGATGACATGACAACATACTCAAAGAAAGTAGAAGATCATTGTAGTCATCTTGAAAATATTTTCAATAAGGCTCTAGAGTATGGCATGTCTCTAAATCCAAAGAAATGCCACTTTTCAGTTAAAGAGGGAAAGTTATTAGGACATATAGTCTCTAAGGAAGGAGTAAGGATTGACCCAAAGAGAGTAGAAGTTGTTAGAAATAGGGAATACTGAGAGGGGGGGGTGAATTAGTATTCCAAAAACTTTTACTTTTGCCCAATTATGGATATAAAAGATTATCTTTACACATGCATAACATAATAAGCTAAACAACATGCATAGTAATAAAACTAAAGAACTCATAACACATTATTTGTTCTCGAGGAAACCCTGGCCAAGGGAAAACCCTGGTGGGGATGGTACCCACAAAGATCCACTAATCAAAAGTATCTTTTTAAGGATGTTGACCTTGTTAGGAGTCTATTACATTCATATAGTGTCCCAGTCTTGATTAGGGGACTATAGGCCTTGTTAGAAGCCTCAACCCTATTAGGAGTTGGCAGTACAAAATGTGATTACCAGATGAGCCCACTGCCCAAATAAGTAATGTACAATATAGAATGATTACAAAATAAGGTTAAGGTAAATAACCTTATACTGCTTGCATGAATATCTCTTCGCTTCTCTTTCACTATCGCTATTACATATGAATCATATATCTCGCATTATGTTACTTCATCATTACATACTTCATATCCTTCTTACAATTTACAATTACATTTATACAAGTTATTAGGATTAATAACTTTTCAGTTGGCTATCATATTAAAAATAACTTTATCCAAGGGTTAAGATCTAGGATGTCATCCCTTTATATTTTTAAGTCATTATTTTGATAAACAAAATAATCCCTTAACTCTTTATCAATTCTGTCTTCATATTCTGTCCTGACAGCTTGACACTGTCTTTAGTAAACTATCATAACTTCTTCCATACATGCCATATTGACTTGCACTCTAAGATGGGTCTTCAATAGTCATCATAGAGTCTATGTTAAAGTGCACAAGCATTGAACTTTCTCCAATCAACATCGCAAACAAAAATTGTCTCCAGGTTCACTGGTAAAAATATTGTCTCATACTTAGACAATTTTGCATTGCGCTCTGTCATGCTAGCTCTCTACTTGTGCAATCTTCATGTAGATCATATGTTTCCATAATGACAACATCTATGTAACCAACTCAGCCAAATTGCCAACAATCTACCCCTTTGTCATTGGTGGCAACATATGAGAAAATTGGCTAAGTCTACAACTTCAAAATCTCAAAATTGTGGCCATAGTGTAAAATATATACTATCCTTATAACTCCAAAAAAAACTTATCTCTAATACAGTACTCCCCCTAAGAGTATCAATCCTTATCATTTTCTTATCAATTTTTTGCTATATATCTCTCCCCCTTTGACAATAATGACAAAATAAAGGTAAGGAGGGTTACAAAATTGTATACAAAAAGATTATACCTTAATTCATTATTGCAAAGATTGTAGGCTTGCAACACAATCTGCAAAATCAATCTTTATAGCTTCTAACTCCTTTTCCCATAATTTCTTAATGGAATCTACCACATTGAGTAGTGTGCTCAATCCATAAGATGCTATTTCACATGCTTGGAGGTTCTCAAAGTTAAACTTTTGAAAATATGTCTTAGCTGAAAGACATTCTTCCAATTGCTCTTTAATAATGCTTAACTTCATAGAAGTGTGCTCTCTTAAAAGAGTGAATCTTTTTATTTTCCTATCTTTTTCATCTTGCAAAACTCTAATTTCATCATATAACTTATGAATTTTCTTCTCAACATCAAATATCTTCACATTGGGGCTAGAAAGAAAGTTAGTTTCATTCTGAATTTCTGCTTCCTTCATCTTCATCTTCTGATCTTCTTCTGCTGTCAATGTCTCTGACTTTGTACACTGGATGTACAAAGATTTTCCTATTTCCAAATTCTTCCTCAAGTCATTTATATAGATATCAAGATTGTTGATATCATTCTTGATATTCTGGCTGATGTTTAAAAGCATTTTGGCCTCATAGGTTGGTTGAGCTTTCACTTTTTCTATATCAGATAAATTTGTGAATTCACTGTCAAAAGTGTTCATCACTTTCTTTGCTTTCTCCAGAGGGTCAGCTTCTGTAATTTGTGTAGTTACAATGCCTTGTAACTTCTCAGTAAGTTCCTTTAGGCATCCTTCAAGAATTTTTACTTTCTTGTTCTTACCAATGATCTTGTTCAAGGATGTGATCAATTCCAACTGATCATCATCATCTACTTCCTTTCCCAAATGCTCAATCATAGATCCAATCTGATTCTTCTTTCCAGTCTTAGGAGTAAGACTGATATCTTCTTTAGTGGGAATAGGTACTATGGTTTCTATTTTTTCTTCTCCTTTGGCAGACTCCTATTCTTCAAAAGCCAAATTTTCAACAATGTTTTCCAAATTCTTGAATACATTATCATTAGTCTCCAAGGTGATTTTTGTTCCTTCTACATTCATGACTTCATCTTCAATGTTAATGGCTGGTGGAGAGGGAATGTCCTCTTGTTCTACTTCACCTTCTTGTTATGCTACAACTGATGATTCTCCAGCATTTTCTGACATAACCTTGATTATTGCTTGCTCTATTTCTGAATTAACCTCTTCATACCTGCCTCCCATAATCTGAATGGTTCTCTTCTTAGTTCTCAAATGGGTGCTTAAAGCTTTCATGATCTGACTAAAATGTGCTTCATCTTTAACTACACAAAGCTTCCTTACAAGCTTTTCTCTAATAGCTATGTCTTCCTCGGTTGCTCTCTTCTTCCTATTCACAAGTTTATTATACAAATCATTAGGTATCTTACCCTGAATTGTATCAAACTTCTTATCAGACAAAATCATATGCTTTACCACTGCATTTTCCAAATTTAATCTCTCTGTATAATCATAAAGTTCATAATACTTATTCATTCTTGTAAAGTCTCCATCCTAAATGATCTACTCATTAAGCTTCTCAACTTTAGGTTTCCAAGTTTTCTTCTTAATAGAAGTGCCATCATCTTTGATTTCTACAATTTTCCTTGGAACTGGTTGCACTAATGTTTTCTATCTCTTACCCGGTCTAGTAGCACTTTCTTTTACTCTTTTTCTAGGTGTGGAGGAAGTGGATCTAGTGGATATCTTTGCTTCTTGATCCTTCTCAATTTCTTCCACTTTCACATTAACTTGTGTTTCTTCTTGCTGTGCTACAATTGATGATAAAGGTGGAACAGGCAAAACTTCTTTTTGTCCAATATCTTTGATTGCTTTTGTTGTTTTCTTTGCTACCAAGAATTCATGCTCAGTCATCCCTGTATCTTTTAGAATTTTTTTTATAGTACTCTCAACTCTTTTCTTTGACTTCTTCTCTTCAAGTAAGGTCTTTGCAAAGTTGAAGTTCTCCTCAAAGGTTCCAAACCTATTACAATAAGTGTCCAACTTACACTTAAGTAACCTACTCACATACTCTTCATTCTCCACCTCAGATATCTCATAGCCAAGAGGGTCTATGAACTCTGCTCTAGGTTCTACTACTTCAATGTAGGTAAATTTAGTATCAACCATGAAACATATCTCATTTTTATACTTCTCCACAAGAGATTGTGGGATCCTTGATATGCTAGATAGTATATCCTGAAATGTCTTGATTACCAATACTGCACTCTCATTCACTTTGGTAATAGCATGCCTTCTGTACACTAGGTTAATCCTTTCCATTGTGGTTTAGCCATCATTCCAGTCATTTCCAATGGTGTAAGGAAATCTTCTCAATAGATGAAAAAACATATAGGTGATTAAGGATGAGAACCTAAACTGTGTATACTTATTTTTCTTAATCTTTTCCAAATTCTCAAACAGTTGAATTCTCAGAATCTCACACATATTGTACACTAGGGAAAGTGCCTTCATAGCATTAAGGTTAGTCAATAAATGAGAATAGTAACTAAATACAGCCACAAAGCAATAGAGCAACTATTTAGCAAAATAATGACTAATTGACCATCCTATGGCTCTCTAACTAAGAATGTTAATGAATAGCTCTCAACAAGCTTCCATTAATGATAGTCCTAGAATGAGAATGATAAAGATAACAATGCTATTGCTAACAATTAGATCAAAGTCAATGCTAAAATGCTTCTCAAATGCCTTTCTAAGCTCAAATTGCAAGAGGTTCAATGCAATTCTTAGATGTGTGGAGGATAATTATGAAGGATTTAGGCCTTCCTTTTATAGATTTTCCAATGGTAGGGGGTGTAGTTGTATTTGATCATGGTTAAACTTGAGTTGAGTCTTTGGTTCCACCCTTTGAAGACAAAGAAAAGTTTGTGTCCTCAAATCTTGGGACAAGTAGACAAGATCAATGGTCAAGATTCCTTTTCACTTTGAGTGAATGAGATTGAATTTGGCTTGATCCATGTGAATGCCTTTCCTTTAATCTCATTGGTTGATTGATTTTCCTCCCTTTGTGGTTGTTGAGAGTAATTAGGATTTATTAATTGATTTAAATGAATTTGTTTAGCCATGTACCCCTTGAATGGGTTGAATTTAATTTAATCTGAGACTATACAATTAATTGAATTAATTGTATTTTGATTTGATTTCACTTGATTAAAGTTCTCTCAATTTTGATTTTGACTAAATTAAAACTTGATTTTCATTTTGATTGGCTAATTATGCATTGTGATTCAATTGATTCAATTATGTCCTTGATTTTCCTTGATTTAACTTTATTTTCTTTGATTTGATCTTTGTCCATTTTCAAGTGATTACACATATCAACTTGTACCCTTTCAACACACATCAGATAAGTTGCATGTATCATTCTAGCTACCATGTCATCCTCTCTTGAATTTGCACAAAACTTAGTGGTTAGGATCTTGCATAAGTATCTGACATCATCTTGTTGAATCTTACTAATCACAATTCCTCTACCATTATAGAATGAATTTGTGTTATCTATGACTATTTTCGTCATGTTTTTCTCATTTAGAGGAATGGCTCCAGTTTTAGATAGTCCAGTGACTTCATGAATCAAATCAACTGTGATATCTATCACTCTATCTTCTAACCAAAACATCCCATTATGAATTCTGCTTAAGATTATCTTAGTACATTCTTCATTGTCAAATTCATACTATAATGCATACTTAATTATTTCATTATCTTTTAAATGTTCAAATCCTTCTTTCAATGTCATGTCCTGATTGTAGATCTTCTGATATTCCTTGGTGAAATCACTACCACTGATAGTCTCTAGTTTGCATCCAAGATAACTTCTAACATTCTCTAGATGTAAAAATCCATCTGGTACGGATGATAAAGCTAACCTAGGATCATCTTCCAAGGGTTCTACTAGTTCCCTTTTCAACTCAGGTCTATTCTTATCTCTGACATTGTGAATTAAAGAAACATCCATGATTTCTTCTAATTCCTTCACTGATTTAATGATCTATCAAGTAAAATACCTTGATTTCATGATTTTAGGGCATGTGTAGATTCAACACAAAATTCTTCTCCAAATCCTTGCAAAATGATTCCAATCAATTCTCTTTGATCTCCTTAACACTTGAATTCAATTTGATGATCAAATAATACCGATCATGACCTTTTATTAATTCAATCTTACTTAGATCTGACATGAAATTCAATTCTTTTGCCACTTCTTTCCAAAAAGTTGTTTCTGCTAACCTGCAAAACTTAAAACTTCTTACGATCTCACAAAACATAATATTTTTCTTTGCACTCTTAACCATAGCATTAGAATATCATATACTACCTTGCATTAACTGCACAAGACTCAGTTCATCATATATCTACTTCTACACTAATCTAAGTTCCTATTCTACTGTAATTTTCATAAATTAAGTACTTTGAGATGGGTCAGGTATGTAATACCCCAAAAATGGGCTATAAGTTCATTAACCTCCTACATCGACAAATCGAACAAAATCGACATCAAAGTCCTAACCTAAGGCACATCTAAACATCATCAAATCTAATTGATTATCTTAAATTCTGCATTAGGAAATATTCCTAGCAATATTCCTAATCATCATAATTATCTTTAATTTTATAATTATTTGACAATAAATCACATTTATCCTAAAGTTTGATTAATTGAATATTTTCATATTTAATTAATTAGATTTAATATTTGCTACTTAATTGTGTAATTAAATTTAATTCTATCTATTATTAATTGTATTATTTAATTTTGACAATAAATCTAATATCATATGAATAATTGATTAAATTCTTATTTAATTAATTAAAGCAAGTTGTCATTATTTAATAATATAATTTTTAATAAAAGTTTGATTAAATAATTGATTAACCCATAAATTAATTATTTTATTTAAAAAATTAGTTAAGTTGGAAATAAATCACTTTATTATTAAATTAATTCATAAATAAAACATGCACAATCATAAAAATAGACAACTGTCAATTATCAATTAAAGCTAAACTCTATTTTGAGTTAAAGCTTAGCTTTTGCATGTTTTTGTGACTTAATTATCTGTTATTATCAGATAACTCAAAAATCAAGCTGAGTTATTTGAGTGATTTATGGCTTTTATCCATGCACCTCCAAAGCCCTGGATTTCTATAAATTAAAAGCTTCAGCTCTTCATAATTCATCCACATATTTTGCACAATCACGCTGGAGAATTGGAGGCTGAGGAATCAACTCGCGAATTCAAAGCATTGTGAGATCAATTTCAATTGCATAGCTTTTATATCTTAGCATAGAATTTCATAGTTTTCATATTATTGTTAGAATCTTCATTGTTAGATCATTTAGCATCCATAGCATATCAGTTTATCATTCCTATTGCATAGAAATACCAAAAAAAAAGCTTAATTGCATTCAATTCATATCTAGATCAATTGCATTCAAATCCTTCATTTAGGTGTCGTCTAGGTCACTGATCTTGATTACAATCTGAGAACATCAATCTCGCACCTATTAGAAGGTAGTAAATCACTTGGTTAGATTAGATTTCAATTTTGCATGATTTTGATTTTAGCTAACCTCTAATGTTTTACTGAGTGTTGTGTCTACAGATCAGGTACAATTTTTGTATGAGTTTCTGACAAATGTCATATGGGAGCATACCCACTGTCGTATGATACTGGACCCACTGTTGTATGATAGTCTATCAGATCGAGACTCATTTCATTACATACCCACTGTCATTTAGGAGCTCAACTGTCGTATGGTAGCATACCTAGTGTCGTACGAGTTTCTAGACTGTCGTCTGGGAGCATACCCACTGTCGTACAAGTTTCCATACCAGTTTTTGACTGTCATTTCATTTTTCACAGTAGAGTATCAGATTTGATTTTTATATTTCGGCTAACTGCTAATTTTGACAATTGAAATTCTCTATTTTTGATTGCTCTCTGCTGGTTTTGATTGGGAAAAGTGCAAGAATTGCTAAAAATTAGGTAAAATCTACTAAGCACGTTGTGAGGATCATGAGGTATTCTCCTTGTTCTGAAAACATTTTGATTTGGACTTAAAATAAATCTCTCACGTGTCAAGCTTGTGTGCATCTTTTCATGCTTTTGATATATTTCTACACACTTGCATAATTTGATACTAGGTTGTGGCCCCTTAAGGATTCATTAAGTAGTCTTAGAATACTTGTGATTGATCTTGATTGCTATCTTGGATTATTGGACTCGCTAATCTGCCGGCCCCTCATTTTCACCCCATGGTTGCAATCTCAATGCCATAAAGGGGAGGGGTCAACAGGACAGAAGCGTTAAGTGTTCCACTTGGCAACCCTTTTGTGCTTTTAGGAACTCACTTGTTTTCTAAGTTGGGGACTCATTTTTAGCTTGTGTGAGGTGTTAAGTGTTCCACCTTGTGGACTCATCTCATATTCTCTTTAAGCATTAAGTGTTCCTCTTTCTACTTTTTTGGGTACTTTTGGTAGATTTGCTTTCAGGAATATATCTGTGCTCACATAGTAATTAGGCCCTATGAACACTATTCATGATTCTTGAGAGATTGGATTCCCAACAAAATCCTTCTTGATGACAGAATCCTTGTAGGTAGGGAGGATACTTAGTGCATTTCACATTCAACTTGGTTAGTGAGTCTTCTCTTATTGATCAACACATTCTCTCTCCGAAGAGGTTGATAGATCACGTGGGGTTGATATCATGAGCTTTGGTGAATCAAAATTGGTTAGTGCATCTTCTCTTATTGATTGATACATTCTCTCCCCGGAGAGGTTGATAGATCATGTGGAGTTGATATCACAGACCTTGGTGGAACAAAACTTTGTCTTAGCGTGTCAGATTAATCTGCTTGCTTTGTTTGGGTTAAAAGTGAAAAGGTGTCAAAAACCTTGGATCTGGAGCCAAGTCCCCTTGTGGTATAAATCTATGAGTCACCTTTAGAGAGGGTTAACTGTAGTGGACAATCCCTTCATAGGGAAAACTGCGTTGACAGAACCTCAAGTGGTCATAGCCATTTTCACCGTGGTAGTGACAACCGCTATATAAATGTCCTTGTGGAAGAAATCTCCACAGGTATGTTTCATTGTTGGGTTGTCAGATCTCCCTAGCAGCTCTTGAAGATTAAGTTCTCAGACTGTGTCAAAACCCTGGTGTGCCAGGATTGGAGTTCACCCCTTTGAATCATAAAAGTTGTAGAGTCAAACCATTACTAAAAACCCTAGAGAGGCCAATTTTTCATTCTCAGGTATATGTGTGTTATTGAAAAACTTTTCAGAACATACACAATTAGTACTCTCAGGGATTAGCACAATTTGGTCACTTGATTGTTCATGCGCAAGGTTGCTTTTTCCCTTGTTCATTGTTTTCAGATGTGCTTGGAATCACTTGCTTTCTATTCTGCGTGCTTGTTTATCTACTTGGCTATTAAAAATGATCAAATCTGGTATAACCTTCAAAATCTAGACAGTACAATTTGCAAACAATCCAGAACTGAAAACCTTAAATTTTGCAAAAATTGACGTAAAATTCTTTCTGGAGTCAAAAGTCATTTCAGGAAGTCAAAAGTCATATGACTTTTTGTCAAATGTTGTTTTAGTATTGCCCATCTGTCGTATGATTGAGAACCTAGTGTCATACGAGTTTTCATGCCAGCAAATCCAAGGAAGTCAAAATCCTGTTAGCACCTATCGTATGATATTTACAACTATCATGTCATTGCTACCAAACTATCGTATGAGTTTAGCAACTATCATTTCATAGACTACCTAGTGTCGTATGAGTCTGCAGAGTGTCGTTTGGAAAAATTTGAGAGAGTTGTCAAAAATTGTCAAATTGCAAGATATCCAATGTTTCCAGCCTACTTCTAGAATCTATCAAAAATATCATTGTGTCAGGAATAGAGAAGTAGCTATTGAGCATTCTACCATTTTCCGAGATTGATCTTTTGAATCCGATCTAGCTTTTTGTTTGATCAATTTGATGCCTTTTTATCTCATGTCAAAACCTTGTCATAACTATCAATCTTCAATCAATCTTCAAAAATAGACTAAGTGTTGAGAACTCGTGTCTGCTATCTTTTGGGTGATCTATCCCATACATCCAGGGCACAGTATCCTTCACCCACATCTCATCAGATCTTCAAAACTATCATAATCTTGACAAGGTTGCGTCATCCAATTTTCTTGAATCAAATTGTTCTTCAGTTGTCTTCATCCTTTTCTTTTGTTTCATTCAAAGGTAATGGTGGAGACTAGAGCTTCTTCACACAAGAAATCAGAAGAAACATCTCAGAACTTACTTTTGACCAATACCCCGGGTCCAACTCTTGAACAACTCATCAAGTCAGGTATATACAAAGACGATGGTCTCGGTAACTTTCGATTGAAAACTGGTTACATACCTCCTTTATCAACTCACAGAGGTAATTAGCAAACTCCTCCTCAATCTGTTCTAGGGAGCCCAAAAACTCCTATCATGTCTCAAGCAGGGACAAACCACGGTTCTCTAGGAGGAGGATCCTAGGGACACCATTCTCAACATAATGCTGACCAAGAACCTACACCCTCTGAAATCCATCGGTGTCAGAATGATGATGAATTCAAAAGAATGATGAGGCATTTCTTGAAAATGGATAGAGAGGCATACTTTTTGCAATTAGCCCAGGAAGGAGCTAAACTTCCTCCTCACTTCAATGTCAAAGATATCATCACGCATGAGGAAGAAACTTTGATGACAGCCATAATGAACTAGCTGCACGCTATGCAGGTCAAAATGAATAAAATTGAGAAAGAGAAGGAACCCAAGGAATTCTCCATGGAGGCCCTTTGTCCTTTCCCTTTTGACAAAGACTTGTATATGCCTCCATTCCCAAAAAGAGCGAAGATGCCAAAGTATGACAAATATGATAGACACTCTAATCCTCAAGATCATGTCAGAGAGTTCTGTACGCAATCCATGGAATTCATGCATGAACTGACTTATCTAATGCATCTTTTTCCTAGATCCTTGGGAGGAGCATCCATTCAGTGGTTTTCAAGATTACCTTCTATGATCAAAACTTTTGAGGAATTGATTAAATTGTTTTATCAACAATATTCCTACAATATTCAACATCCAGTCACCATGATCGATATCTGTAACCTCAAGCAATATCCAGGGGAATCATTCCTAACTTTCCTCAAGAGGTGGAGAAAGAAGTTCTCTCTATATGCTAGACAAATTCCCGAAATGGAGAAACTTGAAATCTTTATCAATAACCTTGTTCCAGAGCTCAATTATCCATTACAAATGCAAGATCATGTATCTTTTGATAAAATGGTGGATAATGCAATCAAGATTGAGAAAGTACTTGTCAAGAAAGGAGAAATCACACTTCAAAAAGACAAGTCTGAATCTGGATCTAGCTCAAGAGTTGGAAGAGATGGTGTTGTTGACACTATCCGCACCCCATCAAAGGCACTGGCCTACAATCTCACCCTTGCGACCAAAGCCATTGAAGCTTCAGAGCAAAAATCTGCTGAACCATATCCAAAGAAGCCATTCAAACGATGGGATAATAAATGAAAGTTTACTCCCTTGGGAGAATCTTTGGAATCTGCCTTGAGAACCCTGATATCTGATAACATGATCTCTTTACCACCAATCTGAAACCCTGATCCGGATCCAAAACCATATTGGTGGAAAGATAATGAATTCTGTGCTTTCCATCGGACGAAGGGCCACAAAACTAATGGATGCTTCCACTTGAAGCATACCATTCAAGACTTGATAGATCAAGGGGACATCATGATCGATAATCCTACTAGCAATAATGATCACACAGCATTTACAGAACCATTTCCACAACATGGCAAGGGAGTTTCCACTTCTCAACCTAACATGGGGGCAAAAGTCAACTATGCCTACCCTAGAAACAATGCTATCATCAATATGGTTGAACCATGTCTCTCTAAGAGCTACAATGTCATCATGATTGTATGAAGAGACATAAATCATTCCTCAGCTAATGCGGTTACCAGATCACAAGCTCAGGCTCATCTGAAAGGAAAAAAACCAAGTTCATCTAATGTCCCTAAGATACCTTTCAATCTCACATCTACTTCTAGATAGAAGGTTGCCTCAAAATCTTCCAATCCAAAGGATACAAGACCTACATCTTACAGCATCATCCAACAACTCCAGCATACCAATGCCAAAATCTCTATGTTTGAGTTACTTCGAATATCTCCAGCTCACAGAGATATCCTAGACAAAGCTTTGCTCAGCTCTAATGTTCCTGATGATCTAGATCTAGATAGGTTCCAGACTATGGTTGGTCATCTAACATCTCCGCAATATATCTCCTTTTTAGAGGAAGATGACAACTCCCTAAGTCATCCACATAATCAGCCCTTGCACATAGAAGTCTTGATCCAGAACCGTCGAGTCAAACATGTGTTGATAGATGGGGGCACAGGCCTCAACATTTGTTCTTACAACTTAATCACACAGTTGGGATTCTCAGAGATGGCTATTGATCCTCGAAAGAAGATCACCATAAAAGCCTATGATGAACAAGAAAGAGCTTCTAAAGGCACCATTGTCTTACCTATACGAGTGGGACTGGTCATCAAAGATACCACATGTCAGGTGCTTGATCTACCATTGGCTTACAATATTCTTCTAGGGAGACCCTAGATACATGAAATGCAAGCTATTCCTTCTACGTACCATCAATGCTTGAAATTTCCCTATGAAGGAGTGGAGGTTACTATCCCAGCAGATTTGAGTACAACTTGCAATACATTGAAGGAAAGTGTCGATAAGCTTGTTCCCAATAATAGAGAATCTTCCATCAAGCAGCTAAATGTTGCTTCCACATCTAAGATGGATGACATTGCTAAAGAGATCAATATAAAAGAAAATGGGATGGGAGAATACACTATAGAGCCAGTCTTGTCTCTGACATCTCTCCCAATCTCACCTAAGTCATATGGACAATCCTTGAAGCAGTCTAAATCCAAACCTAAGGAACCTATGGAAGCATACAAAAGAAATTTTGTGGTGGAGAAAGTATCCAAAAAAAAATTTGAAGAGGATGAAGCTGTGCTAGCATGGCTATATAAAGAGGATTCTGAATCTAAAATTGTTCAACCTAGTGAATCTATAGCACCTACAATCCCTTCTAATTCATATGGTCTAGGAAACAAATTGATAGCCAAGATGGGATATTCCGGTCAAGGACCTCTAGGAATTAAAGGAAAGGGTCTTGTGACACCCATTTCACATATTGGTAGAGCCAACAAAGATACTAGTGGCTTAGGGTTTAAGAAGAAACCCTATCATCTCAAAGGTGGTTGTTCTCATGTCATAGAACAAATTGCACCAGGAGAACCCCTTCTTAAGAAAGAAGAAACAAAACCCTCTGATGATGATTTAGATAGCTCTGAGCTTATCCCCTATGAAAAATTGCCTAAAGAGATCAAAGATCTTCTTGATGATAAAGATGATCCTATCAGAAGAATTAATGTAGTAGAAACACAAGAACCTACTGTAGCACAAGAGATGGTTGCACCACAATAACCAACTAATCTCAAAGGCAATCAAACTGATCAAGAAGAAGGGGATAATTATTCTAACACTGATTCCCATGAATATGAATTCAAGTCAGAGACTGAGGGTAATCCTTCTTGGGGTATTCATCCTGATTTCACACATTTTCTAAGATTTCCTAGAGATCCTGAATTAGAAGCCAAGTCAAATGACTATGAATGGGGTGCCATTCCAGAAGAAGATGAGCTTATAAAAGAGAAATATATTGATGTTATTCACCAATATGTATCTCAACCCAATGTAGGTCTAGAGTGACACAATGAACTTAACGTGTCTGATCCACCTATGGCTGAAGAGGACTCCCATGATGATGTCGAGCCTATTCATGAATTGAACATTTTAAGCTATAATATCACCTTTGAACTTGAACATCGGGTTAGGACCAATGATGACATATCCATGACTGTGAACACCATATCCCAAGCCTTTCCTGCTTTGACTATCCAACGCCCTGATCTTATCGACCAAACTTCCACAAACCCAAACCATGGTATTTATACCTTCTTGAATGACTATGCCCTTACCTGCTACCTCAATGCAGTTGAGCCTATAAGTACTTCCATCAGTGAACCAAGCATCAGCATGACCGAGTCGGACATCAAATATCTTAGTCAGAAAAACAAGAGTAAAAAGAAAAAGAAAAAGAGTTCTGAGGGTGAAAACCACTTTGTGGCAGTCTCAGAACCGACAAAAGTAAAAAGAAAAGATGTATCTAAAGGTGAAAACCTCTTTGAGGTGCCTAAGGATGAGATATTTGATGTCCTTCTGAGTCATTTACAGGATAGATCTCTAGTTTTGATTGAGCCAACTCAATCCATCAATTTGGGTACAACAGAGGAACCACAATTGGTACATGTAGCACAATCTCTATTAGAAGAAGAGAAACAAAAATTCACTACATTCTTATCAGACAAAAAGATCAACTTTGCATGGAAATATTCAGATATGCCAAGATTGGATCCCAATCTCATTATGCACCATCTATCCATTGCTCCTGGAGTAAAACCAATCAAACAAAAATTGAGAAAGATGCATCCTCATGTTGCACTCTTAGTCAAAGCAGAACTAGAAAAACTCCTAAAAGCTGGATTCATCCGTGTCATAGACTATGCTGAGTGGATCTCTAACATTGTACCTATTTGAAAACCAGATGGTTCAATCAGAGTGTGCAAGGACTTTAGAGATGTGAATAGAGCATGCCCTAAGAATGATTTTCTGCTACCTAACATTGATATGATAGTGGACATGACTGTGGGCTATGAAATGTATTTCTTAATGGATGGCTTTTTTGGGTACAACCAAATCAAAATTGCTCAAGAAGATCAAGAGAAAATAGCTTTCACATGTGCGTGGGGAACCTTCTGTTGGAATGTTATGCCATTCGGACTCAAAAATGCTAGAGCTACATATCAAAGAGCAATGACATCTATTTTTCATGATATGATGCATAGAACAATGGAGGACTATGTTGATGATACCTTGGCAAAATCAATGATCAGAACTAAACATCTAACTAACTTGAGCATGATCCTTGACAGAATGGAAAAATTTAGTCCCCGACTAAATCCTAAGAAGTGTGCTTTTGGTGTCACTTCTGGAAAACTCCTGGGATACATAGTCTCAAAGAAAGGCATTGAAGTTATTCCAGCTAAAGTCAAGGCTATAATAGCAATGCAACCTCCCACAAATATCAGTCAAATGAGGACATTGCAAGGCAGAGTACAGTCCATCAGAAGATTCATATCACAGTTAGCTGACATATCACAACCTTTTACAAAAACATTACATAAAGGTGTGACCTTTGCATGGAATGAAGAATGCGAGAACAACTTTAACCATATCAAGAAGTATCTATCAAATCCACCTATCTTGATGCCTCCTATTCATGGGAAGCCATTGATCTTGTATGTCTCTACAACAGCCACATCACTGGGGGCATTGCTAGTGCAACATGATGAAGACAAGAAAGAAAGAGCCATCTACTATATCAACAAAACTTTAGTGGCCTATGAGAAAAACTACTCAATGATAGAGAAGGCATGTCTAGCTATGATCTTTGCATCATAGAAAATGAGACACTATATGTTATCTCATACCATACATCTAGTAGAAAAAATTGATCCACTGAAATACCTACTAAGCAAGGCGGCCCTCACCGGTAGACTAGCTAAATGGGTCATGCTTCTAAGTGAATTTGACATTGAATATGTTGAAAGAAAAGCTATAAAAGGTCAAGTTATTGCTAATCAACTAGCAGATGCACCCATGTTTGATGATACACCCATGCAAATGGAATTTCCTGATTCCTCTATCATGCACCTCTCTTCTAGAGCATGGCAGTTATTCTTTGATGGCTCCTTTACACAGAATGGATCTGGAGCAGGCATATTGTTCATCACTCCTCAAGGATACTCGATACCCAAAGCATTTAGACTAAAGTTTCCTTGCACAAACAATATTGCTGAATATGAGGCACTTCTCAATGGTATGAAAATGGCAATACAGTGGAGAGTTACAAAGATGCACATCCATGGAGACTCACAACTGGTTATCCACCAAGTCAATGATGTGTACCAAACCAAAGATGAAAAGCTCATTCCTTACAAGAGAATGGTAGATGATTTAAAGAAATACTTCATCTCTATCACATTTGAGAAAATACCCAGAATGGAGAATAAGGCTGCCGATGCAATGGCGACATTATCTACTCTCTTACAGCAGCCCGAACATGAACTACGCTATGAGTTCTTGGTGGAAGCCCTATCCTATCCTGCATATGACTCCCCTGAAACCCGCATGATCTACACCGTTGTAGGTTATGACTCATCTCACTACAAAAATCTGTTCTCCTATCTCCATGACCAAATCATCCCTGAGTCCTTTAACCATTTTGAGAAATGAAACCTTATCCGATCCGCATCCCGATATGTCATCATTGGTAATGATCTGTACAAATGAGGTCTAGATGGTACACTGCTTAGATGTTTAGAATGGGAAGAGTCTCAACGTGCATTAGAGGAAGTCCACGAGGGTATATGTGGGTCACACTCAAACGGTTTAATGTTAGCTTGAAAACTTATTAGGGCTGGGTACTATTGGCCTGAAATGGAGAAAGAGGCTATTAAATTTGCTAAAAACTATCAATAGTGTCAAGTACATGGCAACTTGATTCATGCTCTAGGGAGAGATCTGATTCCCTTTACTACATAATGGCCTTTTCAACAATGGGCATTTGATCTCATAGGTGCTATCCATCTACACTCTTCTAATGGACATACCCATATAATCACAGCTACAGATTATTTTACAAAATGGGTAGAAGCAGTTCTTCTAACACAAGCAATGGGGAAACAGATCTCTATGTTCATCCTAAACTACATCATTTGCAGATATGGGATCCCTCACTCTATAATCACAGATAATGGGGGACAATTCAAAAACAAAGATCTAGATGACTTGTGCTAAATTCAAGATTACACAACATTGGTCTTCTATTTACTATCCTCAAGGGAATGGACAAGTTGAGGCTTCAAACAAAAATCTCCTGAAGATATTGCACAGAATAGTAAATAAAACAGGAAGAGACTATCATCTCATGATCAATCCAGCTCTCTAGGCATACAGAACTAGTATCAGAATGCCTACAGGGGCTACACCTTTCACTTTAGTTTATGGGTCTGAAGTGGTACTACCTATTGAGGTTAAAATCCCATCACTTAGAATCAGAATGCATGGACTTGTCACTGATGAAGACTATAGAGTGTCTAGGTTACAAGAACTTGAATTACTAGATGAGCGCAGGTAAGCAGCGTATGATCATCTCAAAGTGTATCAGAAAAGAATGTCTAGAGGCTACAACAAGAAAGTCTGACACAAAGAGTTTCAGGTTGGTGATCTAGTCTTGAGAGAAAATCCTAAAAATCAATCCCATCGAGAATGCAAGGGGAAGTTTGAACCCAACTAGTTGGGTCCCTTTGTAATCACTGCTAAGTTTGGCTCAGGTGCCTATCAACTCTCAACGACTGAAGGAGAACAGCTCTGAGAACCAATCAACATTCTCCATCTGAAGAAATTCTACGCCTAAGACATTCAGTGCTTGGTAAATGTCCTGAGAAAAATTTTAAAAATTAGAAAAAGTCCCGAAAAAATGAACATCTTGGTGAAAACCTAGCAATAGGTGCCTTGATGATTCACAAAAAAAAAAAAAAAAATATCAAAAATTTAAAAAAATTGAAAAATGAAAAAAAATACAAAAAAATGAGAAAAAAGAAAAAGTGCCTTGGTGAAAACTTGGAAACAGGCACCTTGGTAGCAAAAATAGAATCTCTACCAAGATGGTGAAAACCCAAAAAATGGGCACCACTTGTTCAACATGCTCCATCTATCAACACAATCTTGGTCTTTCCCAGCTTTCGGTCTTGCTTTAGTTTGTACATATCTCCTGGTTTGTTTCAACATTTCTAGTTTTCAATAAGTCAGTCTGTACACCAATCAACTTGCATGTCTATATCCTATCAATTTTTAACACTTGGGGGCAATCAATGTCATATCTTAACATCTCCAATGTATCTTAGATGTGTCATATCCACTCAGAGTCCTTTGAAGCTTCATTTGAGTCAGTCAAGTCTGTCTTGTCTGCAGAAAGGATTTTGCATCTACAACACGACAATCAAACATCAAAACTCAACTGAAAATAATCTATGTTTTTTACATGCTTTTATCTCCTTGTATGCTTACTGATTCACATTGAGATTTTTGCATATTGTGTCCCTTCGAGCTCCTCAATGATGTCCTTTATAGGATTTAGAAAGTGATGACTGGGGGCATAATCTTTTCTTGGTTTTTTGCTTCTATGTGAAATCTAATAACTTTGGAAATTTTGGATTGAAATGGTGTCTGACTATAAGAGCCTCTATCTCGAATTGGATGGCCATGCGTACCTCGACCATTGATACCCAGAAAATTCAAGGAAGTTTGATCTAACTATTGTCTTTTTGAATAAGTTCTTTCTCCTACTGTGGAACGCAATCTTGCCTAAGGATGTGAACGATAAAGGGTCACTACGGGTAATTCACATTGGATTTAGAATAATCTCTTGACTGTTTGATGTGTTTGCAATGCAAGGCATATTCAAGTCATCACAATGTTTATGTTTTGATGCTTATACAAATTGCTATATCAAAATGGACATGATATTCAGGTCATCTTGGCATTTATGCCTTGGTACTTATATCTAATCCGACATTCCAAAAATAAAAATATTCATATGTCCATGGTTATTTGGCCAGTGGGGGTTGTATTGATTCTTGCGCATACAAATCAATATTCATATGTCTATGGTTTTTTTTTAGCTAGTGGGCATTGTATTGATTTATCTGGTTACCTAAAAGTTCAATGATGATAACAAATCGACATATGATCAGTGACTAGGTCCTAGGTCTTAGGTTGCATTTCATATTGCATGCTTCTTTGTGTAATACCCCAAAAATGGGCTATAAGTTCATTAATCTCCTACATCTTCAATTCGAACGAAATCGACATCAAAGTCCTAACCTAAGGCACATCTAAACATCATCAAATCTAATTGATTATCTTAAATTTTGCATCGGGGAATATTCCTAGTAATATTTCTAATTATCTTAATTATCTTTAATTTTATAATTATTTGGCAATAAATCACATTTATCCTAAAGTTTGATTAATTGAATATTTTCATATTTAATTAATTAGATTTAATATTTGCCACTTAATTGTGTAATTAAATTTAATTCTATCTATTATTAATTGTATTATTTAATTTTGACAATAAATCAAAATTCCTATCTTTAATTGATTAAATTCTTATTTAATTAATTAAAGCATGTTGTCATTATTTAATAATATAATTTTTAATAAAAGTTTGGTAAAATAGTTAATTAACCCATAAATTAATTATTTTATTTCAAAAAGCAGTTAAGTTGGAAATAAATCACTTTATTATTAAATTAATTCATAAATAAAACATGCACAATCATAAAAGCAAACAACTATCAATTATCAATTAAAGCTAAACTCTATTTTGAGTTAAAACTTAGCTTTTGCATGTTTTTGTGAGTTAATTATCTTTTATTTAAAAATAACTCAAAAATCAAGTTGAGTTATTTGAGTGATTTATGGCTTTTTCCCATGCACCTCCAAAGCCCTGGATTTCTATAAATTAAAGGCTCAACTCTTCACATCTCATCTCATATTTTGCACAATCACGCTGGAGAATTGGAATTGAAGAATCAAAGCTCTTGTGAATCGACATCTTTGTGAGATCAATCTTATTTTTGCATTCATAGTTTTCATATCATTGTTAGAATCTTCATTGTTAGATCATTTAGCATTCATTTCATATCAAGTTTTTCATATTAGCATAGATTCATATCAAGTTATCATTCTTATTGCATAGAAAATATCAAAAATATAGCTTAATTGCATTTATTCCATATCCATCTTTTGCATTCAAATCCTTCATTTAGGTGTCGTCTAGGTCACTGATCTCGATTACAATCTGAGAACATTAATCTCGCACCTATTAGAAGGCAGTAAATCGCTTGGTTAGATAGCTTTCAATTTTGCACGATTTTGATTATAGCTAACCTCTAATGTTTTACTGAGTGTTGTGTCTACAGATCAGGTATAATTTTCACACACACATTTCTGGCGCCCACCGTGGGGCAACCCACCTTTGCATGCTGGTTTTGATTTTTTTGGAGCTAAAACCCCAAAGTTTCAAAGATTTAATTTTATCTCCCAAACGGCGTGGAATTTTGATCTGAAATTTTTTTTGCAGGTTGGTGACATGTCATGGAAGCTACAGTAAAAAATTTAGAATTTTCTGAGATGTTTTGAATTTTTAATAATTTTTTCTTGAAATTCCGGAAAAAATTAATATCTGACGCAAATCAGCATATTTTTCGAAAATTTTTATATTTTCGGAAAGCTCTTTAAATTCTACAGGGGGTCCATTCTTTGTGTTTTAAATTTGGATATGATATCATAGCTCAAATAGTCAATTTACAAAAACTGGTCTGTATTGATAAAATGGGTCTCTAGGGCACAAATGAAGAGGTTTTTCTAAAATTTTTGCATTTTTGGAAAGCTCTCTATTTTTTAGTAGGGATCTCTATTCTGAATTTCTATTTTTGTGGCCAAAATCATATCAAAAAAATTAGATCTTGTTGACTAGGTCAAATGCAGCAAAAAAAATAAAGTTTTGTGATGGGTATGCACTTATTTTTTTTACATGGTTCAATGAATGATATGAGTTGTCATTTGGGTTGATTGCTGGTTATTATTACTGATAATAATTGATTTTTAGAGCTAACCCTATGGTTTTCATAAGTTGAATATATTTTGCATATCGTGTTTGCTTGTTTGCTTGTTGGAGAGTTCGTCACTTGCTTGCATGGAAAAGCTCAACAAAAATTGCTAAAAATCAAGTAAAATCTACTAAGCGCGTTGCAAGGATCCCAGGTATTCTCCTTCATCTAATAATATTTTGATTTGGGACTTAAAATAAATCTCTTATGTGTCAAGCTTGTGTGCATCTTTTCATGCTTTTGATCTATTTCTACACACTTGCATAATTGATACTAGGTTGTGAACCCTTAAGGATTCATTAAGTAGTCTTAGAATACTTGTGATTGATCTTGATTGCTATCTTGGGTTATTGGACTCGCTAATCCACCGGCCCCTCATTTCCGCCCCGTGGTTGCAATCTCAGCGCCATAAAGGGGAGGGGTCAACAGGACAGAAGCGTTAAATGTTCCACTTGGCAACCCTTTTGTGCTTTTAGGAACTCCCTTATTTTCTAAATTGTGGACTCATTTTTAGCTTGTGTGAGGTGTTAAGTGTTCCACCTTGTGGACTCATCTCATATTCGCTTTAAACGTTAAGTGTTCCTCTTTCTACTTTTTGGATGCTTTTGGTAGATTTGCTTTCGGAACATACATCTGTGCTCACATAGTAATTAGGCCCTATGAACACTATTTGTGATTCTTGAGAGATTGGATTCCTAGCGAAATCCTTCTTGACGATAGAATCCTTGTAGGTAGGGAGGATACTTAGTGCGTTTCACATTCAACTTGGTTAGTGCATCCTCTCTTATTGATCGACACATTCTCTCTCCGGAGAGGTTGATAGATCACGTAGGGTTGATATCACGAGCTTTGGTGAATCAAAATTGGTTAGTGCATCTTCTCTAATTGATCGACACATTCTCTCTCCGGAGAGGTTGATAGATCACGTGGAGTTGATATCACAGACCTTGGTGGAACAAAACTTTGTCTTAGCGTGTCAGATTAATCTGCTTGCTTTGTTTGGGTTAAAAGTGAAGAGGTGTCAAAACTTTGAATCTGGAGCCAAGTCCCCTTGTGGTATACTATTGTGAGTCATCTTTAGAGAGGGTTAACCGTAGCGGACAATCCCTTCACAGGGCAAACTGCATTGACGGAACCTCAAGCGGTAATAGCCATTTTCACCATGGTAGTGACAACCGCTATATAAATGTCCTTGTGGAAGAAATCTCCATGGGTATGGTTCATTGTTGGGTTGTCAGATCTCCCTAGCAGCTCTTGAAGATTAAGTTCTCGGACTGTGTCAAAACCCTGGTGCGCCGGGATTGGAGTTCACCCCTTTGAATCATAAAAGTTGCAGAGTCAAACCATTACTAAAAACCTTAGAGAGGCCAATTTTTCATTCTCAGGTATATGTGTGTTATTGCAAAACTTTTCAGAACATACACAATTAGTACTCTCAGGGATTAGCACAATTTGGTCACTTGATTGTTCATGTGCAAGGTTGCTTTTGCCCTTGTTCATTGTTTTCAGACGTGCTTGGAATCACTTGCTTGCTATTCTGCGTGCTTATTTATCTACTTGGCTATTAAAAATGATCAAATCTGGTATAACCTTCAAAATCTGGACAGTACAATTTGCAAACAATCTAAAACTGCTTTTAACCTTAAATTTTGCAAAAATTGACGTAAAGCTCTTTCTGGAGTCAAAAGTCGTACGAGTTTTGTCAAGTGTCATTTCAGTATTACCCAACTGTCGTATGAGTTTAGCAACTGTCATTTCATAGACTACCCAGTGTCATACGAGTCTGCAGAGTGTCGTTTGGAAAAATTTGAGAGAGTTGTCAGAAATTGTCAAATTGCAAGATATCCAATGTTTCCAGCCTAGTTCCAGAATCTGTCAAAAATATCATTGTGTCAGGAATAGAGCAATAGCTATTGAGAATCAGTACACATGTCTCAAAGAATCAGTAAACAAGAGGAAGAAGCTCTGATTGCCACTATAATGAAACAGATACATGCTATGCAAGTCCAGCTTGACAAACTTGGGAAAGAAAAGGAATCTTTATACTCTTTTCCATTTGATAAAGATTTGTACATGTCACCATGCCCCCGAAAAAAATTTGAGCAATATGATACCTCTTCCACAGAGAGTGACACATCTAGCTTTGAAGACTATGATGACTATGACAACAGACAATGTAATGATACCTATGACACCTCTGTTCTTAAGAGTCCTCCTCATCGTCCATTCTTGCTTACTACAAATGGGCCGTCACATTGGATAGATCGTGATGGTGATCCATATGATTCTGATTTTGAAAGAGATTTTGATGGATTTTGTGGACAATACCTTGATGATGATCCATCTACTACTGCTGAGGACTATAAAATACATCATGCTAGCTTGAAACATCAATACTATAAGGATCTCTCCTCTAAGAACTCTCAGGCTGAAAATAAAGATTACACTCTCAAGCAAGATCATGTTAATGTTGGACCTTTGTCTTGTGATGGTTCCCTTCCATCCCCTACTTCCTCCAATACCCATACATTTCCTAAAGCTTTCGAGTCTTTCAAATCTTTCACAGAACCTTCATCTGACACAAGCCCTGATACTTTTCATGTGGTTTCCTATAGTTATCCCCCAAGGCTACCTCTTAAAGAAACTCAAGCTAACCTTCACTTGGCTGCAAAGACTTTCAATAATGATAAATCTAAAGAGCCTAAGCCTTCATATGCTATAATGCCTACTTCAGCTAGTCCTCCACCATCTCTCCCAAAGTCTTCCATACAATCCCAACATGCTTCCTTGTCCTTAGAAGTGGCTCCATGTCAAGAGGACTCTAAAAATGATGAAGAAAAGAACATAAAAAAAGATCAAGATCAAGAACCCTCCATGTCATCCACTCCTTTTCCCGATGTCTCTTATCCGCTTCATGGTTCTTTTGATCCTATACACCCTTTTTCATGCATTCCACCATGTCTTAAGTCTTCTCTTAAGCAAGATCAGACTACTACTTACACTAATGAGATTATTGACAATCAAAATAACCTTACTACACTTGCACTTTCCAAAGATGATACTTCCATTAAGGTTGGTAAAAATAGTGTTGTTACTTCCAATGTTAAGCCTATTGAAAATCAAAAGACAAATTATGCGCTTATGCTATCCAAAGATCATTGTCAAGATCAAAGTCTTCCATCTTCTTATTCTACCATTCCATGTTCACTTCCACTTTCTACTCTTCCTAAGTCTTCGCAAGCTTTGAATGATCCTATCAAAGAAAATGTTCTTATTCAAGATATCCATGATTCTATTGAAAATTCTAATGCTCACTCTAAAGATGCTGATATCCTTGGTTGTCATATAGATGCTAACAAACTTATTGATTATCCTTTTGCGTCTTCCACTTCCATCCTTGGACCTCTTCCACCACTACTAAAGGCTTCACGTCTTCCTTCCATCTTGGGTCCTTATGTCCCTTCACTTTCCCCTCCTAACTCTCCTAATTTGCCATCCATCTTGGGTCCTTACATACCTCCATCTCCCATCTTTCCTCAAGATCAACATAGATGCATACCCTTGAATCCTTTTCATCCACCCACCCATCTAAACCAGTCATATCCTCCTCCTTCTTCCACAAGTCCCAAGTCCTTTGGAAGTAACTTGAATGTTCAATACAAGAAAAAGAAGCAATACAAGAATCCATCAAAAAAAGAAGATCACCATGTCTCCTCTAATAGACATGGAAACATAAAGTCAAAAGAGATATCTAAGAAAAAAACTACAAGACAAGTATGGGTTCCAAAATCCATCATTGAAGATATTCTCTCTAGATCATCAAAAGGAAATAAAAAGCCTACGGCTATATGGATTCCAAAGTCTCTCTTGAAAGAGTCTGGTGTTGAACAAAAAGTGAAATTGACATTCAAGCATCCAAAAGCTTCCACTTCATCTCCCTCCAAAAATATTCTTTCATTCCATGCGCCTAAACCTCAACCTCTGATATCCATTCGCCATATTCCTTCACGTATTCCTTCATTCATGTTTCCTCCACCCTCTCGCCACCCTTCAAGGTGTGTGTTTACGTTGATCTTGTCTTCCTTTCCATCTACCCTTTCACAATCCTTCCATTCATTAACCTTCTACCTTCTATCCTTTTTCCTCATTTTCCTATTCTTCCTATCTTCCAACCTCACTCGCTTTACATAAAACCCTATCCTCCATTTTTCTCTTCCATGTTCCTTTCCCTATCAGCATCTTTGAGCATATCATTTTGAATCCTTGGCATATCATGGTTTATCCTTTCAAGGAGCATTATCTAAAAAGCTTGCCTTCTTCCAAAAGAGAAATGTAAAATAAAATAAAATTGAAAATGTGCCTTGGTCAAAACCTGAAAACAGGCGCCTTGGTAGCAAAAGTAAAGAGAAATAAATTCATCCTATGGTGAAAACCACTCCCTTGTGGCACCTTGGATAAGTACCATGATGAAAACCTGGCAATCAGGCATCATGTGTAGTTCTTCTACATATTTCATCCATTCCATCTTCTCTCTTTGATCTTGACAATGTTGATCTATACACGAATATTTGGCTATTTTGTGAGCTATCTTACGGTGATCTTGCTTTCATTCCTTCCATGTTTAGCCTTCATATCCATCTTCCTCCATTCATTTTCGCCTATCGCTATCCTTTTCCCCTTTGGTCTTGATCTAATAAAAAAAGAAAGAAAGAGTAAAACACGATGCTTTGAAGCCTCTTGACATGTCTACTCCTTTGGACTGCATCCTTTCCTACTCTGACATTAGACTTTTATGACTTATCCTATGCTAGCCTTTTATTGCTTGTCCAAATACGCTTTACATGACAATTTTTCCCTAGCTTGGGTATTCTTGAGGAGTTTCCCCTTGACGATTTCTTCCCTTCATTTTCCTTCATTCTCTTATCTTCCATCTCTTCCACCAGCTTGCTAATCCCTCTTGTTCTCCACCTTGCTAGACATTGGGACCGCATGATATGATCTTGCTTGGGAGTTTGCAAATGTAAAAAGATGCTATCAAGTATACCAAGTATCAGAACAATTATCAGAACCAGTATCAGAACAATTATCAGAACCAGTATCAGAACCAGTATCAGAACCAATATCAGAACAATTATCAGAACTAATATCAGAACAATTATCAGAATCAGCATCAGAACCAGTATCAGAACAATTATCAGAATCAGTATCAGAATCAATATTAGAACCAGTATCAGAACAATTATCAGAATCAGCATCAGAACCAGTATCAGAACAATTATTAGAATCAGTATCAGAATCAATATTAGAACCAATATCAGAACAATTATCAGCATCAGTATCAGAATCACTATCAGAATGAGTATCTGAACAAGTATCAGAACGCCTATAGGGGCTACACCTTTCGCTTTAGTTTATGGGTCTGCAGCGGTACTGCCTATTGAGGTTGAAATCCCATCACTCAGGATCAGAAGGCATGGACTTGTCACTGATGAAGACTAAAGAGTGTCTCAGTTACAAGAACTGGAATTACTAGATGAGCGCAGGCAAGCAGCGTATGATCATCTCAGAGTATATCAGAAGAGAATGTCTAGAGGCTACAAAAAAAAAAAGTTAGACACAGAGAATTTCAGGTTGGCAATCTAGTCTTGAGAGAAAATCATAAAAATCAATCCCATCGAGAACGCAAGGGGAAGTTCGAACCCAACTGGCTGGGTCCCTTTATTATCACTGCTACTTTTGGCTCTAGTTCCTATCAACTCTCAACGACTGAAGGAGAACAGCTCCGAGAACCAATCAACGTTCTCCATCTGAAGAAATTCTACGCCTAAGGCATTCAGTGCTTGGTAAATGTCCTGAAAAAATGAACATCTTGGTGAAAACCTAGCAATAGGCACCTTGATGATTCACAAAAAAAATCAAAAAATATCAAAAGTACAAAAAAAATTGAAAAAATGAAAAATACCAAAAAAAAAAAAAAAAAAAAAGTGCCTTGGTGAAAACCTGGAAACAGGCACCTCGGTAGCAAAAATAGAATCTCTACCAAGATGGTGAAAACTCGGCAAACGGGCACCACTTGTTCCAAAATGCTCCATCTATCAGCACAATCTTGGTCTTTCCCAACTTTCAGTCTTGCTTTAGTTTGTACATATCTCCCGGTTTGTTCCTGCATTTCCAGTTTTCAATAAGTCGGCCTGTACACCAACCAGCTCAAGCGTTTGCATCCTATCAATGTTCACACTTGGGGGCAATCAATGTCATATCCTATGGTCTCCCATGTATCTTAGACGTGTCATATCCACTCAGAGTCCTTTGAAGCTTCAAGTTGAGTCAGTCAGTCTGTCTCGTCTCCAGAAAGGATTTTGCATCAACAACAATCAAACATCAAACTCAAACTGAAAACAATCTGTGCTTTTCATGCTTTTATCTCCTTGTATGCTTACTGATTCGCATTGAGATTTTTGCATATTGTGTCCCTTCGAGCTCTTCGATGATGTCTTTTATAGGATTTAGAGAGTGATGACTGGGGGCATAATCTTTTCTTTGTCTTCTGCTTGTATGTGAAAATCTAACAGCTTTGGAAATTCTGGATTGAAATGGTGTCCGACTGTAAGAGCCTCTATCTCGAATTGGATGGCCATGCGTACCTCGACCATTGATACCCAAAAAAATTCAAGGAAGTTTGATCTAACTATTGTCTTTTTGAGTAAGTTCTTTCTCCTACTGTGGAATGCAATCTTGCCTAAGGATGTGAATGATAAAGGGTCACTATGGGTAATTCACATTGGATTTAGAATGATCTCTTGACTGTTTGATGTGTTTGCAATGCAAGGCGTACTCAGGTCATCACGACGTTTATGTTTTGATGCTTGTACAAATTGCTATATCAAAATGGACATGATATTCAGGTCATCCTGGCATTTGTGCCTTGATGCTTATATTTAATCCAACATTTTGAAAATAAAGTCAATATTCATATATCCATGGTTGTTGTCCAATGGGTGTTGTATTGATTCTTGCGCATACAAATCGATATTCATATGTCTATGGTTTCATGGCTAGTGGGCATTGTATTAATTTATCCGGTTACCTAAAAGTTCAATGATGATAACAAATCGACACATGATCAGTGACTAGGTCCTAGGTCTTAGGTTGCATTTCATTTTGCATGTCTCATTGCATTTTTCATGTTTACATGATCTCACAATGATTAAACGAACTTCAATGCTTAAATGATTCTTCAAATCGCATCTTCAAGTCTAACAAGAGCTGAATCTCACACGAAGGTTCCTCGAACGAAATAGCAAGTAGAATCCTTTTTCGGGATCAAAATTCAAATCTGAGATCATTCATATTATTAACTACTTGCATAATCAACCTTTAATCATCACATAAATCTAGTATTCAACTTAACTGATTATCTTACATCAAACTATCAAAATTTCAACTTGGTCAACCATGGTCAACTCATGGTCAAACCTAGTCAAACTTGGTCTTTTTGGACCTCCAACCGATGCAGAATGTGTTCTCGGATGTGTTTAACCACTTCTCAAATCAATTAACATGCTTCTAAACTATAACGCTGACTTTTCTTGTCAGATTTCAATTTTAATCCCGAAGGGGGCATGGTATTGCACATCATTCAAAGTCTGTAATCAAATTTGAAATCATATCTTTATGGAAATCATATCTTTCATCACTGATCAAGACAAACAATCACGTCTAGTCGCTGATTCATCAAAAGTCCTCATCGCTCGGGGCAAATCTATCATCACTTGGGGCATATCAGATTCATCGATCCATATCAATCTGGTATTCTCCTAATCTTGTAAATTGTATCAGTTTTTGCAACCATCCGATCATAGTGTTCTTTCCTTGGTTCTTCGACAACTGAAGGGTTTGGATGTGATACTTGCTAGTTCTGCTAAGACAATCGAGTCTAGAACGGGTCACTCACTTCTTATCAATCCTAAGGTTCAGAATCAGGCATTTTGACACTTTTTCGCAATCATAGGTTCATTTGCTGCTACAGTGAACATTATCTTTGGTCATTCAAGACCTATTATCTCCATCTTAATTCAATATCAATCAACTCCTATCTCAATATCTTTCAATCGGTTTCTATCTTGAGATCGGTTTATCTTTTGAATCAGTTTCATATCTTTATCAAACACAGACTATCTTTGAACCACTGCGCTTCGCACAGTAATTCAAAGAGGGGCAAAATGTAATACCCCAAAAATGGGCTATAAGTTCATTAATCTCCTACATCTTCAATTCGAACGAAATCGACATCAAAGTCCTAACCTAAGGCACATCTAAACATCATCAAATCTAATTGATTATCTTAAATTTTGCATCGGGGAATATTCCTAGTAATATTTCTAATTATCTTAATTATCTTTAATTTTATAATTATTTGGCAATAAATCACATTTATCCTAAAGTTTGATTAATTGAATATTTTCATATTTAATTAATTAGATTTAATATTTGCCACTTAATTGTGTAATTAAATTTAATTCTATCTATTATTAATTGTATTATTTAATTTTGACAATAAATCAAAATTCCTATCTTTAATTGATTAAATTCTTATTTAATTAATTAAAGCATGTTGTCATTATTTAATAATATAATTTTTAATAAAAGTTTGGTAAAATAGTTAATTAACCCATAAATTAATTATTTTATTTCAAAAAGCAGTTAAGTTGGAAATAAATCACTTTATTATTAAATTAATTCATAAATAAAACATGCACAATCATAAAAGCAAACAACTATCAATTATCAATTAAAGCTAAACTCTATTTTGAGTTAAAACTTAGCTTTTGCATGTTTTTGTGAGTTAATTATCTTTTATTTAAAAATAACTCAAAAATCAAGTTGAGTTATTTGAGTGATTTATGGCTTTTTCCCATGCACCTCCAAAGCCCTGGATTTCTATAAATTAAAGGCTCAACTCTTCACATCTCATCTCATATTTTGCACAATCACGCTGGAGAATTGGAATTGAAGAATCAAAGCTCTTGTGAATCGACATCTTTGTGAGATCAATCTTATTTTTGCATTCATAGTTTTCATATCATTGTTAGAATCTTCATTGTTAGATCATTTAGCATTCATTTCATATCAAGTTTTTCATATTCGCATAGATTCATATCAAGTTATCATTCTTATTGCATAGAAAATATCAAAAATATAGCTTAATTGCATTTATTCCATATCCATCTTTTGCATTCAAATCCTTCATTTAGGTGTCGTCTAGGTCACTGATCTCGATTACAATCTGAGAACATTAATCTCGCACCTATTAGAAGGCAGTAAATCGCTTGGTTAGATAGCTTTCAATTTTGCACGATTTTGATTATAGCTAACCTCTAATGTTTTACTGAGTGTTGTGTCTACAGATCAGGTATAATTTTCACACACACACTTTGCATTTTTCATCTTTGCATGATCTCATAATGACTAAATGAACTTCAATGCTTAAACAATTCTTCAATCACCTCTTCCAATCTAACAAGAGCTGAATCCCACACGAAGGTTCCTCCAATGAAACAGCAAGTAGAATCCTTTTTTAGGATCAAAATTGAAATCTGCGATCATTCATATTATTAACTACTTGCATAATCAACCTACAATTATCATAGAAATCTAGTATTCAACTTAACTAATTATCTTACATCAAACTATCCAAATTTCAACTTGGTCAACCATGGTCAATTCATGGTTTAACCTAGTCAAATTCGGTCTCCAGGACCTCCAAACGATGCCGAATGCGTTCTCGGACGTATATAACCACTTCTCAAATCAATTAACATGCTTCTAAACTATAACGCTGACTTTTCTTGTCAGATTTCAATTTTAATCCCGAAGGGGGCATGGTATTGCACATCATTCAAAGTCTCTAAATCAAATTCTATCGATCAAGTCTATCAATATCTTTCATCAGTGATCAAGACAAACAATCACGTCTAGTTGCTGATTCATCAAAAGTCCTCATCGCTTAGGGAAAATCTATCATCACTTGGGGCATATCAGATTCATCAAGATCCATATCAATCTGGTATTTTCCTAATCTTGTAAACTGTATCAGTTTTTGCAACCATCAGATCATAGTGTTCTTTCCTTGGTTCTTCGGCAACTGAAGGATTCAGATGTGATACCTGCTAGTTCTGCTAAGACAATCGAGTCTAGAATGGGTCACTCACTTCTTATCAATCCTAAGGTTCAGAATCAGGTATTTTGACACTTTTTCGCAATCATCGGTTCATTACTACTATAGTAAACATTATCTCTGGTCATTTAGGACCTCCTATCTCAATATCTCTCAATCGGTTTCTATCTCTCAATCGGTTTATCTTTTGAACCAGTTTCATATCTTTATCAAACACAGACTATCTTTGAACCACTATGCTTCGCACAGTAATTCAAAGAGGGGAAAAATGTAATACCCCCAAAAATGGGCTATAAGTTCATTAACCTCCTACATCGACAAATCGAACAAAATCGACATCGAAGTCCTAACCTAAGGCACATCTAAACATCATCAAATCTAATTAATTATCTTAAATTTTGCATTAGGAAATATTCCTAGCAATATTCCTAATCATCATAATTATCTTTAATTTTATAATTATTTGGCAATAAATCACATTTATCCTAAAGTTTGATTAATTGAATATTTTCATATTTAATTAATTAGATTTAATATTTTCCACTTAATTGTGTAATTAAATTTAATTCTATCTATTATTAATTGTATTATTTAATTTTGACAATAAATCTAATATCATATGAATAATTGATTAAATTCTTATTTAATTAATTAAAGCAAGTTGTCATTATTTAATAATATAATTTTTAATAAAAGTTTGATTAAATAATTGATTAACCCATAAATTAATTATTTTATTTAAAAAATCAGTTAAGTTGGAAATAAATCACTTTATTATTAAATTAATTCATAAATAAAACATGCACAATCATAAAAATAGACAACTGTCAATTATCAATTAAAGCTAAACTCTATTTTGAGTTAAAGCTTAGCTTTTGCATGTTTTTGTGACTTAATTATCTGTTATTATCAGATAACTCAAAAATCAAGCTGAGTTATTTGAGTGATTTATGGCTTTTATCCATGCACCTCCAAAGCCCTGGATTTCTATAAATTAAAGGCTTCAGCTCTTCATAATTCATCCACATATTTTGCACAATCATGTTGGAGAATTGGAGGCTGAGGAATCAACTCGTGAATTCAAAGCATTGTGAGATCAATTTCAATTGCATAGCTTTTATATCTTAGCATAGAATTTCATAGTTTTCATATCATTGTTAGAATCTTCATTGTTAGATCATTTAGCATCCATAGCATATTAGTTTATCATTCCTATTGCATAGAAATACCAAAAAAAATAGCTTAATTGCATTCAATTCATATCTAGATCAATTGCATTCAAATCCTTCATTTAGGTGTCATCTAGGTCACTGATCTCAATTACAATCTAAGAACATCAATCTCGCACCTATTAGAAGGCAGTAAATCGCTTGGTTAGATTAGATTTCAATTTTGCACGATTTTGATTTTAGCTAACCTCTAATGTTTTACTGAGTGTTGTGTCTACAGATCAGGTACAATTTTCACACACACAAGGTAAAGATTCATTCTTACCTTTTAATGCTTCACATTCCTGATTACCTTCAATGTTGAATATGTCTCCTTAATCTGTGCTTTTGATAAACTTCACTTCATCTGAATTACTACAGCATCCTTTTTGACTGTTACTTGCATCTTCATTTCTTCTTGCATGATTTCTGGTATTAGGATTAGGATGAAAAACTCTATTGTTCATTCTACAAAACCTTGCTATATATCCAATCTTATTGCATATCTGACAAACAATTCCATTGTTTCCATATCTTGGTCCAGGCTAATTGATTTGTGATCTACAGTTTCTAGCAATGTGTCCAACCTTGTTGCATCTATAACATATTACTCTATTTCTTCTATTCATATCTTCAGTAGGTTTCTTATCTACATTTTTAGTATTCCTAAACATTCTACTACCATCATTATTCTCAATAAATTTAGGTTTCCTGCATTCAATAGCTCTATGTCCAAAACCATGACAATTATAACAATAACCATTAAGAGGTTTAAATTTCTTACCTATGCAATCTCTCTTCATCTAACCAATAGTATTACAAGAAAAACATCTACTGTTGAATTCTCTTTGTATACCTTTGGGTGATTCCTCTTGCTTAGGTGATTCTTCTTCTTTAGGTGTATCTTAAGACTTTTTAATCTCATCAGACTTCTTCTCATCTATACTTTCAGATATTTTCAGATATGGTTCCTTGCTTTCATCATTTTCTTTAAAAGTGTTGAATCCAAGACCAGTCTTATCATAGAATGGTTTTTGATAAGATATTTGTTCATCAATCTTCTCACTAGTTCAATATAGTCTTTCAAGTTGTTGTTTGGATTGAGTCAGATCACCTTTCACAATTTTATTGTATTTCTCAAGTTCAGCATACTGCAAATTGACTTTCTCAAGTTCAGATGTTACTTTACCAATTTTATATTTTAGTCCTTCATTTTTAGTCTTTAGACTTTCATTCTTAGATTTCAAATTTGCTTCATTCTTGCCATTTCCATCTTTCAAACTAAGCTTCATATTTGCTATCTTTAGTTCATGCTTAAGGATCTCATTTTATTTTTCTAAATTGTCATCATAATCTTCAATAAAAACTTTGGATTCCTTTTCAGATCTCAGATCTTCCAACTTGTTTTTCAGTTTCTCAATGAGGTTCTTTGCATCATAATATTTTCTTTTCAAAGTGTCTTTTTCAATAGTAAGTAAGTCAATTTGTTCAAGAGCTTCTTCAAGATTCTTCTTTTGTTGATCCATATCTATAGAGATCTTACTCAAGCTACTAGGCTTTCCTTGAATGATTCTTTTTTGAGTAACTAAGCTCTGATACCAATTTTTAGAAATAGGAAATACCGAGAGGGGGGGGGAATTAGTATTCCAATTTTTTTTACTTTTGCCCAATTATGAATATAAAAAATTATCTTTACACATGCATAACATAAGAAGCTAAACAGCATGCATAGTAATAAAACTAAAGAACTCATAACACATTATTTGTTCTTGAGGAAACCCTGGCCAAGGGAAAACCCTAGTGGGGATGGTACCCACAAAATCCACTAATCAAAAGTATCATGTTAAGGATGTTGACCCTGTTATGAGTCTATTACATGCATATAGTGTCTCAGTCCTAATTAAGGGACTATAGGCCTTGTTAGAAGCCTCAACCCTATTAGGAGTTGGTAGTACAAAATGTGATTACCAGATGAGCCCACTACCCAAACAAGTAATGTACAATATACATTGATTAAAAAAGAAGGTTAAGGTACATAGCCTTATACTAATTGCATCAATATCTCTTCACTGCTCTTTCACTATTGCTATTACATATGCATCATATATCTTGCATCATGTTACTTCATCATTACATACTTCATATCCTTCTTACAATTTACAATTACATTTATACAAGTTATTAGAATTAATAACTTTCCAGTCAGATATCATATTAAAAATAACTTTATCCAAGGGTTAAAATCTAGGATGTCATCTCTTTATATTGTTAAGTCATTATTTTGATAAACAAAATAATCCCTTAACTCTTTATCAATTCTATCTTCATATTCTATCTTGTTGGCTTGACATTGTCTTTAGTAAAACTATCATAACTTCTTCCGTACATGCCATACTGACTTGCACTCTAAGATGGGTCTTCAATAGTCATCATAGAGTCTATGTTAAAGTGCACAAGCACTGAAATTACTCCAATCAACATCGCAAACAAAAAATGTCTGCAGGTTCATTGGTAAAAATATTGTCTCATACTTAGACAATTTCGCATTGTGCTCTGTCATACTAGCTCTTTGACTTGTGCGATCTTCATGTAGATCATATGTTTCCATAATGACAACATCTATGTAACCAACTCAGCCAAATTGCCAACAGAAGCTATTTAGAAGGTCACTGCTCCAAAGAACATCAAGGGTGTGCAATCCTTTTTAGGAAAGATTAATTTTGTTAGAAGATTCATTGCCAACTTTGCAGAGATAGTGAAACCAATAGTCAAGTTGTTAAAAAAGGATGGAAAGTTTCAATGGACTGAAGAAGCATAGTATGCCTTTGAAAAAATCAAGAAGGTGGTTCAAGAGGCACCAATGTTAAAATCCCCTGATTACAACAAGACATTTTCATTATTTTATTTTGCCTCATTTCATACAATTGTTGTTGTGTTATTGCAAAAAGATGAAGAAAATTTTGAACACCCAATTGCATTCTTTAGTAAATCCTTGCAAGATTCTGAATTGAATTATGAGATGATGGAGAAATAGGCATATGCACTAGTACAAGTTGTAAAGTCATTCAGGCTCTATCTGGTGTGTGTAAAGGTCATTGCATATGTTCTACATGTAGTAGTGAAGGATGTTCTTACACAATCAAAAGTTACTGGAAAGAGATGCAAATGGATTACCAAAATTTAGGATTTCAATTTGGAAATTCATATCACTAAATTGGTAAGAGGACTCGGCCTTTCCAAATTGATGACTGAAGAAAACATGGACCTAGTTAAGGTCAATAGTGTAGGGATACCAGATTTGACAATGACAAGTATTGAGAGACAACCATACTACACTGATATTGTCTATTATCTCAAAAATGCTAAATGTCTAGAATATATGTATGATAATCAAAAAAGAGCCCTAAGATTGCAAACTCAGAGATATACGTTGATATAGGGGGATTTGTATTGGAAAGATAGAAATGGAATATTGCTATTTTGCCTTGACAAAATTCAAGTAGAGAAAGTTTTCAAAGACACACATGCTGGTGTTTGTGGAGGTCATTACTCTGCAAAGACCACTGCCCATAAGATATTAAGAGAGGTTTATTTTTTGCCTACATTATTTAAAGACTCTTTTCAGTTTGTTAAGAAATTTGAAGGTTGTCAGAAATTTGCTTCTAAGTTAAAATATTCAGGTGCATTATTGTTAAACCCAGTAGTTGCAGAAGCACCATTTGCTATGTGGGGAATGGATTTTATTAGAGAGTTTTCTAAGAAATCTAGTGGTGGACATAGTTGGATACTTGTTGCAACTGATTATTTCACAAAATGGGTAGAAGCTATCCCTACCAAAAAAGAAACTAGTAAAGTAGTGATTGATTTCCTAATGGATAACATCTTAACTAGATTTGGTTTTCCCATTAAATTGATTATAGATAATGCAAAGTGTTTAAGGTCTGATGAATTCAATGACTTATGCAAAGAATATGGAATCATGAAATCCTATTCATCACCATACCACCATCAAGAAAATGGAAAATTTGAGTCTAGCAACAAGAGTATTATGAGAATTTTGAAGAAAACCTTGGAAAAAAATAAAAGAGCCTGGCACTCAAAGTTAAAACTTTCTCTATGGGATGACATAATTACTATGAAGAAAGCTATAGGAAAATCACCATTTGAACTTGTATATGGCTTGAAGTCAAGGGTTCCTATCAACAATTTGCTTCCAGTATACAAGTTCATCCAGGATGAAGAATTAGACATTTTAGAGGCAATGCATGATAGAATGGTGCAATTGGTTGAATTAGATGAAGTCAGAAGAGACAGTCAAAAGGATAATGTCAAATTACAACAAAAGATGAAATACCTTTTTGACAAAAGAGCTATTGCTAGAAAATTTCAACCTGATGATCTAGTGCTCTAGTGGAATGTCAGAGTTGAAGATAAGGGAAAACATAAGAATTTTGAGTCTTTATGGCTTGGCCCTTACATAATTCATCAAAGTTTTGGAAAAGACTCATACTTGTTGAAGAATATAGATGGAGAAATTTTTGAATTGCCAGTGCATGGGTAGTTCTTAAAACCTTTTTTCAGTTGAAGTCTTGTTTCCGTGCACATGTAAATTTATGTAATTTTTGTACAGGTGTGTTTCCCTTCTAGTTATGTGTTTCTTTCCTGTGAGTAGGTTAGTTAGTTTGGTTTGCTTTCCTAGAGATCTATGGTTCTTGCTTAAATTTGCATTTAAACATCCTCAGATAGAGCCACTATTGGTAGTTTTCTTTGTTCTCAAAGTTGTCTTTCAAAATTTTGATTATTTGAAGGTTTTCCCTATTTTTGTGTTGAAAATATCCTACAAATTTCCATTCCCAGAGCTTGCTAATTGATCAAAATTGAAAAAACCCTAAGTCATAGGTCAAAGTATGCTTAAAAATCCCAAAAAACCTTAGAAAAACATAGTGGGGTTCTGTTGGGAGTTCCCTTTGATCTTCAACTTGTAGATTTATACTTTGATGGATAAATTTAATATAACTTTGACTCTATCACCACTCCAAAGTCTACAAGGAATAGGGCCAATTAACAAGGATCAACAATGAAATCCTCCTACACTTTGAGCCTTAATGCTCAGGTGGGTGTACCCTTGACTCACTTCTCTAAAGGAGTCTCAACCTAATGGAAAATTATACACTTACTAATTGATTGAAAGATTTTATCATTAAATTTGTTTGTGTGATTGATGATGATGGACTACCTCTAGAGAATGGACCAGTGCCTTAACCAAGGGCAAAGAGTCACCTAATAACATATATCAACTAAACCCTAACTTAAACACACTTGAATTCAGGATAAGTGCTTTTCCTATTACCCTTCTCACTCACATATCAGGACATCAAATCCTTATCTAGCCATGAATTCACTGAAACTATCTGAAAGACTTTCATCCTAACTTTATTAGGAACTCAAAGATAATTTCAAAATACTCTTTGTTTACCATATGATAACCCACTTTGTGAAATTAACATATATGAGCTCAAGAACAAAATAAGAAGACATGCACAAACATGAGATTGGAATCCAAATGTATTCTCATTAAAATTTGTAGGATCAATACATTATCAAACAACAAAATGCAAGGAGACAAACCCTAAATCCAAGCTCTCCCTATTCAGTAAATTAAAATTAACAATCAGGAACCAAAAAGAAAGTTTTGGAACCCCCACTAAGTAAAAAATGCTACAATATATACCCCTAGTCATCTTGGAAACCCAAAATAGGTTGCAACAAGCTATAGATGACTAGGGTTAGGGTTTCACCCACCAATCCAACTTAAATAGTCAAGAATTTATTACAGGGGATGAAAACCAGTCAAGCATGCCTAAGAAAGATTTGCACTTATGATAGATCTCTGGGAAAGTATTGCAAATCATGGAATTCTATGTTAGTCAGTCCTTTTAGCCACCTACAACATGCCTTGAGCACAAAACCATACTTCTCTTGGTACAAAAACATCATGCCACTAACCACAAAGACCCTTGGATCAGTCAGCAACAACCAGCGCCACCAAACCAATCAAAATCAGCTCCAAAAACCATCAATTTTGATACTTCTTGTCACTGGAAACCCTCTCAAAATTTGAATTCAAACTACAATGGTCATTTCCAAGGTGCTAGCAGAAAATTGGTGTTCCATATTTGAAATTTGATCAACTTTAAGTCATGATCATTAGATCCTTCCATTTCATAGGTTTTATGTCTTTACCTTTTAATATGACCTCAGTCCCATTTAGCAAACTGGTGACTGAAGGTTTTTGCCAGTTCGCAAAACCCTTTATGTCACTGCTAAAATATTTAGCAATTACATGACCTTCCTTTGCTGAATCACCAAACCTTTTAGAACACTGCCAATTCTTCTCACAAATGAGCAAACCCATTGAAATTTGTCAAGCTACCAAAATCTTGTCCAAACTACCAAAAATACTGAGAAACATTACTAGGCCCACATCAAGAAAATCAACGATTGTCTCATCTTCACATAGACCTCCTAGATTCCTCTAGATGATAAGACAATTGTCGGATGAAGAATCTTACCCTACCCTGACAACCCTCTGACATGATATGAAATCAACAGTTGGCGCAAGATCTTAAACCTCTGACACATCCCATAAGATCATATGCCCATCATTGATGCTCTACATATGTTAGGACCCACTGACATGTCGGCAACGTAGGACCCACTGACAACTGCCAAATCATAAATAGGTGGACCAATGAAAGACTTCCAATCATGCACACCTATCAGAAGGTCCCACTTCTTTGAAACACCGCGTCATAAAGTAAGATCAATGATCGTCATAAGATCGCAAGCCTCTTACAAAACCCTTGTGAAATTATGACAACCATTGGATTAAGATGTTGTTAGGAGACTAGGCCCAAGAAATATTAAGCTAGAACATTAGGGAAAAATAAAGCGCAGGACCTAGGGAAAAATTAATTCACTAGGCATTTAGACTTGGGAAATATTAAAGGCCACCGGGGTAAAAACTTAGGAAAGATTTAAACAGGGACCAACCAATAATATAAAGCACATGCATTTTAGCATTTTTAAGTGGTCCGAAAAGGTAACTTAAAATTAGAATGGGGCCTGGGTAGACTTAGGGTATTTTGAATGTAACGGCTAGTTTTTTGAATATTCTACTTAGGGCTTTAGCCAGAGACATGAAAAATGATGCAGCGACCAGGGGAAAGATAATGAAGCCATAAAATTTTACACATGCCAACAGTGGCTCTGACTAGGGATGTATGCCTCCTATAGGCATAGCAAGCTGTTAGGGATTTTTCTTGTTGGTTAAACTTGGCAAGGATATTGGCTTCATTCTCAGTAAATAGGTTTCCAAGTTTGCAAGAAAAGCCTAATTGATGAGGATTGGATAAGATCCTTCTTCTACTTTGAGCTCCATAGGACTCAGGTAGGTATTGCCTACAAATAGGTTACTATCTTCCAATTAAGCTATGGATTGGTGGATTAGGTCTTTATTATCATGCTATTGAGTTCATTAGAGGTACCTTTATGGAAGATAATTCTAAAGATAGCTGAGAACAACCTATTGGAGAGTGTGACTACTAAAACTTCTAGTATTATAACATGAACAATGGCATAAGGGTGATGAGTCCTTCTTCTGTTTATGAGTAAAACTCAAGGAAGGCTAACCTTTGATTCACTCTTTAAGGAATCAACAACTATGGACTGTAAAACATCAGGGACAGTCCTATTTTTTGGGTACATAAACATGAAATGAAATGGTAATGATAGTGATAAAATTTGTGCTTGATGATAGAAAGGTGTTTGAATAACAAAGATCAGACCAGTGCCTAATCCTTTGAGAAAAAGAGTCTAACATAAATCAATAGAAGAATTTCAAGGAAATACAGTGGTATGCCTTACAAACCACATACAATTTAGATAGAGTTCCTTACAAACCATCTTCTCAATCTAGGTTTGCTACCATCAAGATCTCCACAAATGTGTTCATTCCCTCAAATTGCACATGAGGATTTATTCCTTTCCTTGAAAGAACTTATGTAATAATTAGATAGCTGCCTTATAACCAGTATGTTTTATATGCCTTACAAATAGAAGCACACAAGAATAAACACAAAGCCAAGAGACAATAACAAAACCAAGGTAGAAATTGTATTGTATTTCATGAAAGTGTATCAATGCATACAAGGAAACTCTTCACTCAAAGGCTCAAGATCAATAATCTACTCTACAAAGCTTGTATTATCAACATTCAACCATCAAGAATATGGAACTAGAGAATAGAATCCCTTGGATTTCCAAAAATTGGAATCTGGAACCAAAAGATTGGAAAACCACAAAGCTAGGAAAACCAAAAACCTTTGAACCCTTACAAAATTAGAACTCTTATTACTTATACCACTAGCTATCTTGGAATCCTAAAAGAATTTAGGATACAACAAGCTTCAAATAGCTAGGGTTAGGGTTTCACCCACTAAACCAACCAATTTCAATCAACAATTAATTCCAGGGGAGAAAACCAAGCAACCTAGACAAACAGATCTAAGAATTGATCTTCATTAATGAAAAATCTTGATTTGTACCAAAGATCATGCAAACACCATGCCTTTTAAGTCTAATTGTACATTTGCAACATGCTTTGAGCTTCACCTATGTTCATTTTAAGACAGTACAGGCATCTACAATCAATCATCAAACCTTCTGGATCATCATGTAATAGTCGGCACAACAACTTCATCAAATCCTGCCGCTAAAACAATCAATTTTCAGTCCTTCTGTCACTGGAAACCATTTAAAATTCAAATTCCTAGTGGCAATGATCAGTTGAAAAACTTTAAAACATGACCGTTGATTACATCTCTTCCCGACAGATTAGGCGGTTCAATTAAACTTCTCCAACAGTCGACAAAACCCTTTAAAAAATGCTTTCCATATCATTAAACCTTTGAACCAATCAAAATAGAGCATGTCAGTGATGAAAAGGCACCACGTAGCATACTAGACCCACACTTTATAAAGTTTTAATTGAACAGTTGGCACATAATCTCATAGCCCTGATAGACTCCATGAGATCATATGTCATCTATTAGATCTTCCACACTAGCATCAATTTGAATCTCTCGGGCCCACTGACATGTCTAGAATTCCTTCCAGCTCAACCAATTAGAATGTAACACATCAACAACAAGTCACCAGATGGTCCCACTTCTTGGCCAAGCACTTAACCTTTTGCACATTTGGTGAATACGTGGCTGCAGGAAATTCCAAGTCGCTTAATACTTTGTCTTAACCTTGGTCTGGTCAAGCAATTCAGCGAACAAAATTTTCCACTAAATTGTTGACTTTTTATTTAACCCTGGGTTACATTCCGTGAATACAAAAACCTTCATTCTCTAATTCGCAAGATCCTTTTCACAACCCACCTCAAGAAACATTTGGTGAATCAGCGACCAAAGATAATCACATGTTCACTTAATACATTAGGGCTTCACTAATTTATTTGGAGATTTAGGGAATAGACCACTCACATATTCGCTAAAAGGACTTAGAACCCCACCAAACACCTAGCGAATGAGTGAACACACAGAAAAATATCGGTGCTGCCAAACTTTTTTCTGAGCCGCCAAAAAATTTGATACCCCTGGGCTTGCCTGAAAACACATCTAACATATTCCTATGCAGACCAATAAGAAATGACCAACTGCACTCACCTAGCAGTGGACCCATTGAAAGAAAATATTATGTCACGAAGTAGAATCAATGGTTGTCATAAAACTGCAAGCCTCTGACATATTCTATCAGATCTCACAACAACCATTGGATCAACCTTTTTATACTGCTTTGACAGATCCCCTGACATGAAAAAAATCTATGGTCAAGCATAATCCCTCATAAGCCATGAAGATTCCACCAGAACATACATCCACCATCGATGAAGAATCTCGCCCCTATTCTGACAAACCTCTGACACAGAAAAGAATCAACGGCTGGTCTTATAGCCTCATGTGTCAAAAATAACCCTTAAGATCATACGCTGGCTGTCAATGCTCTGCTACTGTCAGACCCACTGAAACTCTAAGATCATTGGTCCCACTGACAACATTTTGAGTCATTAATACGTGGACCAATGAGAAAAAGTTGACTAAGCACACTTGGCAGTGGACCCATTATTGAAAAAGCCCTAGCCGTGAAAGAAAATCAATGGTTGGTGCAACTTTGCAATCCTCTGAAACACTCCATAAGATCTTATGCCTATTGTTGGATTGAGATGGTGTCAGAAAGCCAAGCCCAAGAAAAGAGAAAGGCTAGAGACCTTAGGAAATTTTAAAGTGCTAGACTTAGGAAAAAATACACCGATGAACTTAGGAAAAATTAAAGCTGGGTGCTTGGAGACTTAGGAAAATAAAGGTCACTAGGGTAATAAAATTTAATGCACATGCCTTAAAGAAATTTTAAGTGGCCTGAAAAAGTAACATGAAATGAGAATAGGGCTAGGGCACACTTAGGGTTTTCCTTGCAAATGGCTAGATTTTGAAATTTTGCCTAGGGTTTTACAAAAAATATGGAAAAATAACTACAGAGGCCAGAAGAAAATTGGTAAAGCCATGAAATTTTTGTAGGTGCCAACACAAGGATCTAGAATCACTGGTTAAAGCAAACCATCCCACTGGAAAATTGACAACAAAGAGCAACAGGACCAAAACCCCACAGACCAGGACAAAATAGGATAGGGGCAAGCAACTTTACAAAATTTATAGAATGTACAGACCTAAGCTACTGTTCATGTTAAATAGAATACCTTCAATTGAAGTATCTCTTCAAGAATTTTCCATGAACTGGCAATTCTTGAACTTCACCATTCAACTCTTTCACAATGTATGAATCCTGGCCCTATTTCTCATGAATTTGATATGGCCCCAGCTAGACGGGATCAAACTTTACATGTTTTCCCTTATCCTCCAGTCTAGCATTCTAAATTAATACTAGGTCATCAGGCTCAAACTTCCTCTCCATAACCTTCCTATCATATAGGTTCTTGATTTGCAATTACAAATTGACATTTCTTATAGCTGACTCTCTTCTAGTTTTATCCAGCCTGATGAGGTCCTCAATTCTCAACTACATTTCATCATCTATGTCATCATCATATAATTGCACAAATTTATACATTTCCAATAGATTATTTTGAGGCATTCTTGCATGTATTCCTTATACTAGGTTAAATGGTGCACAACCAATTGCCCTCTTCACCGTTACCCTATCAGCCCATACAGCTAATGGCAATTTTGAATTCCATGCCTTCTTATTATTTTCAAGAATCCTCCTGAGGATCTTAATCAAACTCTTATTAATAGATTTTGCCTGACCATTTCCTTGTGGATGATAAGGTGAGGAATATGACATCTGAATTCCTAAACCTTTGAAGAATTCCTTATATTCAGTAGACCTGAAGCACATGGCATTATCACTTACTATTCTTTCAGGGTACCCAAACCTTGTAACAATATTATTCAATAGAAAATCAGTTACCACCTTGCTGGTTGCATTTCTTGTAGGTATAGCCTCTACCCACTTTGTAAAATAATCTGTGGCAACTAGTATCCAAGAGGGTCCTCCTCTTGACTTGTTTGGTATCTCCCCAATGAAATCAATTCCCCATTGTTGGAAAGGAGCTTGTACTTCTACTAGTTTTTATGGCATGTTACCTAAAAATTTAAGCTTACCAAAGAACCTTTCACAAGCATCACACCTCCTTAACAACTACTCTACATCCTTAAAGATTGTGGGCCACCAGAATCCTGCTCTCAAGATCTTTTGAGTAGTTGTTTTACCCATATAATGTCCTCCAAAAAATCCCTCATGCATTTCTTTTAACAACTTGTTAGCCTGATTCTCATCCACACATTTCAAAAGTATGCAATCTAAATTCTTTCTATACAATTTGCATTTCACAATTACATACTTGATGGCCTGTAATTTCAATGTCCTCTTCTTATTGTCATCCAAGTCTGCTGGACATTTCATGTTCCTTAAGTAATAGATAATATCTTGATACCATATACAATCATCCATGTCACATGTATAATCAACCTCAGCTTGATTTATCTCATTAGCATCAAGATTGGATTGAGCCATCAGTTTTTCCAATCCTTGTCCTCTAACCAATTTAGTAATTTGGACATCAACATTGAATTCTTGGATCCTATTGATCCATCTGCATCTTCTCCCAGACACCTCTTGCTATGAGAAAATATCTTTGGCTACTACACTTGGCACAAATGCAATGACAACTGCTCCCATCAAGCAACACCTAAAAGCCTTGACTGCCTTCATAAGTGCATATGCTTGTTTCTCATTTATGTCATACTTCAATTTAGCAGCTTGCAAAGATTTACTGAAGAATGCAATAGGTTGCTCAAAACCATCCTTATTCTTTTGTAACAAAACTACAGCAATAGTGTGAAAAGATGCAAAGGAAAAGATGTGCATTGGGACATTATAATTAGGTACCTTAAGCACTGGTGCATCTTTAATAGCCTGCTTGATATTTTTGAAAGCTTCATCAGGCTCAGCCTCCCAATTGATTGCAGATCCCCTCTTCAACATCTTAGAAATAGGTCTAGTAACCTCTGCAAAATTTGTTACAAACCTCCTTAAGAAATTAACTTGACCAAAGAAGGACTAAATCCCTTTAACATTCTTTTGTCTCTGAATTCTATCAATAGCTGCTACCCTCTCAAGGTCAATTCTTACTCCTTGCTTCCCAACTAAGTGGCCAAGCAACTTACCTTTAGTGACACCAAAAGCACATTTCCTTGGGTTTAATGAAATGCCATATTCCAAGGCCCTCACAAATATTTTCTCTAAATGAGTACAATGGTCTTCTTCCTTCTTGGAATAGGCAGTTAAATCATCTTGATAAACAACAAGGAAATCATTTATGAAATCTGAAAAGGCAACATCCATTGCCCTCTGAAAAGTAGCACTGGCATTTGTGAGACCAAAAGGCATTCTCACATAAACATATGTCCCCCAAGGTGTAGTGAAAGCTATCTTAAACTATTCTAATTCTTTGACAATTACCTAATTGTAACCAGAGAAACCATCCATCATAGACATTAGTTCAGATCTGATTACCCTCAGCAACATAGCTTCCATATTGGGCAGATAATAGTTATCCTTTAATGAGATGATGTTCAAATTCCTGAAGTCCACACAAAGTCTAATGTCACCATTTTTCTTTCTGATAGGGGCAAGATTTGACACCTAAGAAGAATGCCTAATGGGCTTGATAATGCTAGCATCTCTTAACTTCATCAATTCTTCTTGCATCTTAGGTGCCAAAGTAGGATTAATAGGCCTTTTTTTTGGCCTGAAAGGTCTAACATCTTCTTTCAATGGAATAATATGTTGAAACAAATCTTCTCTATAAACCTTCAGGTCATCATATAACCATGTAAAAACATGCCTAAATTTTCTCAATAATTCAATCAAAGATTTTCTCACATTGTGAGACATGTCCCTACCAATATATACCTTCTTAGGTGCCTCATGTGTTCCAAGATTTATCTCCTCTAGATTAGCATGATCTTCTCCTTTGATATTCTTTTGAACTCTATCCTGGTTATCAAAGACAGTTTCCAAAACAAGCCCCTTGGACACCTTGTTAGCTCTAAGCTGAATAACTTCATTGCCAAATACAACCTCCTTTCCTTCTACTGATTCAACCAAAGATGAACAATCAAATTCCTGACCATGATACTGATCCTCACAACTCATAAACTTCAAGATATCATTATCATCATCAAAAACTTTCCAATTCTCAATATTGTCTGGTATAATAGGCCTAGCCTGAATTTCAACTTTAGAGATACCAGTAAATGTAATATCATTGGGATTGATTGCTATATTGGCTAACAGGTCAGCCATCTTATTGTTACTCCTATCCTTCCACTCAATATTGAAGGCATCAAAATGTTTAATCAAATCCCACACAACATTCCTATATTGTTTTAACCTCTTATTCTTGGAAGCATATACTGACCTGACTTGGGACACCACCAACTTAGAATCACCAAAAACACTTAAGCACTTAATACCATGCTTTTGTGCCAACCTCAGTCCTAACAACAATGGCTTATATTCTGCTATATTATTGGTACAAAATAAATTCAATGTGAAAGAAAATTAGTAGGTGTTTCCATTAGGAGAAATAAGTAAAAGACATGCTCCTGCTCCATCCTTGCAACTTGCACCATCAAATTACATTACCCACAAATCACCCTTCATAGAATTAACACTTACCTCAACTGAGATAGGTGACAAAATAGGTTCCTTCTCAAGTATAGGGATCTCTTCCCTAAAAGAATTAATATCAGTATCCAAAAAGCATGTAGTTTCATTATCAATAGTTCTCTCAATCATGTGGCATACTCTTGGTTCTCACTCAATGTTGAGAAACTAATCATCAATCTTTAAAGTGGCATAGGATAGATCACACTATAAACTTCCACCCATGGTAGCACTCCACCTTCTAGATAGTAGCATCCCATAATGAGGAGGGATGTCCACCACCAAAACACTCATTGTTAACTCTTTCTCTGGATATGCTGCCAGCCTATATGGCATTGCATTGATAGTCCCAATGATTGGTACCTCCCTTTGATCCATTGCATAACATCTACCTTGAACTATATCAACTTTAAGGTCCAATTTTTCCATAATCTTAAAAGGCATAACAGTATTAGAGGCACCACTATCAATCATACAATTTCTTAATTTCATTCCATTCACAAGGACACTTAAAAAGAATGGATCTATGTTTTCAAGGCTAGCATTGATAGAATTATCCAAATATATAGGAGGAATTTGAGATACAATTCCTTGAGCAGCAACACCTTTCAAAGCCTTATCCTGAAATCCATTACATGCAACATCATTATTATGAATATTATCTACCCATGTAATAGCTCTGTCTTTGTGTTCAGGGATCCTCAACAATTTTGACAATGGAACCTTAACTATAATTTGGGACAATATAGATAACATATCAATAGGAGCAGAGGAAGGAATCTCAATCTGCATAGCCTTAGTATCCTTTTGCTTATTTGATACATTAGGTGTATTGGCCACCCTCAGTTTTTCAATCTTAGCCATTGTGTTAACTGGCTTCTCAATCTCACTAGAAAACCTTTTAACTCCAACTCTTTTAGGCTCACAATTCTTACCTTTTACATTCTTGAATTTCACCATGTGATCACCTTTTGATTTGTTCTCATTAGGCTCTCTGGAGTTGGTACTATTTATAAACATTCCTACAGCTTTTCCATTTGTATCCCTTACCACCATGCCCCTAGTTTTCACTTGGGAAATCATTTCTGTAGTAATCCTATCCATCTCTTCTCTAGAAGGTCTTCTTAAATTTACTAGCTCAGAAGAAGAGTTCATGTTACATGTCTTTTTATCAATGTCTTCACCATCAGAAAAAACCTCTTGATGAAAAAGGGCCTGATTGTGTCTCTTCACATTTATATCTTCTTCTTCATCAAAATTAGAATCATCTTCATATCCTAGATATGAAGTATCCATGTTGCATCCAACATCATCTTGACCTTCTTCTTGACCTATCTCCTCATTGCCACAATCTTGATTTGCAGCCATAGAATGTGCAACCACACAATGCTCTGTAGAATGAGGGGACTGGCATGCAACACACCAAGGTATATCCTCCATGAAATTTATTGAAGCTTTTTATAGAGGGTTAGGGACACCTCTATCATTGTTTCCTCTTGCAACAAGGACAATAGGCTTGCCATCCTTCCATTGGGTGTTGTAGGGGTAGTTCTGCAATCTATTCTGCTTATTGAAATTGTTGTTGAACTAAGGCCTTTCATTGGTAGGAGTACTGATGTTCCTATTTGCAGGTGCCTTCAAATCCTTTAATGCATTGAGCACCTTATCCAATTTATCTTCTTCTTGCCTCCTAGTTCCAACACTCCTATCATTTTCTTTTTTGTATTTCTTGTCCCCAAACAACTTAGGGTCATCTCTCTTCCCACCCAATTTTCTTGATATCTTCATATTGTTCTCAATATTGATAGAAACCCTAAAAGAATCTCTAAGAGTTCTTGGTTCCTTGTCCCTCAACAAATAACCCATCTTTCCATCAAATGCATTAAAGTATGTGGTCAAACAGACATTGTCATCTAACCGCATAACTTGGAACAACTTATGCATACCCTTCTGAAATCTCATATTGAACTCAGCTGCAGGCTGATTTTGATTTTTCCTTATGGTATTGAATTTAGTCAACATGAAACTAGCATTAGGCCTATCACCATACTACTCTTTAAAACATCTCTCAAAGGAATCTCAAGTATCAATACATTTATCAGGAAGTCTCTTAAACCAATCTCTAGCATCCTCCATTAGAGATTGAACAAACAATTTCATGACTACATCCTCATGCTCTACCTCATAATCATTAAGCATATCAACAAATAGCCTAAGATGCTCCTCACAAATAATAGCATTATTACCAGAAAACTTAGGTACCTTATCTCTTATATCATTTGGAAAAGCATTCAGGTAGCCTGGTATCCCATCAAAACTAATTTTACTATAGCCTTCTAGTTGCATAGGTCTTCTTTGAAATCCTAAACTAGTGTTCCCACTAGAATTATTATTTTTATCTACATTCCCACCTACTTGCACATTTGACTATCTATTAGGATCAACAAATTATTTAGTAGATACATTAGGAATTAGATTACTAGTAGTAGCATTGTTAAGTGGAAAAGTAGTGTTCATAGATGGCATACCTAGTTTAGTAGCAGAAGGGCCAAGAGCATTAGCTGATGAAGCCTTCAAGAACTGGATCTTTCTTCTTTTCTCTACAATAGAAGCATAAACTTTAGCTCTTTCCAACTCTTGAGAAAGTGCTTCATCCTCTTTTCTTTTTCTTTCTATCTTTGTCTCCCTATTTGATTTAGGTGGTGGGATCCTTGGTATTGTCACTGGTTTGCTTATTTGGACACCCACCATCTTCTGCTTTCCTTTTTCATTAATAACTACAGTAGGCCTAGTGATCTCATGCCCATCTTTACCCTTAGGCAAAGGAACATAACTTTGCACTTGTCTGATCATAGGGCCTTCTTCATCAAACTCATGGTCTTGCAACAAGTGTTCCTACTCACTTCTTAGAGCTTCAAGATCACCAAAAACATCATGCTGCAACACCTTAGGAGTAGAAGCAAGCATCTGGTTTCTCTCCTTCATTTCATTAATCTTTCTAAGGAGAAACTATCTTTCTATTAGAGCATTCACCTTTTTAGCTTCTCTCTCCTCTTGTAACCTTTTATGTATGGCATCCTTCTCTACCAACTGCAACCTTAGTGCATTTAGGTCATGTGGATCTATCATGTTGTCTTTAGAGATTGATGACACTTCCACATCAGTAGGATGTTGATATGGGAAATGCACTCACCTTGGTTCCATGGGCTGCCTTCTGAAATTATCTTCATCAAGATCTAAATCAATCTCAAAACCCATCTCTCTAGCTTGTTCATCCCGACTTGTAGGTAATGAACCCTTGTCTTGAAATACAGCCTCTGGGGTATCATAAAATTTATCTTTAGAGTGACCACCATCTGATATAGAAACTCTATCTTGTGAACCTTCCTCACTTGAGGAAACATGTGGTGCTCTACCTCTGGTATTTCTTTGTTCTCTTATGGGAGCACTAGTAGACTCAGAATTTCTCCTGATCCAACTCTTCTTCTCCTATCTAGGCAATTGTTCAAGAGTGACCTCTAGATTTTTTCTGACAAAGGACCTAGTATTCCTCCTTTTGTCCATATTTAACTTATGACACTGGTTCTTAACCTTTTTGAGTCACCACCCACCAAAGTGGGAAATCCTTAACTGAATACAATAGGAAAATAAGAGTGCACTTAATAACTTTATCTCTAGACTCTCCCTAGCAGAGTCACCATTTTGTTGGTGACTTGGATGGGTAAATCAATCTAGTCAATAAAAGATTTTGAATATAACAATATAACCCCAACTAGAGACCCTAACAAATATACTTCTTCATTTTGTTGTTCTCCCCAGTAGAGTTTCCATTTTTTTGGGAGTTCCCTTTGATCTTCAACTTGTAGATTTATACTTTGATGGATAACTTTAATATAACTTTGACTCTATCACCACTCCAAAGTCTACAAGGAAGAGGGCTAATTAATAAGGATCCACAATGAGATCCTCCTACACTTTTCACCTTAATTCTCAAGTGGGTGTACCCTTGACTCACTTCTCTAAAGGAGTCTCAAACTAATAGACAATTATACCCTTACTAATTGATTGAAATATTTTATCATTAAATTTGTTTGTGTGATTGATGATGATGGACTACCTCCAGAGAATGGACCAGTGCCTTAACCAAGGGAAAAGAGTCACCTAATAACATATATCAACTGAACCCTAACTTAAACACACTTTAATTTAGGATAAGTGCTTTGCCTATTACCCTTCTCACTCACATATCAGGACATCAAATCCTTATCTAGCCATGAACTCACTAAAACTACCTGAAAGAATTTAATCCTAACTTTGTTAGGAACTCAAAGATAATTTCAAAAAACTCTTTGTTTACCATATGATTACCCACTTTGTGAAATTAACATATATGAGCTCAAGAACAAAATAAGAAGACATACACAAACATGAGATTGGAATCCAAATGTATTCTCATTAAAATTTGTAGGATCAATACATTATCAAACAACAAAATGCAAGGAGACAAACCCTAAATCCAAGCTCTCCCTATTCAATAAATTAACATCAACAATCAGGAACCAAAAAGAAAGTTTTGGAACCCCCACTAAGTAAAAAATGCTACAATATATACCCCTAGTCATCTTGGAAACCCAAAATAGGTTACAAAAAGCTATAGATGACTAGGGTCAGGATTTCACCCACCAATCCAACTTAAATAGTCAAGAATTTATTACAGGGGATGAAAACCAGTCGAGCATGCCTAAGAAAGATTTTCACTTATGATAGATCTTTGGGAAAGTACTGCAAATCATGGAATTCTATGTCAATCAATCCTTTTAGCTACCTACAACATGCCTTGAGCATAAAACCATACTTCTCCTAGTACAAAAACATCATGCCACTGACCACAGAGACCCTTAGATTAGTCAAAAACAACCAACGCCACCAAACCAATCGAAATCAGCTACAAAACCCATCAATTTTGGTACTTCCTGTCACTAGAAACCTTCTCAAAATTTAAATTCAAACTGCAATGGTCATTTCCAAGGTGCTAGCAGCAAATTGGTGGTCCATATTTGAAATTTGATCAACTTTAAGTCGTGACCATTGGATCCTTCCATTTTGCAGGTTTTATGTCTTTACCTTTTAATATGACCTCAGTCACATTTAGCGAACTGGTGATTGAAGGTTTCTACCAGTTTTCAAAACACTTTATGTCACCACTAAAATATTTAGTGATTACACAACCTTCCTTCACTAGATCACCAAACCTTTTAGAACAGTGCCAATTCTTCTCGCAAATGAGCGAACCCATTAAAATTTGTCAGGCTGCCAAAACCTTGTCCAAACCACCAAAAAGATCGAGAAACATTACTGGGCCCGCATCAAGAAAATTGACGGTTGTCTTATCTTCACAATGGCCTCTCAGATTCCTCTAGATCATAAGACAACCATTGGATAAAGAATCTTACCCTACCCTAACAACCCTCTAACAAGATATGAAATCAACGGTTGGCACAAGATCTTAAACCTCTGACACATCCCATAACATCATACACCTATCATTGATGATCTACATATGTTAGGACCCACTGACATGCCAGCAACCCAAGACCCACTGACAACTAAAAAATCATAAATAGGTGGACCAATGAAAGACTACCAATCGTGAACACCTGTCAGAAGGTCCCACTTCTTTGAAATGTCGCGTCATAAAGTAAGATCAATGATCATCATAAGATCACAAGCCTCTGACAAAACCCTTGCAAACTTATGACAACCATCAGATTAAGATGTTGTCAGGAGACCGGTCCCATGAAATATTAAGCTTGAACATTAGGGAAAAATAAAGCGCAGGACCTAGGTAAAAATTAATTCACCAGGCATTTAGACTTAGGAAATATTAAAGGCCACCGGGGTAAAAACTTAGGAAAGATTTAAATAGGGACCAACCAATAATATAATGCATGTGTATTTTAGGATTTTTAAGTGGTCTGAAAAGGTAACTTAAAATTAGAATGGGTCTTGGGTAGACTTAGGGTATTTTGAATGTAACGGCTAGTTTTTTGAATATTCTACTTAGGGCATTAGCTAGAGACATGAAAAATGATGCAAAGACCAGGGGAAAGATAATGAAGCCATAAAATTTTGTATGTGCCAATAGTGGCTCTAACTAGGGATGTATGCCTCCTGCAGGCATAGCAAGGATCTAGAATCATTGGTTAAAGAAGACCATCCCACTGGAAAACTGACAACAAAGAGCAACATGACCAAAGCCCCATAGACCAGGACAAAACAAGATAGGGGTAAGAAACTTTACAAAATTTACAGAATGTATAGACCTGAGCTACTATTCATGGAAAATAGAATACCTTCAATTGAAGTATCTCTTCAAGAATTGTCCATGAACTAGCAATTCTTGAACTTCACCATTCAACTCTTTCACAATGTATGAATCCTGGACCCATTTCTCATGAATTTGATATGGCCCTAGCCAGATGGGATCAAACTTTCCATGTTTTCCCATATCCTCTAGTCTGGCATTCCAAATTAATACTAGGTCATCAGGCTCAAACTTCCTCTCCATAGCCTTCATATCATACAGGTTCTTGATTTATAATTGCAACTTGACATTTCTTGCAACTGACTCCTAGTTTCATCCAACTTGATGAGGTCCTCAATTCTCAACTACATTTCATCATCTATGTCATCATCATATAATTGCACAAATTTATACATTTCCAATAGATTATTTTGAGGCATTCTTGTATGTATTCCATATACTAGGTCAAATGGTGCACAACCAATTGCCCTCTTCATAGTTACCTTATCAGCCCATATAGCTAATGGCAATTTTGAATTCCATGCCTTCTTATTCTTTTCAAGAATCCTCCTAAGGATCTTAATCAAACTCTTATTAGTAGATTTTTCCTAACCATTTCCTTGTGGATGATAAGGTGAGGAATATGACATCTGAATTCCTAAACCTTTGCAGAATTCTTTATATTCAGCAAACTTGAAGCACATGGCATTATCTCTTACTATTCTCTCAGGGCACCTAAACCTTGTAACAATATTATTCAATAGAAAATCAGTTACAACCTTGCTGGTTGCATTTCTTGTAGGTATAGCCTCTACCCACTTTGTAAAATAATTTGTGGCAACTAGTATCCAAGAGTGTCCTCCTCTTGACTTGTTTGGTATCTCCCCAATGAAATCAATTCCCCATTGTTGGAAAGGAGCTTGTACTTCTACTAGTTTTAATGGCATGTTAGCTGAAAATTTAAGCTTACCAAAGAACCTTTCACAAGCATCACACCTGCTTACCAACTGCTCTACATCCTTGAAGATTGTGGGCCACTAGAATCCTACTCTCAAGATCTTTTGAGCAGTTGTTTTACCCATATAATGTCCTCCACAAACTCCCTCATGCATTTCTTTTAACAAATTGTTAGCCTAATTATCATCCACACATTTCAAAAGTGTGCAATATAAATTCTTTCTATACAATTTGCATTTCACAATTACATACTTGATGGCTTGTAATTTCAATGTCCTCTTCTTATTGTCATCCAATTCTACTAGACATTTCATGTTCCTTAAGTAATAGATGATATCTTGATACCAGATACAATCATCCATGTCACATGTATAATCAACCTTAGCTTGATTTATCTGATTAGCATCAAGATTGGATTGAGCCATCAATTTTTCCAATCCTTGTCCTCTAACCAATTTAGTAATTTGGACATCAACATTGAATTCTTGGATCCTATTGATCCATCTGCATCTTCTCCCAAACACCTCTTGCTATGAGAAGATATCTTTGACTGCTGCACTTGGCACAAATGCAATGACAACTGCTCCCATCAAGCAACACCTAAAAGCCTTGACTGCCTTCACAAGTGCATATGCTTGTTTCTCATTTATGTCATACTTCAATTCAGTAGCCTACAAAAATTTACTAAAGAATGCAATAGGCTACTCAAAACCATCCTTAATCTTTTGTAACAAAACTGCAGCAATAGTGTGAAAAGTTGCAAAGGAAAAGATGTGGATTGGGACATTATAATCAGGTGCCTTAAGCATTGGTGCATCTTTAATAGCCTGCTTCATATTTTTGAAAGCCTCATCAGGCTCAGCCTCCCAATTGATTGTAGATCCCCTCTTCAACATCTTAGAAATAGGTCTAGTAACCTCTGCAAAATTTTTCACAAACCTCCTTAAGAAATTGACCTGACTAAAGAAGGAGTGAATCCCTTTAACATTCTTTTATCTCTAAATTCTATAATAGTTGCTACCCTCTTAGGGTCAATTCTCACTCTTTGCTTCCCAACTAAGTGGCCAAGCAACTTACCTTCAGTGACACCAAAAACACATTTCCTTAGGTTTAATGAAATGCCATATTCCAAGGCCCTCACAAATATTTTCTCTAAATGAGTACAATGGTCTTCTTCCTTCTTGGAATAGTCAGTTAAATCATCTTGATAAACAACAAGGAAATCATTTATGAAATCTAAAAAGGCAACATCCATTGCCCTCTAAAAAGTAGTACTGGCATTTGTGAGACCAAAAGGCATTCTCACATAAACATATGTCCCCCAAGGTGTAGTGAAAGCTAGCTTAAACTATTCTGATTCTTTGACAATTACCTGATTGTAACCAGAGAAACTATCCATCATAGACATTAGTTCAGATCTGGTTACCCTCTGCAACATAACTTCCATATTGGGTAGACAATAGTTATGCTTTAATGAGCTGATGTTCAAATTCCTGAAGTCCACACAAAATCTAATGTCACCATTTTTCTTTCTGACAGGGACAAGATTTGACACCCAAGAAGAATGCCTAATGGGCTTGATAATGCCAGCATCTTTTAAGTTCATCAATTTTTCTTGCATCTTAGGTGCCAAAGTAGGATTAATAGGCCTTTATTTTTGCCTAAAAGTTCTAGCATCTTCTTTCAATGGAATAATATGCTGAAACAAATCTTCCCTATAAACCTTTAGGTCATCATATGACCATGGAAAAACATGCTTTAATTTTCTCAATAATTCAATCAAAGATTTTCTCACATTGTGAGACATGTCCCTACCAATATATACCTTCTTAGGTGCCGCATGTGTTCCAAGATTTATCTCCTCTAGATCAGCATGATATTCTCCTTTGATATTCTTTTGAACTCTATCCTGGTTATCAAAGATAGTTTCCAAAACAACAAGCCCCTTGGGCACCTTGTTAGTTCTAAGCTGAATAACTTCATTGCCAAAGACAACCTCCTTTCCTTCTACTGATTCAAGCAAGGTTGAACAATCAAATTCCTGACCATGATACTAATCCTCACAACTCATAAACTTCAAGATATCATTATCATCATCAAAAACTTTCCAATTCTCAATATTGTCTGGTATACTAGGCCTAGCCTGAATTTCAACTTTAGAGATACCAATAAATGTAATATCACTGGGATTGATTGCTATAATGGCTAACAAGTCAGCCATCTTATTGTTACTCCTATCCTTCCACTCAATATTGAAGGCATCAAAATGTTCAATCAAATCCCACACAACATTCCTATATTGTTTTAACCTCTTATTCTTGGAAGCATATACTGACCTGACTCAATTGATATATATTATTAGGTGACTCTTTGCCCTTGGTTAAGGCACTGGTCCATTCTCTAGAGGTAGTCTATCATCTTCAATCACACACACATTTAAATGATAAAATATTTAACCAATTAGTAAAGGACATAGTTGTATATTTTTTTGAGACTCCTTTGGAGAAGTGAGTCAAGGGTACATCCACCTGAGCATTAAGGCTCAAAGTGTAGGAGGATCTCATTATTGATTCTTGTTAATTGGCCCTCTTCCTTGTACACTTTGGAGTGGTGATAGAGTCAAAGTTATATTAAAGTTATCCATCAAAGTATAAATCTACAAGTTGAAGATCAAAGGGAACTCCCAACAGGTTCTATTTTGCTATTATTTTTTGAAATCACTTAAGCAACCTTTTTAGCATGTGATTTTTATTTATTCATGACCAATCACTTAGTCTCCTAAAAAATATGACATATTCCTTTTAGTCAATCGACATCCTCAAACCTTTTAGTCACACGATCTCTTTAAGTTGTAAGAATATTCTCTTTTCACAAGTGACTCAGCAGATACCCTCAGTTGGGAAGTTTCCAAATGGTTTGAAATGCTTTATGAGATCCAAAAACTACACTGAGAAATGTTTTAAATATAACTATTGTTGCCCAGTTTCAAAATCCTACATACACTCAGTCGGGTGATCTCTAAATAAAGTGGTGAAATAATAAATCTTTCAGCGACTATGAGATAGACTATAGTCATTAAGTCTCTAGATGCAATAAATCAAGGATATTTTTATTTAGTCATCAGATCTCTTCAAAAATTCAAAGTCAAAGTAAAGTTCATGAGATTAAGCAACTACCATTGATTGTCCTCTTCAAAAGATAAGATCTAATGGTTGTCTCTTAATTTCTTAATAAAGATGATGTCATCCAAAAACTACAGAGATTGAGTGACTACTATTGGATTAAGATCATGTGGTTGAAATTTGATCTCACATATCTTTAATATTTCAAAGGTTTTGTTTCAAAAAATGAGCACCGTCAGATTTAGATCCTATGGCTAGCATGAAGTCACAAGAAGAAGTCAAGGTTTATTAAAAGTTGTAGTGATTAAGAGACTTCTCCATAGTCACTAGATCTCCAGATGAGCGAGGCTAGGTAATCTCTAGAAAAGTTTGAAAAGTTAACAAGGTTTTGGTGATTAAGAGACTCACTGCAGTCGCTAAGTCTCACAATGAAAAGAAAAGGTAAAGAGGCTTAAGGAAGACCGTTAGATTAAGATCTAACAGTAGTCGCGAGGTCTCAAAATGAAATCAGTAAATGATAAATCTTTCAGTGACAAGGAGATAAACTATAGTTGCTGAGTCTTAGAATACAAAAATGAAAGTTTCAAGAGAGTGAAATGAGGCCATTAGATAAAGATCTAATGGTAGTCATTGAATCACTAGATAAAGTCATGAGAAGCTAAAATATTTAGCGACTGTGGTTTCTTCCTTCAGTCGCTAGGTCTCGACATAAATTATAAAGGATAAAATCATTCAGTGACTAAGAATCTCTCTTTAGTCGCTTAATATCTAAAAATAATAAAAAAGCACCAAGTCTTTTAGTCAATATGAGGAGCTGTGTAGTCGCTAAGTCACTAGAAATCAAAATTTGATTGCCTGTCACTTTCTCGGCTCTCGACTAGTGAATTGAGTTCTGAGCATGCCAAGTAATGATGAAAGTGACATGAATTATAGAGCTTGAGTCTCAAATGGTCTAATACATTCAATTCTTTAGAATAAATATAGCTAACCCTTACTCATTCTAAATTTACCAGGCATTATCAGAGCTAGAGTGAGAAAGTGATGAGATTTTCTAAAGTTTTTTAGTGTTCAAGAGTTTAGGATTTCAAAATTTTTAGAAGGATTTTTATGAATTGATCAGAATGAGCGAGCCAAAAGTGAGAAAAACTTCTACCAGTAAGGGAGCCAAAGATAAAGGGAAATAAATCTACTCAAATGAATTCTTCTCTTTTCTTCCTGGGTCTACACAAAATAAAAAGGTCAGTGATGAAATTTTTGCTGATGGCTTAGCAATGTGTAGGGATGCAAAAATACATGAAGTTTCTGGGATGTGTTTATTTAGGTATTTTTATAAGAATTGTGAAAGCTCAGTACCAATCTCAAACCCTTGGACTTTAGGGTTAGCTAAGTTGATAGTACTAGACATCTTCTTGGATATAGACTTATTGATTGAATTAGCCAATAGATATGACCCCTTGTCAAAAACAATAAGGAAAGATGATGGTTGGGCCTTGGTGACACTGGATAGAAACTCATTCATGAAAGATTTTGGTATATTTGTCCCAATGGCTACTGAGATCAAATTTCAGGCCCAAGCAAATAGATACGTTAGGGAGTCAACCCTAGTTTCACTGAAAATTCAAAATCATGTTCAAAAACCCAATAGGAATTACATTTTAGCAATACCATAGATTTCCCCATATTTCTACAAACACCTAAGTTTCTATATCAAATACATTGCATATGGATTACACAGAGTGTTGGGAGTTGATGGTGGTGCAAAGAGAATTGCTTCTGATATTTTGATGATGGTGCTAGATTTACAGAGTCCCCATGTAAGTACAAGATATGAATATATAGGGTATGTCATAAATAGAATGCATGAAGGTCTTGATTCTATTCAGAAGAAGGAGCCATCTCCTAAGTTTATGCATTACTCTATGTTAATACATCTTATTTTGTATCACAATTACAACATCATGGATCTACAGTATCTCTAGCCTAAGATGATGTGGAATGGTCAGCCAAATCCGATCTAGTTTTGGATAAGGGCGTGGAATTTTACCTTTAGAGAGAATGATTTTTTTGATTTTTAGAACTAGATGGTGCATCCAATTTTGTTCATCTTAGGATTAAATTTGTCTAGGATGCCAATAAAAGTTTTGCAATTATTAAGGCCTTGTCAATTTGTTGACAAGTGGATAGGAAATCATAACTGGGGTGATTTATATTATGAGAAAGCTTTCACAATGATCAGAGTTTATGGGTGCCCCCAAACCTCATGTTCTCCCATTTTATGTTCCACCAAGGATTACAGTGCTAGAGTTTATTTGGCAACATGTTGACTGATAAGGAGCACTTGGCCCCACACAAAAAGGGTACTTTTACCCCAAGGCACTTCAAAGTCCACAACTTCACAATTAGGAAGAATGCATTGAATAAAGTAAATAACTAGTTAGGCCACTACAAAATGAGTGCTTCCTTCTATAGATATGTGGATACTGATAATTTTATTGTTATTGCTATAAAATTCTATACTCCCACCATTCCCATCAATAATAGACATGAGGAATGTCCAGAAGAGGATCTTATAAGTAATATCCTAGAGGATGATGAGGTACAAAGGGTAGCAGAACAATTCCAAGATTTGTTGTCATTAGAGAAAAAATGAAGAAAAAGGGAATTCCCTTTGGAGGCTTTTACCCCACATTGCCTTATTTACAGAGATTACATCAAATGATGGCCAATTACAATGCTTTGGTCAATTATTTGGAGGGATTAATTGATGATAAGGAGAGGGAAAAAGAAAAATATTCTTCATCAGAGTATGAAGAAGATAATGATGGTTATTTAGTGCACAACCTTCCTGCCATGTAAAAACTACCTGCTACTGAGGAAGGAGGAGATGAGAATGTAGTTGTGGATTTAATAGAACTTCCAAGTTCTTAGGATACCAGTGAGCCTCATCTCAAAAGGCAAAAATTATAAATAGGAGAGCCTTCCCAAGTAAGAACAATTGAAATGAAAAAAGATAGAGTGGGAACTCTAATTACTGGCACAAGGGCCTATGATCACCAATTGAGGAAGATGATCAAAGAAGGGAAGAGAAAACAAAAAGAAGTAGTAGAGGAAATAGAGTTGCCATTGGCTCTTTGTCAAGATGAAAGATTGCTCTAGCAAGATGCTTTCTTTAAAGATGATGAATTCATTAAGAATGATGAATTCAAGAATTTCCTCTTATGGCATAAGCAACAATAGGTTTCTTCTAGTGTGCAAATCATAGAAGAAGGCCAAGTGCTAGATGAGGCTATTTAGGCACTAAAAGATTATGATCCTAAATCAGAAACAATTACCCCTGAGGATGCTAGGAGGTTGGTAAAGGCTAGAAATATGCTACTTGTGCCTGGTTGGGACCTTGTCTCTTCCTTCATCATAGACCAAATAAGAAGGCAACCAGATATAAATTTGTCTTCAAAAATTTAGGTTGGAGACATGATAAAAGGTTTTGGGTATAGCCCAAAGAATGAGGCACTAGGTATGTGGAGCCTATATCCCAAGGATCAGAATCCTTCTCTTCAGAATGTATAAGAAAAAATGAAAGGAGATAAGATTGTGTGGTCAATCCACAATACGGGTGACCTTGAGATTTCATAGGTGCTCACTCATTTTGCTAGATTAAATGAAGAAAAATAAAAGTAACTCTTAGATAGGTTTAAAAACCCATTTGAAGACTATAGTGTACTTGTCAAAGATAGGGAATTTCATATCATGAAGGAAAAGGCATTGGAGAAAACTATGGATGATCTGATACAACAAATAATAAACATGCTTGTAATTGCACCTCCACCACTTGAACAACCTGCACCAACAGAAACTCAAAGTGTACACTACCTATAGTAAGTTGCCTAGACTGCAAGTAGAGGTAAATAATTTTTTTCTATTTTGAATACCTACTATGGAACTTGGTCATCTAGGACCTCTTTGTTTGAAAGATTAGCAATAGTGCAAGCCTTCAGGAAAGATCTCCCAGAATAATTTTTGCAACTAGGGGAGGAAATAGAGCAGATAGGAGTGGCTTTATCCTTCTTCAAGGGTAAAGCAAATCAGATTGAGGAAAGGATAATAATGTTTAGACATGATTTCAATAGGTTCATCCCTCAGATCAAGGTAGATGATGGCACCATGAAGGATTTGGATACATGGAGATTAGAATTTGATTCTCTACTTCCTAGGAAAGAGGCTTTCATAAATGATAGTAATGAGGTAGATATGGGTCGCTTCAATGTTATTCTTGATGAAGCTTTTAAGGATGAGATTGTTGGAAATATTTAGGAATTAACCAAGTTATTGAGAGGGGAGGGGTGAATCAGTAACTCCAAATTTTCTTCTAATAATTGATGTATTAACATATAGTTCACTTTATCCTTTTGCATATAGAAAGCATGAAACATAAAAGCATTCACAACAATGACACATAGATTTGGTTAACCAGAAACCTTCCAAAAAGAAAGTAAAACTGGGGTGGGGATGAAACCCACAAAGCTTTAGTACTGCAGTATAAAGTTGGCCGGTTAAGGCTTACATTGATCACTTCTGATGATCTACCCTGCTAGGAGCAATAAGGATTGCTAGGTCCACCTTGTTAGAGGTTTTACAAACATACAATGAAGTATGCACTCGGTTAAGAGATTTTACAAAGACTGTTAAGTCTACCCGGTTAAAGGATTTCAAGCTGATTCACCTATTAGGAGGAAATAGTAGATCTCTTACTTTGCAACTGGATTGCTGAATGAGATTCACTGATGTACTAATCACCTTCTGTGATGGATTTATCTTTACTACTTCTTATACTACTGTAGCCCTTTGTAATTCGCTTATCTCTGCTTTTCTCTTCTATTTCATATTCATACTCATTACATTTGGTATTTTTACAACATTGTTTATATACAAGTCTAAACAATTAATTACAATTACAAAGTCAGCTTGAAAAATAAACATAAGTGCTACTAAGTCGGCCCAAGTATGGTTACATGGTTCTTGCAAACTAACTCGGTGACTTTCTGATACTCGGCGTCCACTACATTACTCAGCATCATCATGCACTTGGTAGAAGTGAAGGCTCAGTTCATACTGACCACTCGGTAAGTTTTAAACTCGGTAAATACCTGTGACTCGGTAGACATAATGTTACTCGGTTTACACTATCCTGCTCGGTTTGCACTGTCCTGCTTGGTTTGCACTGTTCTGCTCAGTTTGCATTGTTCTACTCGGTTTGCACTATTCTGCTCAGTTTTCACTAAGAATGCAAATAAGTGTTGTCACTAGTGGCAATCTTGCTTAATGCCAACAATCTCCCCCTTTGGCATTAGTGACAAAAATAGTTATTGCCCAAAACTTATATACATGAATCATGCTGAAATTTATTTTGATTTTTCAAAATTTGTCTTTGTCATAGGGCTTTATAAATTATCTCCCCCTTTCAATATCTCCCCCTTTCAATGTGCTAACTTTTTCTTCTATACATATCTCCCCCTTTTTGGTGATAATGCCAAAGGTGTATATACAAGTGTTTTACAGGGAGAATCCAAAATTTGATAGAAAAATAGAATGTACCTTCATTATCGGTGCCAGGGTTCTGTCCCAATTTTCTTGCAGAATCTTGCATGTTTGGATTGCAACTTGGACTTTTGCAGAGAGTTCAATCATGTGATCTGCTATTGAGAACTGATTGTCATGAATTAATGTTTTGGAATGTTCAATGTGCTTATACATTGTATTCATGATGGGAAGGATCATGTTCTGAATGTCTAGCAGTGTGGACCGGATCCTTGTGTCTTCTTTTAGTAGTTCTGACTGCATATTTGATAGGAATGAGATTTTCATGTGATGAGCAGAGTTTGAACTTGGTTCAAGTTACAGCTTCTGTATGCTAATCTTCAAATCCTCATCAATTTTATTCATTTTATCCTTGACATCCTTGGTGAACTCGGAAACATTGCATAGTCTGGCCAAAAGAGAGGTAACATTCGAATAGGAAGATTCAATGTTTGACAAAACTGAAGACAATTCGACTTGATTAATAGCTATGTGCTGAGCAATGTGCTCAAGCACTTTATTGTTGAATCTCTTCTCAGCTTTTTCAACTAACTTGTCTATCCCAGATGAATCCTCATTGTACTTATTTACTGCTTCTGCTAATTGTAACAAAACATGTTGAGAGGAGTCTACTTTAATACCTAATGCTTCTGACAAAATGTCCTTAGCATCCTTAATGATTTTATATTCCTTGTCTCTCTCATCTTTAAGCTTCTTTTGCTTCACTTTCCTTTGGAGGATTTCACCTATATTTTGCATTTGGTCCGCTGATAGATTTGCAAAATCCAATGTTGGAATCTCTATTTCCTCGTCTAAGTCTATATCCTCTACTATATTCTTGTCCAAAAATCTTATACTCGGTTGAGCCTTAGGCTTATCTATACTTAATGCCTTAGTAGTAGTGACAGTAGACATAGTAGGATTGGCTATAGAGAATGGTATACTATCTACTGGAGAACTTAAAGTATTTATACTTGTAGAATCAAAAACTGGAATACTTACTACTGGAAAACTTGATGAAGTAGGAGACTGCAACTCGGTAGAAGAAATGGTAGTTGCTTCTATTGTTGCTATAGGTGATTGGACAAATGTTGAAGTTGTCACAACCATGCTTGAAGATGTCTCCAGGCTAGATGTAGCAAATTTTACTGGAGAGGTAGGAAGTGATGCAATGACTTCTGCCACTATCCTCATAGTATCATCTACCTCAGTGGCTTCTTCCTATTCATCACTATCATCTTCAATGTCTTTTATTATAACTATTTCAGTACTCGGTTGGTGAAGATGGTATATGTTCTTCCATGTGGCATTTGTTGTCTTCACAACTGATTCAATATTGTTAATCAGAATTAAACAAGTATTGAACTTTAGTGTCATCTTATTTTCATTCTCCTTCAATGCCTTCTTTATTTCATCATTTTTCAAGCTTGGCATTAACTGTCTCAGGGTTTGATCAAATATGTCTTTTACAGTTTGCTTTGCATTGGTCCATCTCATTTTTATTGGATCTAATAAAGCTGCTGGAATCTGTGGGGCTATTTCATCAGGAGAGTATTTCCACTGTCCCATCTTTTCAATGATAGCATCTTCAATCTCCTTTTGTTCTGTTTCCGATCTTGTTTCATATTTTAAAGATTTTATATTACTTACTCCAGATCCTAATCCTTCTCTCAAAAGTTTGATCTTCTCTTGAAGGGTTAGAGGAGGCCTTTTGAATATTATATCTTTTTCCTTTTTGTCTGCCTTACCCCTTGGACTTCTGCTTGTAAATATAGCAGTGGGAGGCTTAGGTGCCTTGGTGATGAATACCTTTCCTTTCTTCTTTACAGGTTCTGGTTCCTCTATTTTATCATCCTTTTCCTCTTCTTCTTCAGTGTCTTCTCCTCTGTCCTCAGTTAGCATTTGCATTTTGGCTATCCTCTTCTTTCCTTTATTTACTACCTGTGGAAGCTTTATGCTTAATTCAATTCTCACTTTTGCTTCTTCATATGTTCCAAACTATGGAGCTTTGGGATTAACAGACTGATTAAGGAGGGCTTCAATGATATTCTTTGTTTCATCAATGTTTACCTCATAAGGAAGAGGTTTTACATGTACAATCCTCAGTTTAGCTGCTTGAATGTATACTCTGTCACAGTCCACCATAAAACAAATATCATCCTTATAATCCTCCACCAACTTCTATGGAATCTAGAATCTGTCATTCATTTTCTCCTTGAAAGACTCAAAATAACTATCCATGATGTTATCAAAATTTTCACCCATTTCTGAAATATATTCATTTATCTCATAAAGAACTGGCACATCTTTTCTCCATACTACTTTTCCTTTAGAAGGGAAGAATTTCTGAACATAGAAAAATAAATAGACCAGTAGAGATCCAAACTTACATGGATTGTTTTTGGAATTTTGAATGCTTTCCATGTTCTTGTTAAACTGTTTTAACAATAAATCTGCAAGGTCAAATGATAAATTATTCTTTACCACTTTGTATGCTAGGTCTATGGCTTTGCAGGAAACACTATTCTGTCGACTTGAACTATATATTTTATGGGCAATGATGTGTGTTCCAAACTTTAGTTCAGCATCAGTAATGCTACTTACTTTCATGCCTCTACCGTCCCACTCGGCTAGGGTTTTCTTCTCTAGCTCCAGCCGACCTAGGGTTTTGGTAGCTTTAACTTTGTTTAACATGGGAAGATCGGTGATTTGGTGAATCATCTTCTTAGTGATTTCTATGGGTTGCTCAAGCCAAATCTTGCCTTCATGTACACGGCTGAGAATGTATCTAACCCATTTCTCCTGAAAGTTTCAAGGTAAATGTGTAATGTGAACTAATCCCTTATCTTCCAGATGTTTGTGCTTGGGTTTAAGAACACCATTCACACATAGTTCCTCACACACAATATCTAGCTCTAGGTTTCCCATCTCTTGAATTGCACAATTGAAATGATTGCGAATATCGTTAACAAGTAGTACCTTAGGAGGAATCTGAGATTGAGCTCCATTCGGGTCTAGGGCTGCTGCAATTGCGGGCATGAGTTTGAAATCTAGTGCTCTCCATTCCCCTTTGATTATCATTTCTATTCCTTTCATCGCTGAAGCACTGGATGATGCCATGGTAGCTCATAGAGAATTCTTTTCGCAAAAGTATTTGAATCGCTGGATTGCTCTGGAAATTTTCTACTCTCAAAATGCTAAAGTTCGTGGTGAAGAATGAGTTTGATTTCTTGCCTTTTGTTTACAACTCTGTCATTAATGCTTAGTACAAATTAGGGTATGAATTCTGACAGACTGTCACCCACTATGAATTAATTACTTGGTAAAGACTTCGCAACTCGGTGAACTAGAGAATTCATGTTGCTCCGACCTCGCTCGGTAATCATATTAGACCACTCCTGACCTTGCTCGGTAAAGACTGATACCAACCTTCCTGTGATCTTATTGCATCTTGTATGCTGATTTAGATCTTTCTTTTAATTCAGTTCTAGAACTCCTTGAAATTTGTCTATGAGAATACAGTTCCAGTGCTCTCTTGGGAATTTAGTTTGAGTCAGTAGAGCCACCCATTCCATTACTTGGACTAGTTTGCTTGGTAGATTTAGGAACCCACTTTTGTCTCATCTGTTTCCTGACCTTAGTTGCTTCATTCTTCTTTCCATCTTCAATTTCACTAGCATTCATGCAATTTCTAGCTACATGACCAAGTTTAGTGCATTTGAAACATCTTATGGTTGTATCTCTTTTCCTTAGATGATGTTTTATGCAGTTCATGCCAATGTGTCCATATTCTCCACAGTAATGAAATCTACACCAGGTGTTGTAATCCCATCCAAACATTGCTTTCATAATTTTTTCTACTGGATTGAATGTTTTGGATCTACACTTGGATGCCTTGTGACCTTGTTTGTTGCATTTGTGATAATTACCTTTGAATCTTGGTTTTTCCCTGCATTCATTTGCTTTGTGACCATGCTGATTGCAGTTGTAGCATTTTCCATTGAATTCTTCTTTTTCATTGTTCCAACATTTATTTGAAGTATTTTCTATTTTTCCACAATGATTACAAGTAGGTTTCTAATTTCTTTGAGTACCTTGCTTAGAAGATTCACCTTCTACTTTGTATCCAAGTCCTGGTTTTCCTTTCTGCCTATGAAGATTTCGATCATACAACTGATTTAAGTCTTCTTGGCTTTTCAGCATTCTTTCATTGATTTGTTTTTTGGTGTTTAGGTCATCCACCAATCTTAGATTAATTTTCTTTTCAGATCTTAGTTCTTCTCTTGTGCTTTCTATTTCTAAACTTAGAGTCAAAATTTCCTCATTTGTATGGGATATTTGATCAATTAGGTTTTCTAGCTGAAGGGTTTTATTTTGGACTTCATTGTTCCTTCCATCTAATTCATCTTTTAACTTGTTTCTTTGTTCTAAGATCTCACAAAATCTTGTTGAGTGAAGTTCTTGTTCTCTTTTTAATTTTCTCGCTTCTTCCTGCAGAGACCCATTCTTTTCTAGGAGTTCTTTGACAACATTGTTTGCTTCATCTGAGCTATCTGAGGGAAAAAGATCTTCAATCTTTTCTTCAATGTAATTATGATCATTCATCTAATTTGCAAGTTCCTTCCTTCTTCTTAGGGATTGGGAAAGATGTTCTTTTGCTTCTTTAAGTTTAGCTATGGCCACTTCCAGATCTAGCTTTTCATTTTCAATCACCTTGTTCAGTTTGAATACCTCCATTGTCCTGGATCTTTGCTCAAGCTAGTTAAGCTTTATCTTGAGAACCAATACAGCTCTGATACCAATTGTTGGAAATATTCAGGAATTAACCAAGTTACTGAGAGGGGAGGGGTGAATCAGTAACTCCAAATTTTCTTCTAATAACTGATGTATTAACATATAGTTCACTTTATCCTTTTGCATATAGAAAGCATGAAACATAAAAGCATTCACAACAATGACACATAGATTTGGTTACCCAGAAACCTTCCAAAAAGAAAGTAAAACTGGGGTGGGGATGAAACCCACAAAGCTTTAGTACTGCAGTATAAAGTTGGCTGGTTAAGGCTTACATTGATCACTTCTGATGATCTGCCCTGCTAGGAGCAATAAGGACTGCTAGGTCCACCTTGTTAGAGGTTTTACAAACATACAATGAAGTATGCACTTAGTTAAGAGATTTTACAAAGATTGTTAAGTCTACCCGATTAAAGGATTTCAAGCTGATTCACCTGTTAGGATGAAACAGTAGATCTCTTACTTTGCAACTGGATTGCTGAATGAGATTCGCTGATGTATTGATCACTTTCTATGATGGATTTATCTTTGGTGCTTCTTATACTACTGTAGCCCTTTGTAATTCGCTTATCTCTACTTTTGTCTTCTATTTCATATTCATACTCATTACATTTGGTATTTTTACAACATTGTTTATATACAAGTCTAAACAATTAATTACAATTACAAAGTCCGCTTGACAAATAAACATAAGTGCTACTAAGTCGGCCCAAGTATGGTTACACGGTTCCTACAAACTAACTCGGTGACTTTCTGATACTCGGCATCTACTGCATTACTCAGCATCATCATGCACTTGGTAGAAGTGAAGTCTCGGTTCATACTGACCACTCGGTAAGTTTTGAACTCGGTAAATACCTGTGACTCGGTAGACATAATGTTACTCAATTTACAATGTCCTGCTCGGTTTGCACTATCCTACTCGGTTTGCACTGATCTGCTCGGTTTACACTGTTCTACTCGGTTTGCACTATTCTGCTCGATTTTCACTGAGAATGCAAATAAGTGTTGTCACTAGTGGCAATCCTGCTTAATGCCAACAGAGATAAATTTCATTAAATTCATTACAGATGTCAAGAAAATAGTAGATGTCAGGTGGGAGAGGAAGAAAGTACAACATCAAAGCATTCAAGAGTTTCAGAGGCCCACAAAAGAGGACTTCGGTGCATGGGATGTACTTACAAAGCCCAAGAAGAAAAAACCTACAATATTTGACCTTGACATTATTGATGAAGAGTGAAGAGGGCACCTGGATATCTGACACCTAACCTATGAGTAGAGGGATGGTAGCTATTTATGAAGAATGGTGTAAGTTAGCCTGAAATGGCGGTCACCATATCTTGTAATAACTCAATGAAGTTATCAAGAATATCTCTAGAAAAAGGTGTCAGTTATTAGACAAAGAAGATTAGATATCAAATGAGTCCAAGAATTTTTTGTCTTTCCACCACCTGAAGGGCCTCAATTGTAGTTTTTTCTTTTCTATTTTTAGGTTTAGGGATAAACCATGTGAAGCTTGTTGCATCCTTACTCATTTAAGGATTCCAAGATAGTTTTAGCTATATATAGTAGTTGTAACCTATTTTTGAAAAAATGATTGGATGATAGATGAATATTGAATACAACTTCTACAGAGAAGATTTCTCATTCTTGTGTCTAAGCTTCTAAGCTTCAAATTTTGTATGTATTGAAACAGGATAATTTTCAATAAAATACACTACAATTTCTCTCTTATATTATTATTGTCTCTTTTCTTTTATGTTATACCCTTGTATGGTTTTATTTGTAAGGCATATAAAAACATACCAGTTGTAAGGCAACTTATCTAATTATTTATGAACTTCTTTCAAGGAAAGGATTAAAAGTTTCATAAACAATTTCAAAGAGTACACATAATTGTTAGGATTTTGATGATAACAATATAGGAGTGATATGATAGTTTGTAAGTTAATCTATTCAAATTGCATGTAGTTTGTAAGGCATTTTGCTATATTTTGTTTGAATTTTTCCTATGGCTTTACACTCAAAAACCACTATTTGCCCAAGGATTAGGCACTGGTTTGATTTTTGTTATACAATTTTCTATCAATCATCAAACACAAAACATATCAATTCTAGTACATTTTGCTACTAAATACATAGATATTTTCAAAAGGACTGTATTCAAGTAATAAAGTTCATATTGTTGATTCCTTCAAAAGAGAATCCAAAAGGTTGTCCTTCCTTAAGTTAAACTCAGAAAAAGAAGAAGGATGAATATCCTTGTGCCACTATTTTATGTTATTACTTTCATAGTTTCCCTTGTCATACTATGTATTAGGATATTCTCATCTGTTTCTAGAGTAATGTTTTATTAAAGTAATTTGATGCAAAAGTAACATAACAGTGAGGACCCTAATCCACCATTTGATATTTAATTGAAACATAGTGAATTATCTAAGGTAGTACCCGCTTGAGTCTTGTGGAGCTCGAAGAAGAAGGACGATCTTATCCAATCCTCATCAATTAGACTATTTCTTGTCAAACTTGAGAGTTCATCAATTTGAGAATCAAGCATACCTATTTATCAAGTTTGTCCCTACAAGAAAAAGCTCTAATAATCGTCTTGGAGTAGTGTGACAGTTGGGAGCTTGTTATTTTTCCAAATGGAAAGATGCCCATTAGATGCAAGTGGGTAGTTAAAAACAATTTGGAAGTAGATGGTCTGTTAGAGTAGTACACATTCAGACTAGTGCCCAAGGGCTTTTACCAAAGAAAGGGAGGTTATTTGGGTGGATTTTTATCTCCTTTTGTAAAATTGACTTCTATTAGATTCCTATCTTATTATCTATCTCTATTGCTTGTTAATTTTAAATAGAGAAAATGGATGATAAAATTTCTCTCTTGCATTAGGATCTTGATGAGGATAATTATATGCAATAGATTGATTATTTTGTTGTGAAAGGGAAAGAACATTTGGAATGGAGGTTAAAGCGATCTTCTTGTACTTTAAAATAGTCAACCAAGACACAGTAATAAATTTTTATTGAATTTGGGTTATATGATGAGTGAGGAGGATATTATTGGGATGCAAATAAATAGAGATTGAGCTCATAGAATTTTTTTGTAAAGCTAGAGTAAATATGTTGATACTATTTTGTACAAGTTTAATATTCATGAATGTAAGCCAATTAGTATTCCATTTATTATTGATAATTAGTTGATTTTAGACATGTATTCAAGTTCTAACAATGATTTTGAGGACATGTCTATGTTCCTTATGCTATTTCCATTAAGAGTTTGGTATATGCCAAGATTTGTACTAGACTAGATATAGCCCAACCACTGGGACATTTAAGTAGGTTTATGTCTAATCTTGGTAAAAAGTATTGGAATTATTTTGAAAGAGTGTTTATATATTTTTGAGGTGCTTATTAGTACTATTTTTCTTATCATGGTATCAATGATATAGTGAAGTCACTATACATACATGTTTTTTTTAATGTGGGTTGGGCATGAGACTTGGATAGTTGATGGTCCACTAGTGACTATATTTACTTTCCTTGGAGAAGAAATGATTTGGATGAGTAAGAGGTACCCAAAAATTTATTTTTTCATTGTTGAAGTAGAGCATATGGATGCTACACATGTTGTCAAAGAGGTAGTATTTTTATAGGGACTTGGTATTGGAATTGGTTTTGATTGTAGGATTGTGAGGATCAAATGTGATAGAGTGTTATCTATTTGGTGAAGAATCCCATGTATCATCCTCATACTAAACATGTTGATGTTCAATATTACTATGTGTAAGAAATGGTTAAGAGTGGAAATGTCTTGAAATATAAGTTTGCACTTTGGATAATGTTGTAGATTCTCTTATGAAACTAGTGACCATGGAAAATTTCTCTTGGTGTAGGAAGACTTTAGGCCTTGATCATTGTACTTGATTTTATGTTATTTATCTCTTGGATATAATTTCAATGTATAATCCCAAGTAGGTTAATATTAGGATAATTAGACTTAAAAATCATAAGCCATTCCCATGACTCATGTTTCTTGGAATTTGTTCCCTAGAACATGTGAGAAAATATATTTAATAATCTTAGTTTACAAATAATTGTAATTGCACTTTTAGGAGGTGAAAATGAATAGGTGATACAAATAAATTAAAATGGACAAAATATGCTCCTTCCCATGTCTACTTTTAGACATGAAGGGTCATGCATTAGGCACCATAGTCTGGGAAGAGAAAATGTGTCCACTCAAGGATCTAAATAGGCATTGGGAGTTACAAATTACTTATATAATATCAATAGTTTAAGTGGTTTTGGGTTTGGCATCCAAGGAGGAGTCACTTGAAGAGATTTATTATTTTTTGTGTCTATTGACTATTCATTCTCCAAGGTATGGGTTTTGGTAGGTAGTTTTTGCCCCTTGTTTTGGAAAAATAATAATGGTTTCTCATCTCCCATTTGGGTATAACTCGTAGCTAACACATGTAATTCATCACAAGTTTCTTTGAATTTTTTAAATATTTGTGGGTTTAGTTAAAAAATTGAAGTGTATTGTTTCCTCAGTCTCTCTTTTTAAAAATTAATAATTTACTTGTCATCACTCTTTCACAATTTGTTTTCCCAAAAGAGTTTCTCTATGTAAATTTAATGTCTCTTTTAGTATTGGTGATTTTGTATTTATTTTAAACGGTGAAATCACATGCTTGTTTCATATGTATTTTTAGATTTGGTAATATTTTCACATTTGTAATCATATAAAAAAGATAATATTGCAATTTTTATTGACCTTGTTTCTCAACAATATTGAGTAGAACGCTAGTTATTCCTACAAACATAACCAACATGTTGAGGAACAATAAATGGATGGAAAGGAGGATGAACCTCATAATAAGGATAATAAAAAGGTGAACATGACTTATATGTAAGGGAAATATAAATATAATATCCATAGTTCCCATTGTGATAAGGATACATGTTGAAAATTATACCTAGAGTGTTTCTTTTAAGAGATATTTGATTCCTCGATTCTCACACCTAGGAAATTAGATAAGTGAATAATTTTTGAAATAAATAAACAAGACCAAATCAAATGATCAATATATTATATTTTCATGGGATTATACATGCAACCACATACATACAATATTGTGTCAAGTAAAATGACACACGAGACATCAAGAGAACTAAAAGACATAACCATTGATGTAAGAAATGTGTCATAGTTGAAAATACTTATGAATCATGCAATGAAGTAATCATAAGGATTTTATGAGAGAGTGAAGCTACATAGTGATGAAAATTGAGTCTAATTATGAGATAAAGTTCTCTTAAAAAAATATTATAATGGCAGGGGGTCATATACATAAATGATTAGGATGAGGGGATCATATACCTCAAACCCATTCATTTGAAATATAAAAAATAATAACACCAATGTAAAGTTGTGCAAGAGGTATGATAAATAGGAGATAGCATACTCTAATTAGTCAAAATAACCACCAATTTTTTAGTGCATGACATAATTACTAAACATAATTTAATTTAAATTTAAAAAATATTAAATAAAAATACAAAAAAGAGTCCAGATCAATATATCATTAGGTATAAATGTAATAGAGGCTGCTAACTACTAATAGACCAAACTTACTAATAAAATAAAATTGTTGTGCCTATACAAAATGTGGCTCTTTTGACATCACTAAACAAGTTTTTTACATCCTTATACATATGATACATAAGTTGAAGAATGCCATAATAGAGACTATAAAAAAATACAAGTTCTACATCTTTATATTCTTTTGGTTTTGTAGGTGTTCTATTTTGGTTACATGTGACATACAATAGGTGCTACAAAAGTTTTGATAGGATAAATAACTACCTATAGTAGTGATATAAATGTGTTAATTTAGGTCACATGGCAAGTTGCATCAAGGTTGAAGGAGTTATTTATGGCTATAGGCTTACCTACAACAATTTTGAAAGTGTTCCAAATGGCTGTTAGTTAACTTCTAGTGGTTGGATATGAGTGATTCAAGTGACTTTAGAACATTCATAGGTTCATTTTACATTATGCACAATGAAAGAGACAAATTTATTCTATGTGGAATGGTAATATTATTTGCAATAATATTACAAGCTTACTAATTAGACAAGGGTTCTATTATTTAGTATCAAAGGATGAAGTAGTTTATGTGACACTTAGTAGTTGGTCTTGTGGATATGGGAATGATATAGAAATTACCATTATACTGGAGATTGTTCTTTATTCAAATTGATTTATAGAAGCATTATTGGAATGATATGATGGGAGTGAAATCAATAGTAGTAGAAGCAATTAATTCAAAAAGGGAAGAGAATTCAAGAAATATTTTCACAATATAATTTGACAGGATAATATATAGACAAGTGAGTTGGTTAGCATTTGTGTCTTATTCTCTTGTCATAGTGGTGACATTTTTTCCTTGTTTTTTTTGAAAATTCCATTTATTTCTTGGACATACTTATATGTGCTAGTAGTAGATACATGTGATAATTAACACCTCCTAACAATGAAAACATTTATCTCCATTACTCATGGTACATTATCCTTTCTAGTAGGATACCTCCCCATAGGCTTGTGTGATTTCTAATCATTTCCAACTAGTGGAAATTACAAGTGTTTTCTATCTTGTCAAATAGTGATTTTTAAGTAGTTTGGTGATTAATTTTAGGTATCTTTTGTAGCTATGTTAGTGGTCCAATTGAATCCCAAAATCTAAAAAATGCAGTCAATAATTTACTCCATAGAATTATGTTAGTTTAGAATGAGATAACATGAATTATGATGAGAGTATGAGAAACTATTTACCAAATTAAAAGAGTGCATGAATCTTATATTATTCTAGCTTTATAGGGAAAAGGAGGGTATTCCTAGATATCTTGATAGGGTAATTAGAGAGAGATAAAGAATAACTAGGACATTTTCTCAATTCCAAGCCATTTATATAAGATATCACAATATTTGTTTTTGATATTAAACAATAACAAAATAAGGGTGTTGTCCCTTACAAAACTAAAAACTGATGGTTTAAAATATAATAACCAAAATTATATATCACAATATTTGTTTTTGATATTAAACAACAACAAAATAAGGGTGTTGTCCCTTACAAAACTAAAACTTGATGGTTTAAAATCTAATAACCAAAATTACCATTAACAATAAAATAGTAGCATAGCTAGTAATCTACATCAAGAGTGGGTAGACAACTCACCCACATCATGGGGAGAAGAAAGAGAGACTAAAGAGTTCTTTTTGCTTTGTCGATAAACAATCATCCAAGAAATACTATCGCTAGGGTCCCCACCAAAAGGGGGAAGAGGTGGTGGAACCCTCTTGAGAGGTTTTCGACACAAGGAGTAGAGTGCTGATAAATTTATAGATCATAAACCAAAGGTTGGAGTAGATCATACATAGTAGTTAGAGGAGGGTCTACATAGTCAAAGGGGACTACACTAGCATCAAGAGGTAGAGTAGAGTCCACTAGGATTGAGGAGACCAAATCATAAGTAGGAACATCACCTTGAGGGGAGTCATCATTTGCCTATGAAGAGTCATTAGAGGAAGAATCAAAGACGAGGTTGGTGAAATGATCACCAATAAAATCCTTCCACCAAGTGACAACACCTTTATAATGTGAGAGAGAAACATATGTAGGCATATGACCAATACATAAGCATCATAGATATCCAAAGGGGATGCCCTCATTATCCAATGATGGAATCTATGGCCTGTATCTAAATATGAGAACCACATACCCTAGAAGGGGTATGAATATGTCAATGTTAACCAAAATACAAGTGAAGTTAGAGAGCCCCATAGTGACTGTAGCCTCCTCCATCTTTAAGAGATGACTAATAGAGTTCCCAATGACCTCAAAATAAGAATTCTCTAAAAAAAAAGTGGGAAGCTTGGGGAGATGAAACCACTCTTGATGCACACTAAGTGGTTTAGTAAGAGAGTTAAAGGAGGCTATACAAGGTTTTTTTAAGAGAGAGTGAGTCACCTAAACCCACAACTTGATCAACACTAAATCTCGGTCATTGGAAGAAGAAAAAATAGAAATAAAAACCCATTTGAACAAGGGAAAAATTCAATGTTACTAGATACTAAGCATCTCCAAGAATCTATCACCCAAAAATGAAGATTTGAAAGAGAAGGCTAGATCTACAAACCAATCCACAATGTTTGTAGTAATCCAAATTATCCACCACATCGAAGCCACACACCACCATAGGAGACATCGTCGAACATGAAAGAGGTCAAGATTTCTACTTTTAAAGAATAATAGAAATAAAATTGGCTACATGAGAAAATATTCAACCACCAACAACAAAGAGAAGCTTTGGAGGGGGAACCCCCTCATTCACCACCTTAGTAGACCTAGTACTGGGTCTTTGAGAAGAATGATTTTTGAGTACCACTCCAATAGAATCCCTTCTAACTTTAGTGCCAAAAATACACAACACACCTACAAAATCCAACTCAAGGAACCTTGAGACTGAGGGAATCGAGCAAGAGTTAAAGAATGCCCCCCACTAACTATAGTCATTAATGGATAACTCAATGCTTCAAAAAAACCTTGGGAAAGAACCGTTGGAGTATCCAAAGATGTAGACCCAACCCAAGGGAGTGAACATGAAAATATTAGGTAGGAGTTGTTAGCAGTAGTTATTGGTGATGTAATGAGAGTGGACATAACATGAGTGACAACAAGAATTTTCAAAATTTCTTTCTTCTATGTCCATATCATAATATTTGTTACTAAAAACTCATTACATTGGTTTATTTGTATTTAGACCTATATATCTTTCAATAAAGTAGATTTTTTGGGGGTTGTATATGTAACTAAAGATGAAAATAAGGTTTGTTAGATCATTTATAAAATCATACATTATATAACCCTTGAAAACCTAAAAATACATTACCATATAAAGATAACTAATAAGTGAAGGATCTCATGAGGAATAGTAAGATAATTAGGTATGCTAGTAGAAAAATAACTAAAAGTAACCTATAAATAATAGAGATGTGTCCAAATATGGAAAGATTAGATAATTAAAGAGTAGTGCCTAATATATTGTAAAAAATTTAAGACATAAAAATAAGTATAAACCAAGGTTGTCTATGAATACGTCTCTAGCATTTTTCTAGGTGTTTTCATTTTTGAGACATCTTAGGGATGGTAAATGCATTGGTCTGAACATCCTTGGACCATCCCTGATTGTATCCCAAAAAAGGGAAGTATCCTCAATAAGTGAGGCTAACCCGAATGCTTGAAATCTAGAATATTGATGAGGGTTTAGTTGATTATTATGTAACTTTGTACTATCTTCTTGAATTATTTTTGAGCTCATATATTGTTCCAATCAATACAATCCTTTGTGCTTCTACTATCTTTGTTTAATTTACATGATTGATAATTTAAAGTTGTTAGAAATAGGAAATACTGAGAGGGGGGGATGAATCAGTATTTCACAAAATTTTTCTTTTTCTTTTTCCAACTTATGGATATAACAGATTACTTTAGTGCATACAAAAATTATCAAGCTAATTAACAGACATAGCAGTAAATAAAAAGAACTCATAACACATGATATGTTCTCGAGGAAACCCTAGCCAAGGGAAAACCCTGGTGGGGATGGTACCCACAAAGATCACTAATAAAAAGTATCTTGTTAGGGATATTGGACCCTGTAAGAGTCTATTTACAATGTATAGTAGATCTATCCTAGTTAAAGGACTTTAGGCCTTGTTAGAAGCCTTAACCCTGTTAGGAGTTAGATTACAAAACCTGATCACTAGCTGAGCTCACTACCCAAACAGGTAATACAAAATGTTTTTGACTATAATATGGTACTTCTTACAACTTCACATCAATAGCCTTTGCTGCTATCACAATATACAACTTTCACAAGTTATCCTTTTCTTTCTTTTTACAAAAAAACATCATACTCATTACATTTCAAGTATGCCTAATATATGACTTATTAGAGCTAATAACTTCATATGGTCAGCTTCCAAAATATTTATCCAAGGGTAAACATCTAGGATGTCATCCCTTCATAATGTTAAGTCATTATTTTGACAAGCAAAATAATCCCTTAACTCTTTCGCTAATACTGTCTCCAAAATTGTTCTGTATGCAAAACTGTCTTCGGTAAACTTTGAATAACTTCATCCGTACTACTCCAAAATTTATGCACACTAAGATGGCGTATCCTCATACTCTATAGAAGCTTTAGTTAATTGCACAAATAGAAATATTTCTCTAGTGGACGTCGCCAACTAAATCTTCATCGGGTGCTTTGTCAGGATCACTGTATCCATACTTAGACAATTTCTGCCTTCAACTTGCCATACTTGCATTCCAAATTCTATGCTCTCAGTAGAGATCATATGTTTCCATAATGACAACATCTATGCATCCACATTAGCCAAATTTCCAACAATCTCCCCCTTTGTCATTGGTGGCAACATATGGGAAAATTGGCTAAGTGTGCAAACAAAACTTCAAAACACTTACACTAAATTGTGGCCAAATGTTATACAAAACATATACAATATTATACTCCATAGAATAGCTCCCCCTATGAGTATCCTTCCTCAACATATTATCAATTTTTTTCTATCTCTCCCCCTTTGACAACAATGACAAAGATAGGGTGTACAAAAATTTCAAAAAAAAACTTGATACCTTGTTATCAGCTATTGCAAAGCCGGTAGGCTTGGAACACAGTCACCAAACTATGACTTTCATGTTTTGAAATATTTCTCCCATATCTTCTTGTTGGATTCAACAACATTGAGTAAAGTACTCAATCCGTATGCTACTATCTGACAAGCTTGTAGGGAATTAAAGCTAAACTTCTGAAAAGATTTCTTTGTTGAAAGACACTCCTCAATTTGGTCTTCAGCAATTGAGGTCTTGATTGAGACATGCTCTCTCAAGATGTTAATCTTGATCATCTTTCTATTCTTCTCCTCTGCTAACATTCTGATTTCATCATTTAACTTCCTTATGTTCTTCTCCATAGAACTTATCTTTACATTAGGGCTTGTCAAGGTGTTTGTCTCAACTATAATTGCATCTATCTTCTCTCTGATCTTCTTATCTTCTTTGACTATTAGGATTTCTAATTTTGTGCATTGTATATACAAACTCTTTCTAGTCTCAAAATGTTTCCTCAAATTCTTTATACATACATCCAAATTACCAATATCATTTCAAATATTTACACTTATATTTTGTTGCATTTCTGCTTCATAAGCTTCCCGAGCTTTTATTCTAGCAATATCCTTCAAGTTAGAAAATTTAGAGTCAAAAGAGTTCATTACCATTTTAACTTTCTCAAGTGGATCCAAGTCAAATACCTTAGTGTTGATCACACTCTCAAGTTTCTCTGTCAAAACTCTAACTTTTCCTTCAAGGTCCTTCACCTTATTATTCTTTCCAATAATTTTATTAAGAGATGTGATGAACTCAAGCTGATCATCATCTTCAACCTCTTTTCCAAGGTCTTCAAAAATTGAACCAATTTGTCTCTTCTTACTATCAGGTGTGCTAATGTCTTCAACTATTATAGAAGGTGCACTAGAGGTTGTGACCTCTATCAAAATTTGTTTACCTTTAACTGTCTACTCTGCTAGAACTGATTCTGATACAGCTGGTGCTTCCTCTGCCCCTATATCCTTTTCTGATTCTATAACCTTCTCTTGTTCTCCTAAAGCCAAATTGTCAACAATGTTTCCTAGATCACAAAACACTGCATCATCTGACTCTAGTGTCACTTTGGTGCCTTCAATGTCCATTGATTCTTTGCTAATATTGATATGTGAAGAAGATGGGAATTCTTCAATACCAACTTCCTCTGCATGCTGTTCCTCTGATTGCTTCTGCTGAGGATCTGATTTAACATGCTTTCCTACAACTATATCTACAAGAACTTGCATTACTACTTGCTCAGTCTCTTTCTGTACTTCCTCCTTTTCGCATCCCATTATAAGAATTGTTCTTCTCTTAGTTCTCAATAAAGTTCCAAGAGGCTTCAAGATTCTCTTCAAATGATATTCATCCTCAACATCACAGAACTATCCGATTACATGTTCTCTCATATTTGTGTCCTTTTCTTGTTCTCTCTATTTTCTATTCATAGGTCTGTTATATAAATCTTTTGGGATCTTACCATGAATAGTGCTAAATTTCTTATCTGTCAAAATCATATGTGTAATCATTGCATTTTCAAAATTTAATCTATCAAATGATCCATATAGATCATAGTATTTGTTTATCTTAGTGAAGTCTCCATGCTGCAATATATCTTCATTAACTCTTTCAATTCTTGGTTTCCAAGTTTTCTTCTTGACTAAACTTTCATCATCATCTTTAATTTCTACTACTTTTCTAGGTACATGTGGTACAATCACTTTCTATCTCTTACTGGGTCCTGTTGCACTCTCTTTTACTCTTTTGCTAGGAATAGGAGAAAAGGATTTTTCCCTTTCAAATTTTTTAGGTTCTTCAACTTTTACCTTTACTGTAATAGGATGAACAGGGTCTGCACTAGATGCCACAGGTGGAACTATAAGATTTTCACTTTGCTTTAAGGCTTCTTTAGTCTTCTTAGCTATGTCAAACTCATGACTTGACATACCTGATTCTTTCAGTATTTTCTTTATAGTTGATTCAAATCTCCTACTAGATTGCTTCTTTTCTTTCAAACTTATTGCAGAGTTGAAATTCTCTTCATAGGTTCCAAACCTATTTGCATGACCATCCAACTCACACTTTAACAGTCTATTCACATATCCTACTATTTTTGCTTCAGATACTTCATAGCCAAGAGGGTCTATGAATTCCATTCTAGGCTCAACTACTTCAATGTAGGTGAAATCAGTTTCTACCATAAAACAAATGTCATCTTTATGCTTTTCAACTAAGGATTGAGGAATCCTTGATCTGTTCTTAACAATATTCTGAAAAGTCTTCAATACAATCTTCACACTGTCATTGACTTTATCAATTAGGTGCTTCATGTAGACTAAGTTTATTCTTTCCATTGTGTTCACATTGTCACTCCAATCAACTATGTAAGGAAATCTTCTCAAAATGTGGAAAAACATATAGGTTATCAGAGATGAAAACCTAAACTGTGTGTACTTAGCCTTCTTAATCTTTTCTAAGTTCTCAAACAACTGAATTCTCATAATTTCACATAGGTCTACTTGTTTCTTCTCAATACACATAAGATAAGCTACATGAACCATTCCTATAGCCATGTCATCTTTCCTTGAACTACCATAGAATTTAGTTGTTAGGATCTTGCAAAGGTACCTAACATCATCTTGCTTAATCTTACTTATCACAATTCCTCTACCATTATAACTAGATCCAGTGTTGTCTAAGACAATCTTTCTCATGTTCTTTTCATTCAGTGGAATCTCTCCAACTTTTGATAATCTAGTAACATCATGAATTAGGTCGGTAGTTATATCAATAACTCTATCCTCCATCTAGAGTTTCCCATTATGGATTCTACTTAAAATGATCTTGGTACATTCCTCATCATCAAATTCATACTTCATGGAATAATTGATAATTTCATTGTTCTCTAGGTGCCCATAAGCTAGTTTAACTAACATGTCTTGATTATACAATTTCCTATAATCATCATTAAAATTTGCATCTCCCAAGGTTTCAAACTTGCAACCTAAATATCCTTTAACATTCTCAATGTGTAATACTTCATCTGGTACAGATGATAGTGCTAGTCTATCATCAATTTCAGCTGGTTCTACTGGTTCTTTCTTAATCTTAGGTCTATTCTTATCCTTAACATTATGAACCATAGAAATATTCATCTTATCAACTAATTAAAAATCAAAAAATACCTCAACTTTGCAAATCTAGGGTTTCAGTATGATCGGCATTGCAAACTGCTTCCAAACTTCTTCAAATCATCCTCAACTCACTTTTTCTTCTTTCAAATCTCTTTTCAATCACTTTGAAATCATAATAACTTTGATTTTGACCTAATAACACTTCACATTAACTCGATCTGACATCACATTCATTCATTTTGCCGCTAAAACCTCAAAAAGTTGATTCTGCAAACCTGCAACCATAAAACTTTTTGCGACCTCGCAAAACACAATATTTTCTTTTGTGCACTTAACCATAGCATTAGTACAACATAACAAACCTATATCTAACTATGCAAAACTTAACTCATTCAAATTCCTAATCTACACTAATCCTAAGTCCTAAACTACAGAAACTTACATAATTTAAGTACTTAAAGAAGGGTCAGGTAAAGATTCATCCTTACCATCAGATACATTACCTTCCTAACTACTTTCAGTGCTGAATATACCTCCTTGATCTTTTCCTTTATCAAATTTTACTTCATCTTTATTGCTACAACAACCTTTCTCTTTGTTTCTTGCATTTTCATTCTTTCTTGCATTGTTCCTAGGGTTAGGGTTATGATGATAACCTCCATTGTTCATTCTTCAAACTCTTGTTGAGTGTCCAAACTTGTTGCATATCTGAAAAATGATTCCATTGTTTCCAAATCTCTATCCTTGTTGGTTAATTTGTGACCTACAATTTCTAGCAATATGTCCTACTTTGTTGCATCTAAAACATACTACCACTTTTCTTTTATTCATTTCTTCAATAGATCTCTTATCTACATTGTTAGTATTCCCAATCATTCTATTATCATAATTATTCAAAATTACTTTAGGTCTTCTACATTCATTAGCTCTATGTCCAAAACCATGACAATTATAACAATGTCCATTAAGAGGTTTAAATTGCTTACCTATGCAATCTCTCTTCATGTGCCCAATAGTATTACAAGCAAAACATCTACCTTTGAATTCTCTTTGCATACCTTTAGATGATTCTTCCTATTTTGATTTTTCTTGCTTTGATTCTTCTTTCTCTCTAGGTGGTTCTTCTTTAGGTGGATCTTCCAATGTGTTCTCATCTAGCTTCATTTCCTCCAAACTTTCAGATGTCTTCAGATCTGGCTTTTTAGTTTCATGATTTGTTCTAAACATACTAAATCCAAATCCAATCTTATCAAAGAATGGTTCTCCAAAATAAATTTTTTTTTCAGTCCTATCACCATTAGAGTATAGCCTTTCAAGTTGTTTAGACTGAGTCAATTCACCTTTCATAATTTTATTATACTTCTCAAGTTCTGCATATTGCACTTTTACTTTTTCAGATTCGAATGTTACCTTTTCAAGTCTTGATCTTAGATCTTCATTCTCAATTTTCAATTTTTCATTATCATATCTCAAATTTCCATCTTTCATACTAAGCTTTAGATTTACTATCTTCAGTTCATGCTTAAGGATCTCATTTTCTTTTTCTAATTCATCACAATCTTCAACAAGAATATCAGATTCCTTTTCAGATTTTAGATCTTCAATCTTACCTTTTAATTTGTCAATAACATTCTTTGCATCTTCATACTTTCTTCTTAAGGAGTTTCTTTCATCAGTAAGCATATCAATCTATTCAAGAGCTTCTTCAAGATTCTTATAAAGTTGATCCATATCCATAGAGATCTTTACTCAAGCTACTAAGCTTTCCTTGAATGTTCCTTCTCTGAGTAACTATGCTCTGATACCAATTGTTAGAAATAGGAAATACTGAGAGGGGGGGGTGAATCAGTATTTCACAAACTTTTACTTTTTCTTTTTCCCACTTATGGATATAACAGATTACTTTAGTGCATACAAAGATTATCAAGCTAATTAACAGACATAGCGGTAAATAGAAAGAACTCATAACACATGATATGTTCTCGAGGAAACCTTGGCCAAGGGAAAACCCTAGTGGGGATGGTACCCACAAAGGTCACTAATCAAAAGTATCTTGTTAGGGATATTGGACCCTGTTAAGAGTATGTTTATAATGTATAGTAGATTTGTCCTAGTTAAAGGACTTTAGGCCTTGTTAGAAACCTTAACCCTGTTAGGAGTTAGATTACAAAACCTAATCACCAGCTGAGCTCAATACCCAAATAGGTAATACAAAATGTTTCTGACTATAATATGGTACTGCTTACAACTTCACATCAATAGCCTTTGTTGCTATCACAATATACCACTTTTGCAAGTTATCCTTTTATTTCTTTTTACAAAAAAACATCATACTCATTACATTTCAAGTATGCCTAATATATGAGTTATTAGAGCTAATAACTTCATATGGTCAGCTTCCAAAATCTTTATCCAAGGGTAAACATCTAGGATGTCATCCCTTCATAATGTTAAGTCATTATTTTGACAAGAAAAATAATCCCTTAACTCTTTCGCTAATACTGTCTCGAAAACTATTCTATCTGCAAAACTATCTTCGGTAAACTTTGAATAACTTCATCCATACTACTCCAAAATTTACGTGCACTAAGATGGGGTATCTTCATACTTTGTAGAAGCTTTAGTTAGCTATCCAAATAGAAATATTTCTCCAGTGGACATCACCAACTAAATCTTCATCGGGTGCTCTGTCAGGATCACTGTATCCATACTTAGACAATTTCTTCCTTCAATTTGCCATACTTGCATTCCAGATTCTACGCTCTTAGTAGAGATCATATGTTTCCATAATGACAACATCTATGCATCCACATTAGCCAAATTGCCAACAAAAGTTGGATTGGTTCTAGTTGCTCTTCTTAATTATTATGGCACTTTTCTAGTACTCATCCTTCGAGATGATGGAATCACATTACTTTTTAAACTATTTGTACTAGTAATTCCACCTAAATATCAACTAGTGTCTTCCAACCTAAACCATTTGGGACATTACCTTCTTGCAAATCAACCTCCTAGGAACTCTTATGGTCATGACATTTTTGGGAACCTTCCTTTAATTCACTATAAATAGCATCCTTCATCCCCAAACATATGTATTCATAAATGTTATGTATTAAGGTTTTATAATATATATGCATGCCTTATCCATGTTTTCATATGAATATTTAAATATTCCCTATATATTTTATATTTCCCCATCTCCCAATGATCCCCAAAAATGATTGAAAAATTAGAATTTTGAGCACATATCATCCCATCCTGAAAATTTAAATCAATTAACAAGATGTAAACCAACATAAAATAAAAAATTATAAATACATTTTAAAATCTCATCATTCTCATATAATTTAATTTTAATAAAACTAAAATCCTGATAATTAAAGAATCACCCATGTCCAAAAGAATATAAATCGTCGAACTACTATCTCTTCAAATATTAGCTTGACTCTCATTCTTTAATTTTAATCTATGTGCACCATCTTTTCATCATAATACTCCTAATTATCCATATATAAATTCTTATCAATTAAGATTATATCTCTTCTCAATTATATCCTATAAGTGATTCAATTCTTCATCTACCCATATGGCCAATGTGAGCCCTAAACATTTGAAAGTTTGTTGTGAACAAATGGTGAGGGTTTATCTCTTATAAATTGGTAGTTTCAAGAATTCATGGGATCAATAAATGATCACCACATTTAGAATTCACCTCACAGATAATTAAATCATGACACACATTTTTTTCATGGGGTCATGCCACATGGAAAGATTTAACTATCCACAGGCCTTAGTTGCATATTACTCATCCATTGCCAATTTCTATGATTAGTGATGGAATCCACGTGGCCTTAAAATACAAGAATTTATAACTATCATAATAGAAATTATCATCAATTAAGATTATAGCTCTTTTCAATTAGATCCTACAAGTGATTCAATTCTTTATTTTCCCATATAGTCAATGTGGCCCTAAAATATTTGAACTTTATTATGAATAAATGGTGAGGGTTTGTCACTTTTGAAATTGGTAGGCTCAAGATATGATCACTACTTTTAAAAATCCCCATAGAGCTAATTTGGACATGCCACATATTTGTTTCCCACTCCTTGGAGATCCTTGTCCTCCTCATTGTATTTGAAGGCAATGAGCTTGTGCCATATTGAAAGATTTAACTATCTGTGATTAGTGATAGAAGTACATAGGGCCTTAAAATCTATGACTTATAGGCCTTCAAAAATATTTGGCACCTATAAAAGATAAGTTGTCTATTGTACCTACCACATGAAATGATTGACAATTGCCAAGATTTCTCAATACTTTTATAGAATTGGTCAAGAAAGCCTTCATAAGATACAAAACTAATGAATTTTAAAAATGTGTGGTAAATATTTATTTGATTAGTAACTCAAAACAAGAGAGAATTGAAAACTAGAGTTCCATCAATAGAGTTTCAATTCTCTTGTCTACAACTCTATCATCTTTCTACATTATTATTGATTTTTCTTACCTTGAAACTTTAACTTTGACAAATCAAGAATTCTTCTCTTTGTAGAATAATACATTTCCTATGATCAGAGTCAATGCCACAGTAAGTTAAAGTTAATCTAAAAAAGTGCAAAAAAGAACTGGTATTTATCGATCATTGAGTTTATCTCAATTCATAGTTTTGCAAATGCCTTATTGTAGATGATAGAGTTTGATGCAGGGAAGGGGTCATAGGGGCCAAAAATGGCACACCATAATAATCCAAGCTTGCTCAACACATGTGGAAGCCAACAAACACAACAATGAGAGAGAGAATGCAAAAAATTTCATAAATTATCTTCAACTAGAACCATACATTTCGGGTTGTAAGGCCTTCCCGGTTAGGGCCAGATATTACAAAGAATTATAGAAGTCCTCCAACATGTGAGGATCTATTACAAATCTCCAAATCTAATGCCTCCTATTTTCTATCCAAAACTGCCTCTTAATCTACAACCAAACAACTACATTTATACAAGAAGCTAGGAACTGAGTTGGCCTTCAGATCCATAATTAATAGAAGTAACGGTCATATCTAGGACCACATGCTTCCACATGATGGATACAAACATTAAATCTATGATCCAATATAAATGCACAAGTCGGCCTCAACACAGAACAAAACTAAACCCATCGGTAAGCAAGATAACTGAGCAGCAGACAAGCAATGTCGAGCACCAGTGAACTAAATGACCGCCCAGGAGAGAACCAACCACACTCGATAAGCAAAGGAAAATTGACCAACTATTGACCAACTCAGTCAAAGAAGAAACCAAGCAACATAGACAAACTCCAAATTATTTTTGGTGATACAGGATTACCAAGGACCCGAGATGCTCCTGCATCAAAGTTTGTCCCAATTCACAAGAGGAGTGGTATGCTTGTGGATAATGGAGTATGCCTCGATTCACATGCATTGTTGGATAATTAGATATTTTCAAAAATTAGAAATTTTAGGTTGATAATTGATGCAAGTTCAAATATTTTCCCTGATAGGAGGAATTTGGGTTAATGCAACACAAAGTTGGACAACCAATCATTTGCCTAGACTAAGAAGTTTAGGTTAATGCTGATACTTTTATTTTCCTCATTTTAACCTTATCAAGGGTTGTTGGGAAATAATATTTACATTTAATACATTAGTTTGTAGTTAGGTTAGTCGAGAAGTTCATTCCAGTTAATTATTTAGTTTTGTATGAGAAAAAAAAGATTTATAAAGCCATTTAAACATCAATGTAAGGATGATCTTTTTGGAATGTCCATATATTATTTTATGTTATTTTATTTGTAGAGTTTATTTTGTTTTCTCCATCATATTCCAAAATATCTTTTAGTCTAGGAATTGAATGCTAAGATTGTATAATATGCAAGTTTTCTCTAGTTGTCTCAATTTGGGTTAAAATTGCTCAACCCACTTTTAGAAATTTTAATTGATAAGATAAAACCATTTCTAAAGTAGTTGGTGACACTCTTTAGGAAAATTTCAAGCCTTTTTATATATAATCTTTTAATCAATCAATCAAAATAAGGTTCATGGATTCGTGAGTTAGACACACTAACAAGTCTGATTAGACCTACCCAAATTTAGTGATCCTATGAAAAGGGAAGAAAATATAGAAAGTAAAGGGAAAAAATATAAAAAATTTAAAACCTATTCAATTAACATAATACTTAAGATTACATATTGTAAAAAATTCAAATAAGTCTCTGCTAGAGGACATGGAGGAGAGTAGGCAGTGAGTGAGAGGAGGGAGTGGTTTGAATTGAAGTGCGGGTGGGAAACCTACAAATGGAGGAATCTTTGCAAGAGCAGAAGCAAGGGGAATTTAGAAGAATAGAGGTAGTAATGGTGAGGGTTCCACAAAAGCATCAGATGAAGACAAAGATTCAGACAAAGGTATTTCCCAAGGAGGTGGCTTGAGAACATCTCTACTTTCCATGCTAGTGGGAAAGCCCTAGTCAACTCTATTGGGAAGCTTCTCTCAAGATCTTCAAGTAAAGGAATTTGGTCTTCACTTTTTGGGGTCAAGCCAATGGAAAAATCATCTTTCTCAGAGATTAACAGCATTTCAGAGCTTGAGAAGCGCATCTTTCATATTTTTAGACTAGACCCGCTGGTGGACCATACCATTTCAATCATGGCTCTTACCCTGGTTGGAAACTTTTTTGGGTTGAGACCAAACATAGATGTGGTTAGAGCCTTTACAACTAGAAAATGGAGTCTCAAGGGTCAAGTTGACATTATTGTGATGCCTAAAGGTTTTTTCTCATTTGAGTTTTCCAATGGGGGAAGACCTCTCCAGTGTCCTTTATTGAGGCCCTTGGATGTTTTGTAAGTCATCTTTTGCTTTACAAAAATGGTCAACTAATATGGATTTAAATGATGATTTTTTCATTTTATCCCCAGTATGGGAAGATTCCCAGGTCTCCCAATCGAATACTGACATGAAGATGTTTTTGTTGGTCTGGTAGGGGCCTTCAAGGAACTCCTGACTATCAACCCCATGACTATGACAAGGACAAGGTTGGTCTAAACTAGAATTTGTATGAATGTTCATCAATCAACGAACCTTCCAAAGGTTATAACTATCATGTCTAAGCTGGGAAAATGTATTCAGACTGTGGAGTTTGAATCTATTCCTTTTTCCTGTTTTACATGTAAAAAAATGGACACCAGGCAAAGCGATGTCCTTGAAAGCTCCTTAAAGAAAAAAATATTAGCCAAGAGGGGATTAAAGGAACCAGGAAAGAATGGATGGAAAAAAATGAGAAGATATTAATAATGGGGATCCCAAGTTTTGAGATAACCAAGAAGAGGAAGGAAGTGCTAAAGAGAAAGGGGTTAACATTCTAGTGATGGATAACCCTGAGGAGAAGGTATTTCAAGTCATTGTTTCAACTAAAAATGGGAAAGAACACAAATATAACAAATTACCAGAAGATAATACTACTAAAGAAAATGATGCCCGAGATGAAGTAAATGGGGGTAGCCTTCTTGATTCCAATAGGGAGGAAAGTGTGGGTTTCCAAGAAGTGGAAGCAATCCCTTCAACTCCTATCTCACGAGTTGAAGATTCTTTTTGAGGATGATCCTTTATCCCCATCAGTAGCTAGAAAATGGAGGGAGGAATCTTTGGAAAAATAGACTGCATTTGAAGAACAACAAGATGACACTTGGTTAGTAGTAAGTGGTAAGAAAAATAACAAAAATTTTGGTAAGAAAGGGAATTTTTTTAGTCAAGGAGTCTTAGTTCCTATCTCTTCCAAGAAAAATGAAAATCAAAACCTAGGAGGAGTTCAGACAAGACGTCAATAAAAGGCTGACGTGGACTCTTGAAAAGAAGACACTATAGGTAGAAAATTATGAAAGAATGCCAGAGAATAGGAAGAAAAACATAATACAATGGATGGTCATTAGTTGAATATCCCATAGGTATGTTCCCCAATCCGTAATGAAGATTACTTCTTGGAACATAAGAGAACTAAATATCCTCATAAATAGGATGTTTTAAAAAATTTGGTTAGAACCTATAAATTGGATATTTTACTGATTCAAGAAACTAAAATGCTCAAAGAGAAAGTTGAAAATATCAAGCCCATTAGCAAGGGGGGTAGTTTAGGCTGTGATTCTAAAGGGGCCTCAGGTGGTGCAGCAATCTTTTGGAACCAAAGTTCTATCAACTATTTGCTTATTTTGGCTGAGAATAATATGATTATGGTTAATATTACTCAGATTAGAGATAATTTCTCTTGGATTCTTGTAAATATCTATGCTCCTAATAATAGATTAGGTAGACATAAATTTTGGTTAAGACTTCAACACCCTGCTAAAAGATATTGAGAAATAAGGAGGTAATCCTTCTCAGTTGGAAAGCAGAATGGACCTTATAAATTTTATTAAAAACAAATCTCTCCTTGTTGTGGATCCTGAGGGAATATCTTGTACTTGGTCTAATAGAAGATCTAGATATGACCTTATTCAAGTGAAATTAGATAGAACTCTCATTTCCCCAAATTTTCTCCCTTTCGTCTATGATAAGAATTGGTTCCGATCACTTCCTTATTACTTTTTTTGCTAGATTTTTTTATGGTAGAATAAATTTCCCTTTTTTTTTTGAAATAATGTGGATGGATCATCCTAGCTTATCAGAGAATATTGATGGTTGGTGGAAATTAAAAGTGGAAGGGGGAGCTATGTATAGAGTTGCCAAGAAATTGAGCTTCATTAAAAGAAAAGTTAAAGTTTAGAACCAAGAGATTTTTGGTGATATCTTCTTATCTAAAAGATAAGTTTAGATTTATATTAAGGATGGCCAAGACCAAATCCAAAGGGAGGGACTATCAGAGGAGATCAAAGCTCTTAAAAATAACCAGCTACTGGATTATCATAACATCATTTCTAAGGAGGAAACCTTTTGGAGATAGAGGTTGAGAGCTCTCTGGCTTAAATCTGGAGATAAAAATACAATGTTCTTCCATATGAATACTATAAAACATAATGATTCTAATAGAATCCCTTATTTAATCTCAAATGGTTGTAAGATTGTCAAGGAAGAAGATATAAGAAGAGAAATGTTGAAATACTTTGCATCCCTTTTGTCAAAATATCCTAACATTAGTTCTTCTAATAAGGATAAATTATTGTCTTCTATTCCTTCCTAGATTGATAAAGAGACTAATAAGTGAATAAAATCTATTCCTTTAGTTAAGGAAATTAAGGCTGCTATTTTTTCTTTTGAAGGAGAAAAATCTCCTCCCCTTGTTTTTCTTCCAACGTTATTGGGAAATTGTTGGTAAAGAGGTGATAGTGGCTGTGATGGAATTTATTGGTACCAAAGCTCTCCTCAAATAACTAAATGCTACCTTCTTGGTTTTGATTCCTAAAAAACCTGGTGTGAATTCTATTTAGGCTTTTAGACCTATCAGCCTTTGCAACTCTTTGTATAAAATTATTTCTAAAGTCATCACCTTGATGATTCTTTCTATTCTCCCTTCTATCATTTCCCCTTAACATAATGGATTTGGGCCTGGAAGGAAAATTCTAGATTCCATCATTGTGGTGCATGAAAACATCCACTCTTTGGAAATGGAAAAAAAATAGGGATTTATTATGAAATTAGATCTATCTAAAGCTTATGATAGAGTGGATTGGAACTTCTTGATGAAATTCTTGGGAGCCTCTGGTTTTGATAGGGGGGATATCAATCTTGTTATGCATTTAGTGTCTTTTGTCTCTTCTTTATTTATTGTCAATGGTGGATCCTCTAATTTCTTCAAACCTTCAAGAGGCCTAAGACATGGAGATCTAATATCCCCTATTCTTTTTTCCATTCTTATTGAATGCCTTGGAAGATATATTAGTAAATTAGTGGTTGAAGATCTGATTACTAGTTTACAACCTTCCTTAGCTAGATTGTTTTGTTCCCATGAATAATTTCTAGATGATACCATTGCTACAGAAGAAATGATGATAATGGTATCCTATAATTTTAAAAATGTGCTAACTACTTATTATAATAATTTGGGTCAGCTCATAAACTGAGATAAGTGCTCCATTTTCTTCATAAATACCCCTGAGAAAAGACAAATAAGGATTGCTGATATCCTGGGTTATGGTATAGGGTGTCTGCCTTCTGCTTACCTTGGCCTGCTGTTGAGCTCTAAACCTTCGAAGCATTCTAGACCTTCGTAATTGAAAGATTCAATAGGAAGATAGCTGGTTGGAAGGGTGTTCTCTTAAGTTAAGCATGGAAAATCTAACTTCTAAAATCAACTCTATAGAATCTTCTTGTTTATGCCCTGAGTCTATTTAAGATCCCTCACAAATTTGCTGAGATGATTGAAAGGATTCAAAAATGGTTCATGTGGTTGGGTGTGGAAGATAAGAAAAGAATGAACTTAGTGGCTTTGGAGAAAGTGTGCAAACCTAAAAGATGTGGAGAGTTAGGACTAAGAAGTATTCAAATCTTCAAAAAAGCCATGTTGGCTAAACAAATTTGGAGAATCTTTGTGGAAAGAAGGGAATGGAACTCCATCCTGATTAAAAAATATTTATTCAATAATCCTACCCTAGAAGATTTTATTTGGTTTGGAGAGATCATTCAAGGCTCTTTTATCTAGAATAATATCTATTACAATAAGGATCTAGTGATTAAAGGTGTTAGATGGAGGTTGGGAAATGCAAGGAGAATCAATTTATGGGGGGACTTCTGGCTTTAGGAAGGTCCTCTTTCAAATAATCAAGACTAGAGTCAGGCTATTAATATATGTAAATCTTCTATAGGTGAGAATGTCATTGATTATTGGAGAGGGGGTAATTGGATCAACCTAGGGGAGATTGATAAAATCCTCAAACATATTAACAATCAATTGCATACTTGGTTTGTTAAGGATGTAAATCTTGATCATCTTATTTGGGCTCCTAAACTGGGTGATGTTTTTTATGTTGCCTCTACTTGTGATCTCTTTCATATAGGAGATGACATACCTCTTTTCTCAAAGGTGTGGTATACATTCCTTATCCCTAAAATTAACATCTTCCTTTGGTTGTTCTCCTAGATTAAACCCTTGACTATTGATAATCTTTGTAAAAGAGGCTTCTACTTGCCTAACAAATGTTTTCTCTGTATGGAAGAGGCTGAATCTTGTAATCATATCATGTTGTATTGTCCCTATTCTTGTAAGGTTTGGGAAATTATCTTTAGAAAATAGAATCTGTGCTGGTTTTCTCCTCTTTCTTGGTTGGACTTTCTAATCCAATCGAGATGTCCCTTCTTGAATAGATTGGCCAAAGATTTTTGGCATCTTCTCCTCCCTCATTTCAGCTGGTAGATATGGAAGGAGAGGAACAATAATTGATTTTGAGAGAAGTATTCCAAGCCTAAGGTGGTTTCTAATCACATATGCATGGGTATGGAGGAGAACTTTACATCTATCTTCCATAATAATCCATTTCTTATCTACCAGGAGGATCTTCTGAAGGTTAGAAATTGGTAGCTCAAAATCATACCTGATAAAGTCCATAACCCTAGAGAAGGGCCTCGGTGGTCATCTCCTCCTCAAGGCTGGTAGAAAAATAAATTTGATGGGTCTGCCAAAGAAAACCCAAGTATGGCAGGTGGTGTTGGTATTATTAGAGACTGGGCTAGTAATAGTATTGGGGCAGTGGCTTGTCCTTATTGATTATAATCCAACCACATGGTTGAAGCAATGAATTCTCTCAAAACAATTATACTGGTAGGAGAGTTTGGCTATAAGAAATTTTGACTAGAAGGAGATTCCTTGAATATCATTAATTTCATAAAGGGCCTTAATAAACCCTCGTGGACTATAGAGAAAATTATTGATAACATAAGACTTATTCTTCAAAATTTTGAAGATTCTTATGTAACCCATGATTATTGTGAAACTAATATGGTTACAGATGGGTTAGCTAATATTAGATTCAAGAGTGATGTCACTCACAAATGGTATGGAGTGACGAACCTTAATGATGACATTAAAAGGATCATTGATTATGATAAGATCAATAAAAAAGGAGGATCCATTCAAAATAATAGTGAATTTAATTGATATGAGTCAAATTAAAAGTAAAAGAGGTGTGAAGTGGAAGTTAGAGTGTTTTCTCATTATTACCTTTCTTATCAAGCATTCTTTTTGAGTGCGTAAAATAGATTGGGTTTCAAATTTGAGCTACATTGTGATCTAGGTGTTGAGCTTAAAATGCTTTGTGCTTCCTTTATTAGCATTTAAGGTTAAGCACTATAACCTATGATAATATTATTTAGAACAAAAGAGAGGGGGGGTGAATCAGTTGTTCTCAGGTCCAGATGTACCAATTGAAATTTTAAACACTTCAACAATCTCAGATCTAATCATCAACACAACTCAGTCTCTAAAGTATATATATAAGAAACATATAACATGTAGTCCACTATCCAAAAGTAATTAACTTGCAGAATATAGAAACATTCACACAAGTATAAAACTAGGATTTATAGTGGAAACCCAACTTGGGAAAAACCACTTTGTAACATGTTACTGATATTTTCTCTCTTATGAAGTGAGCTCTGTGAAAAGCCAACCTTGTTAAAGGTTTACAAAAATACTACTAGGTGTGACCTTGTTAAAGGATTTAAACACTCTGTCAAAAGTGACCTGGTTAAAGGATCTAAGTACATTCCACTAGAATACCACCTTGATTAAAGGATTTAAACAATGGTTAGAAAGTAATAGTAGTTTCTGATCTGAAAAACATACAACTCACTTTGCAAATAACAGATCCAATTTGCACATATATGCCAATTTACTAACTCAGCTCCATTTCCATCTATATCATTTATCTACTTAGAATTCTCTTCAAATAATCACAACTCTGATCAACTCCTTCAAAATTTCACCTTCAGCCTTCTGCTTAGACTTATTAGTCAATAACATCAAAAACTTCAACCCCTCTTGTAACCTCACAATTAGGTTTTCCTTTATACCAATTAGGTAGATCCATCTTTTTCCGCTTAATCTCCTCTATAGATCTTAGGTTTAGGTCAAATTCATTGAATCCTTCCAACATTTAAGTTCTTCATCCTTCCTTCTAGATACATCTTCAAACTTCTCATTGAATCCATAATAAAATGATTTATCATGCATTAAATTCTCCATAAAATCAATTAATAAAGTCAACATGATTTACATATCCCAATAATTCAACTATGTCAGTTGGGAATCTCAATTCTTTCTCCAAATGTAAATTACTGACACTCGGTCAATACTATGTTCATCTCCTCAGTCATCACTGCGTAATTTGGTCATCTCTACAAACTGTCTTCCTCGGCTAACACTATCTTTCTTGGTAATTTCCTGTCGCTCAATAGAAAATGATGTTTGGTAAACACTAAATTTACTCAGCATATACTGATGCTTGACCGACACTAACATCACTCAGCTTAAACTAGATTTTTTCACTTTTGCTTGGTTAAACCTGTGTGTGTGAATTTTGTACCTGATCTGTAGACACAACACTTCAGTAAAATATTAGAGGTTAGCTATAATCAAAATCGTGCAAAATTGAAATCTACTCTAACCAAGCGATTTACTGCCTTCTAGTAGGTGCGAGATTGATGTTCTCAGATTGTAATTGAGATCAGTGACCTAGACGACACCTAAATGAAAGATTTGAATGCAATTGATCTAGATATGAGATTGAATGCAATTAATCTATTTTTTTGGATTTTCTATGCAATAAGAATGAAAACTTGATATGAATCTATGCTAGATGAAATTGATATGCTATGAATGCTATTGAAAATTGATATGCAATGCTAATCTAACAATGATATGCAATATGAATGCAAAAATAAGATTGATCTCACAAAGATGTCGATTCGCAAGAGCTTTGATTCTTCAATTCTAATTCTCCAGCGTGATTGTGCAAAAATATGAGATGCTTGGATGCAAATTTGAGAGATGATTGAGAGATGAATTATGAAGAGATGAGCCTTGTTTATATAGAAATCTAGGGCTTTGGAGGTGCATGAGAAAAAGCCATAAATCACTCAAATAACTCAGGTTGATTTTTGAGTTATCTGATAATAACAGACAATTAAGTCACAAAAAAAATATGCAAAAGCTAAGCTTTAACTCAAAATAGAGTTTAGCTTTAATTGATAATTGATAGTTGTCTGCTTTTATGATTGTGCATGTTTTTGATAAATTAATTTAATAATAAAGTGATTTATTTCCAACTTAACTGCTTTTAAAAATAAAACAATTGATTTATGGGTTAATCAATTATTTAATCAAATTTTTATTAAAAATTATATTATTAAATAATGACAACATGCTTTAATTAATTAAATAAGAATTTAATCAATTATTCATAGGAATTTTAATTTATTGTCAAAATTAAATAATACAATTAATAATAGATAGAATTAAATTTAATTAAACAATTAAGTGGCAAATATTAAATCTAATTAATTAAATATGCAAAATATTTAATTAATCAAATTTTAGGATAAATGTGATTTATTGCCAAATAATTATAAAATTAAAGATAATTATGATGATTAGGAATATTACTAGGAATATTCCCCGATGTAGAATTTAAGATAATCAATTATGATTCGATGATGTTCAGATGTGCCTTAGGTTAGGACTTCGATGTCAATTTTGTTCGATTTGTCGATGTAGGAGGTTAATGAACATATAGCCCATTTTTGGGGTATTACATTTTGCCCCTTTTTGAATTACTGTGCGAAGCGCAGTGGTTCAAAGATAGTCTGTGTTTGATAGAGATATGAAACTGATTCAAAAGATAAACCGATCTCAAGATAGAAACCGATTGAAAGATATTGAGATAGGAGGTCCTGAATGACCAGAGATAATGTTTACTATAATAGAAAATAAACCTATAATTGCGAAAAAGTGTCAAAACACCTGATTCCAAACCTTAGGATTGATAAGAAGTGAGTGACCCGTTCTAGACTCGATTGTCTTAGCAGAACTAGCAGGTATCACATCCAAATCCTTCAGTTGCTGAAGAACCAAGGAAAGAACACTATGATCTGATGGTTGCAAAAATTGATACAGTTTACAAGATTAGGAGAATACCAAACTAATATGGATTGATGAATCTAATATGCCCCAAGAGATGATAGATTTGCCCCGAGCGATGAGGACTTTTGATGAATCAACGACTAGACGTGATTGTTGTCTTGATCACTGATGAAAGATATTGATAGATTTGATCGATAGAATTTTGATTTACAGACTTTGAATTGATGTGCAATACCATGCCCCCTTTGGGATTAAAATTGAAATCTGACAAGAAAAGTCAGCGTTGATAGTTTAGAAGCATGTTAATTGATTTGAGAAGTGGTTAAAACACGTCCAGGAATGCATTCTACATCATTTGGAGGTCCTGGAGACCGAATTTGACTAGGTGTGACCATGAGTTGACCATGGTTGACCAAGTTGAAATTTTGATAGTTTGATGAAAGCTAATCAGTTAAGTTGAATACTAGATTTTTGTGATGATTGAAGGTTGATTATGCAAGCAATTAATAATATGAATGATCTCAGATTTGAATTTTGATCCCGAAAAAGGATTTTACTTGCTATTTCATTGGAGGAACCTTCGTGTGAGATTCAGCTCTTGTTAGACTTGAAGATGTGATTTGAAGAATCATTTAAGCATTGAAGTTCATTTAATCATTGTGAGATCATGCAACATGCAAAATGCAAAGAGACATGCAAAATGAAATGCAACCTAAGACCTAGGACCTAGTCACTAATCATATGTCGATTTGTTATCATCATTGAACTTTTAGGTAACCGGATAAATCAATACAATGCCCACTAGCCATGAAACCATAGACATATGAATATCGATTTGTATGTGCAAGAATCAATACAACACCCACTGGTCAACAACCATGGATATATGAATATTGATTTGTTTTCAGAATGTTGGATTAGATATAAGCACCAAGGAACAAACACTAGGATGACCTAAATATCATGTCCATTTTGATATAGCAATTTGTATAAGCATCAAAACATAAACATCGTGATGACTTGAAGATGCCTTACATTGTAAACACATCAAACAGTCAAGAGATCATTCTAAATCCAATGTGAATTACCCATAGCGACCCTTTATCATTCACATCCTTAGGCAAGATCGCGTTCCATAGTAGGAGAAAGAACTTACTCAAAAAGACAATAGTTAGATCAAACTTCCTTGAATTTTTTGGGTATCAATGGTCGAGGTACGCATGGCCATCCAATTTGAGATAGAGGCTCTTACAGTCGGACACCATTTCAATCCAGAATTTCTAAAGTTGTTAGATTTTCACATACAAGCAGAAGACAAAGAAAAGATTATGCCCCTAGTCATCACTCTCTAAATCTTGTAAAGGACATCATCGAAGAGCTCGAAGGGACACAATATGCAAAAATCTCAATGCAGATTAGTAAGCATACAAGGAGATAAAAGCATGTAAAAAAAGCATAGATTGTTTTCAGTTGAGTTTTGATATTTGATTGCGTTGTTGTAGATGCAAAATCCTTTTTGGAGACAAGACTGACTGACTGACTCACATGAAGCTTCAAAGGACTCTGACTAGATATGATCCATCTAAGATACATGGGAGACCATAGGATATGACATTGATTGCCCCCAAGTGTTAAATATTGATAGGATACAGACGCTTGAGCTGGTTGGTGTACAGACTGACTTATTGAAAACTGGAAATGTTGAAACAAACTGGGAGATATGTACAACTAAAGCAAGACTGAAAGCTGTGAAAGACCAAGATTGTGCTGATAGATGGAGCATTTGGAACAAGTGGCGCCCGTTTGCCAGGTTTTCACCATCTTGGTAGAGATTCTATTTTTGCTACCAAGGCGCCTGTTTCCAGGTTTTCACCAAGGCACTTTTTCTTTTTTTTCATTTTTTGTATTTTTCATTTTTTCAATTTTTTTGTACTTTTGATATTTTTTTTATTTTTTTTAATTTTTGATATTTTTTGATTTTTTTTGTGAATCATCAAGGTGCCTATTGCTAGGTTTTCACCAAGATGTTCATTTTTTCAGGACATTTTCCAATTTTTAAGATTTTTTCAGGACATTTTACCATAGATTGAATGCTTTAAGCGTAGAATTTCTTTAGGTGGAGAATGTTGATTGGTTCTCAGAGCTGTTCTCCTTCAGTCATTGAGAGTTGATAGGTACCAGAGCCAAAAGTAGCAGTGATTACAAAGGGACCTAGCCAGTTGGGTTTGAACTTCCCCTTGCGTTCTCGATGTGATTGATTTTTAAGATTTTCTCTCAAGACTAGATCACCAACCTGAAATTCTCTGTGTCTGAGTTTCTTGTTGTAGCCTTTAAACATTCTTTTCTAATATACTCTAAGATGATCATACACTGCTTGTCTGTGCTCATCTAGTAGTTCTAGTTCTTGTAACCTAGACACTCTGTAGTCTTCATCAGTGACAAGTCCATGCATTCTAATTCTTAGTGATGGGATTTTGACCTCAATAGGTAGTACTACATCAGACCCATAAACTAAAGCAAAAGGTGTAGCCCTTGTAGGTGTTCTGATACTTGTTCTGTAGGCCCATTCTGATACTTGTTCTAATACTGGTTCTGATACTGGTTCTGATAATTTTTTTGATACTGGTTCTGATACTGGGTATACTTGATAGCATATTTTTCTATTGAAAACTCCCAAGCAAGATCATATCATGCAGTCCCAATGTCTAGCAAGGTGGAGAACGAGAGGGATTGGCAAGCTAGTGGAAGAGATGGAAGACAAGAGAATAAAGGATAGTGAAGGGAAGAAATCCTCAAGCGCAAACTCCTCAAGAATACCCAAGCTAGGGAAAAATTGTCATGTAAAGTGCATTTAGACAAGTAATAAAAGGCTAGCATAGGATAAGTCACAAAAGCGTGATGCAAGAGTAGGAAAGGATGCAGTCCAAAAGAGTAGACATGTCAAGAGGCTTCATAGCACTGTGTTTTACTCTTTCTTTCTTTTTTTATTAGATCAAGACCAAAGGGGAAAAGGATAGCGATAGGTGAAAATGAATGGAGGAAGATGGATATGAAGGCTAAACATGGAAGGAATGAAAGCAAGATCATCGTAAGATAGCTCACAAAATAGCCAAATATTCGTGTATAAATCAACATTGTCAAGGTCAAAGAGAGAAGATGGAATAGATGAAATATGTAGAAGAACTACGCATGATGCCTAATTGCTAGGTTTTCATCATGGTACTTATCCAAGGTGCCACAAGGGAGTGGTTTTCACCATAGGAAGAATTTATTTCTCTTTACTTTTGCTATCAAGGTGCCTGTTTCAAGGTTTTCACCAAGGCACATTTTCAATTTTATTTTATTTTTATTTTTATTTTTTGGAAGAAGGCAAGCTTTTTAGATAATGCTCCTTGAAAGGATAAACCATGATATGCCAAAGATTCAAAATGATATGCTCAAAGATGCTGATAGGGAAAGGAACATGGAAGAGAAAAATGGAGGATAAGGTTTTATGTAAAGCAAGTGAGGTTGGAAGATAGGAGGAATAGGCAAGTGAGGAAAAAGGATAGGAGGTAGAAGGATAATGCATGGAAGGATTGTGAAAGGGTAGATGGAAAGGAAGGCAAGTTCAACATCAACACATACCTTGAAGGGTGGTGAGAGAATGGAGAAATCGTGAATGAAGGAATACGTGAAGGAATATGGTGAATGGATAGCAGAGGTTGTGGTTTAGGCACATGAAATGGAAGAATATTTTTGGAGGGAGATGAAGTGGAAGCCTTTCGAAGCTTGAATGTCAATTTCACTTTTTGTTCAACACCAGACTCTTTCAAGAGAGACTTTGGAATCCATATAGTCGTAGGCTTTTTATTTCCTTTTGATGATTTAGAGATAATATCTTCAATGATGGATTTTGGAACCCATACTTGTCTTGTAGTTTTTTTTTTAGATATCTCTTTTGACTTTATGCCTCCATGTCATTTAGAGGAGACATGGTGATCTTCTCTTTTTGATGGATTCTTATATTGCTTCTTTTTCTTGTATTGAACATTCAAGTTACTTCCAAAAGACTTGGGATTTGTGGAAGAGGGAGGATATGACTGGTTTAGATGGGTGGGTGGATGAAAAGGATTCAAGGGTATGCATCTATGTTGATCTTGAGGAAAGATGGGAGATGGAGGTATGTAAGGACCCAAGATGGATGGCAAATTAGGAGAGTTAGGAGGGGAAAGTGAAGGGACATAAGGACCCAAGATGGAAGGAAGGCATGAAGCCCTTAGTAGTGGTGGAAGAGGTCCAAGGATGGAAGTGGAAGATGCAAAAGGATAATCAATAAGTTCATCAGCATCTATATGACAACCAAGGATATCAACATCTTTAGAGTGAGCATTAGAATTTTCAATAGAATCATGGACATCTTGAATATGAGCACCTTCTTTGATAGGATTGTTCAAAGCTTGCAAAGACTTAGGAAGAGTAGAAAGTGGAAGTGAACATGGAGTGGTAGAACAAGAAGATGAAAGACTTTGATCTTGACAAGGATCTTCAGATAGCATAAGCACATAATTTTTCTCTTGTTTTTCAATAGGCTTAACATTGGAAGGAACACCATTTTTACCAACCTTAATGCAAGTATCATCTTTGGAAAGCACAAGCGTAGTAAGGTTATTTTGATTGTCAATAAGCTCAACAGTGTAAGTAGTAGCTTGATCTTGCTTAGGTGAAGACTTAAGACATGGTGGAATGCATGAAAAAGGGGGTACATGATCAAAAGAACCCTGAGGTGGATAAGAGACATCGTGAAAAGGAGTGGATGACATGGAGGGTTCTTGATCTTGATCTTTCTTTATGTTCTTTTCTTCATCATTTTTAGAGTCCTCTTGACATGGAGCCACTTCTAAGGACAAGGAAGCATGTTGGGATTGTATGGATGACTTTGGAAGAGATGGTGGAGGACTAGCTGAAGTAGGGATTATAGCATATGAAGGATTAGGCTCTTTAGGTTTATCATTATTGAAAGTCTTTGCAGCCAAGTGAAGGTTAGCTTGAGTTTCTTTAAGAGGTAGCCCTGGAGGATAACTATAGGGAACCGCATGAAAAGTATCAAGGCTTGTGTTGGATGAAGGTTCTGTGAAAGATTTGAAAGACTTGGAAGCTTTAAGAAATGTACGGGTATTGGAGGAAGTAGGGGATGGAAGGGAACCATCACCAGACAAAGGTTCAACATTAACATGATCTTGCTTGAGAGTGTACTCTTTATTTTTAGCTGGAGATTTCTTAGAGGAGAGATCCTTATAGTATTGACGTTTGAAGCTAGCACAATGTATTTTATAGTCCTCAGCAGTATTAGATGGATCATAATCAAGGTATTGTCCACAAAAGCCATCAAAGTCTCTTTCAAAATCAGAATCATATGGATCACCATCATGATCTATCCAATGTGATGGCCCATTTGTAGTAAGTAGGAATGAATGACGAGGAGGACTCTTAGGAATAGAGGTGTCATAGGTATCATTACATTGTCTATCACCATAGTCATCATAGTCTCCAAAGCTTGATGTGTCACTCTCTGTGGAAGAGGTATCATAAGGGTTGTCACGTTGCTCACATTTTGTTTGAGGGCATGGTGACATGTACAAGTCTTTATCAAATGGAAAAGAGCATAGAGTTTCCATGGAGAACTCTTTAGGTTTCTTTTCTTTCTCAAGTTTGTCAAGCTGGACTTGCATAGCTTGTAGTTGCTTCATCATAGCGGTGATTAGAGCTTCTTCCTCTTGTGTACTGATTCTTTGAGACATATGTACTGATTCTCAATAGCTACTGATCTATTCTTGACACAGTGATTCGTATGATAGATTCTGGAAATAGGTTGTAAAAGCTGAAGTATCTGGCAATTCTTACAATTTTTTGACAACTTTTCAAAATTTTCCCAAATGACTTTTTCTAGACTCGTACGACAGTTGGTAGGCAATGAAATGACAGTTGAAAAACTCGTACGACAGTTACAAGTAGGATTTTGACTTTGAGAATTTGCTGGCAGAAAGACTCATACGACACTGGGTTCTGCTATCATATGACAAATGGGTTGCAATGAAATGACACTTGATGGAAACTCGTATGACTTTCTGACCTCCTAAGATGACTTTTGACTCTAGAAAAGAATTTGACTTCAGATTTTGCAAATTTTGAGTTTTCAGATTTGAATTGTTTGCAAATTTCAATGTCCAGATTTGAAGATTGTAATAGATTTGTTTGTTTTCAGTAACCAGATAGATAAACAAGCACTCAAAATAGCAAGCAAGTGATTTCAAGCATGTTTGAAAACAATGAACAAGGGCAAAAGCAACCTTGCGCATAAACAATCAAGTGACCAAATTGTGTTAATCTCTGAGAGTACTAATTTTGTATGTTCTGAAAAGTTTTACAATAACACACATATACCTGAGAATGAAAAATTGGCCTCTCTAGGGTTTTTAGTAATGGTTTGACTCTGCAACTTTTATGATTCAAAGGGGTGAACTCCAATCCCGGCGCACCAGGGTTTTGACATAGTCCGAGAACTTAATCTTCAAGAGCTGCTAGGGAGATCTGACAACCCAACAATGAACCATACCCATGGAGATTTCTTCCACAAGGACATTTATATAGCGGCTGTCACTACCATGGTGAAAATGGCTATTACTGCTTGAGGTTCTGTCAATGTAGTTTTCCCTATGAAGGGATCATCCGCTACGGTTAACCCTCTCTAAAGGTGACTCACAGATTTATACCACAAGGGGACTTGTCTCTAGATTCAAGGTTTTGACACCTCTTCACTTTTAACCCAAACAAAGCAAGCAGATGAATCCGACACGCTAAGACAAAGTTTGTTTCACCAAGGTCTGTGATATCAACTCCACATGATCTATCAACCTCTCTGGGGAGAGAATGTATCAATCCATAAGAGAAGACACACTAACCAATTTTGATTCACCAAAGCTCGTGATATCAACCCCACGTGATCTATCAACCTCTCCGGAGAGAGAATGTGTTGATCAATAAGAGAAGATGGACTAACCAAGTTGAATGTGAAATGCACTAAGTATCCTCCCTACCTACAAGGATTCTGTAGTCAAGAAATATTTCTCTAGGAATCCAATCTCTCAAGAATCATGAATAGTGTTCATAGGGCCTAATTACTATGTGAGCACAGATATATTCCTGAAAGCAAATCTACCAAAAGTACCCAAAAAGTAGAAAGAGGAACACTTAACACTTAAAGTGAATATGAGATGAGTCCATAAGGTGGAACACTTAACACCTCACACAAGCTAAAAACAAGTCCCCAACTTATAAAATAAGTGAGTTCCTAAAAGCACGAAAGGGTTGTCAAGTGGAACACTTAACACTTCTATCCTATTGACCCCTCCCCTTTATGGCACTGAGATTGCAACCACGGGGTGGAAATGAGGGGCCGGCAGATTAGCGAGTCCAATAACCCAAGATAGAAATCAAGATCAATCACAAGTATTCTAAGACTACTTAATGAATCCTTAAGGGATCACAACCTAGTATCAAATTATGCAAGTGTGTAGAAAGAGATCAAAAGCATGAAAAGATGCACACAAGCTTGACACATAAGAGATTTATTTTAAGTCCCAAAACAAAATATTATTAGATGAAGGAGAATACCTGGGATCCTTGCAATGTGCTTAGTAGATTTTACCTGATTTTTAGCAATTTTTGTTGAGCTTTACTATGCAAGCAAGCTACAAACTCTCCAACAAGCCAACAAGCAAACAAGATATGCAAGGTATATTCAACTTATGAAAACCCTAGGGTTAGATCTAAAAATCAATTGTTAGGAGCAATAATAACTAGAAATTAATCCAAATGACAACTCATATCATGCATTGAATCATATGAAAAATAAGTGCATACCCATCACAAAATTTTAATTTTTTTGCACTACATTTGACCTAGTCAACAAGATCTAATTTTTTTGATATGATTTTGGCCACAAAAATAGAAATTTAGAATAGAGACCCCTACTAAAAAAATAGAGGGCTTTCCAAAAATGCAAAAATTTTAGAAAAATCTCTTCATTTGTGCCCTAGAGACCTGTTTTATCAAAACAAACCAATTTTTTCAAATTGACTATTTGAGATATTAAATTGCATCCAAATTTAAAATACAAATAATATAACCCCTATAGAATTTGAAGAGATTTTCAAAAATGTAAAAATTTCCAAAAAATATTCTGATTTGCGCCGAAAATTAATTTTTTATGAAAAATTGAAAAAAAATTATTAAAAATTCAAAATTTTTTAGAAAATTCTGAATTTTTTGTCAAAGCTTCCCCAATATGTCACCAACTTGAAAAAAACATTTCAAACCAAAGCTCCATTCCGTTTGGGAGATAAAATTAAATCTTTGAAACTTTGGGGTTTTAGCTCCCAAAAAAAATCAAAACCAGCATGCAAAGGTGGGTTGCCCCACGGTGGGTGCTAGAAATGTGTGTGTGAATTTTTTATCTGATCTGTAGACACAACACTTCAGTAAAACATTAGAGGTTAGCTATAATCAAAATCGTGCAAAATTGAAATCTACTCTAACCAAGGGATTTACTGCCTTCTAGTAGGTGCGAGATTGATGTTCTCAGATTGTAATGGAGATCAGTGACCTAGATGACACCTAAATGAAGGATTTGAATGCAATTGATCTAGATATGAGATTGAATGCAATTAATCTATTTTTTTGGATTTTCTATGCAATAAGAATGAAACTTGATATGAATCTATGCTAGATGAAATTGATATGCTATGAATGCTATTGAAAATTGATATGCAATGCTAATCTAACAATGATATGCAATATGAATGCAAAAATAAGATTGATCTCACAAAGATGTCGATTCGCAAGAGCTTTGATTCTTCAATTCTAATTCTCCAGCGTGATTGTGCAAAAATATGAGATGCTTGGATGCAAATTTGAGAGATGATTGAGAGATGAATTATGAAGAGATGAGCCTTGTTTTTATAGAAATCCAGGGCTTTGGAGGTGCATGAGAAAAAGCCATAAATCACTCAAATAACTCAGGTTGATTTTTGAGTTATCTGATAATAACAGATAATTAAGTCACAAAAAAAACATGCAAAAGCTAAGCTTTAACTCAAAATAGAGTTTAGCTTTAATTGATAATTGATAGTTGTCTGCTTTTATGATTGTGCATGTTTTTGATGAATTAATTTAATAATAAAGTGATTTATTTCCAGCTTAACTGCTTTTAAAAATAAAACAATTGATTTATGGGTTAATCAATTATTTAATCAAACTTTTATTAAAAATTATATTATTAAATAATGACAACATGCTTTAATTAATTAAATAATAATTTAATCAATTATTCATAGGAATTTTGATTTATTGTCAAAATTAAATAATACAATTAATAATAGATAGAATTAAATTTAATTAAACAATTAAGTGGCAAATATTAAATCTAATTAATTAAATATGCAAAATATTTAATTAATCAAATTTTAGGATAAATGTGATTTATTGCCAAATAATTATAAAATTAAAGATAATTATGATGATTAGGAATATTACTAGGAATATTCCCCGATGCAGAATTTAAGATAATCAATTATGATTCGATGATGTTCAGATGTGCCTTAGGTTAGGACTTCGATGTCGATTTTGTTTGATTTGTCGATGTAGGAGGTTAATGAACATATAGCCCATTTTTGGGGTATTACAAAACCCACTTCTTCAGTCTTTCTTCTTACTTAGATAAATAATACATTATCTTATCAATGTGCCAAATAATCAAATACCCATTGAAGTATCAAATAACTCAACCTTTCCTTAGGTTCTCTTGTTATCTCCCTTTCCCTAATCCTTTTCATCAATCAATAGATATGGTACTTTCTTAGATAGAAATTGTCTTACTAGTTAAGGTTTGACATCAATGACAATACAATAATTGTTTCAATTGTAGTTTCCAACAATCTCCCTCTTTGGCATTGATGGAAACACCACATGAATAACACATGATTTACCAACCAATCCAAAAACTTTGTCTATGCATCAGAAAGATTTATAATATCCTTAGATTTATTCTAATTCACAAAAACTTAGCCTTGCTTAACTGTTCACACAGTTACTCCCTTTGAATCTTTTTTGTATCTCTCTAAATATCTCCCTCTGATTCTTAGAACATATACCTCAGTGTTTTCTATTCCTTTGTTTTGATCTGAATCTCTCCCTCTTTGATAATAATGCCAAAGTAGTGTCTAGCACTTACATCTTCCATATGTAAATGTCATCTTGTCAATTCAATAGAAGTGTTTCTCCCTCTGTCATCTTTCTTATGATTGATTATCAACTTTGATGTACTTTTCACAACTCTAGGAAGCTCCTAAAGTGTGACCTTTCCTACATCAATTTGTCAGATGTTTTTTGTAGAACATTTCATGCAGTGCTCCTAGTTGACTAGGAAGCCTTAGTTACGGGAAGCACCCCTAATTTACCTCTAAGTTATTCATGAGCATCCTTAGGTAAAGCTTTTGTAAATATGTCTGCTAGTTGTTCCTTTGTATTCACATATTCCATTCTCACTTCTTTATCTTGTACCAGTTCTCTCAAGTAATGATACTTGATAGAAATATGTTTAGTCTTTGTGTGCATCACTGAATTCTTTGATATGTTGATATCACTTGTATTATGATAGAAAATAACAACCAGCTCAGTGATTTCCTCTTTCATTCCTTTCAACAATTTCTTGATCCATACCAAATTTGAACAATTCACTAGAGCTGCTACATACTTAGCTTCTACTGTAGATTGGGAAATGTAGTTCTATTTCTTGCTTGTCTAGGAGACTAATCTCTTTCCTATAAAGAATGCTCCACCACTTGTACTTTTCCTATCATCAACATTTCTTGTCCAATCTGCATCAATGTAAACTCTCAGTTCAAATTTCTCATTCTTCTTGTAGTACAATCCATAATCTTCTATCCATTTTAAATATCTTCGTATTTTCTTCACTTCCATCATATGATTTTCCTTAGGATTGGTAGAGAATCTTGCCACAATCCCAATTTCTAGGGCTATATCTGGTCTGTTGTGGACAACATATTGTAGCTTTCCAATCATGGATCTATATAGGGTTTGATTCACTTTAACAATATCATCAGTTTTAGATAGTTTCTATCCAGTAGCCATAGGAGTATTTACCGGTCTAAAATCCTCCATACCAAAAAATTTTAGTATCTCTTTGACATATTTATATTGTGTGATAAAGATACCTTTCTCCATATCATAGAATTTCAATCCAACAAAGAATTTTATCTCACCAAATATAGACATCTCAAACTCAGTTTGCATCTCATTTGAAAATTTTTGACATAGGGCATCTTGTCCTCCAAATATGATATCATCCACAAAAATTTTAGCTAACAAAACCCCTTTACCTTCTTTAGCTTCCATATATAGATTGTTGTTGTCATCTATCCTTGTAAATCCAATCTTTATCAAATAATTGTGCAGCCTCTCATACCATGCTATGGGGGCTTGTTTCAACTGATACGACACCTTATTCAATTTGTAAACCATATTTTTCTTATTTTGGTCAATAAATCCTTTAGGTTGTTCATTTTATACTTCTTCTAATATACCATTCAGAAATGTAGATTTGACATCCATCTGATATACTTTGAAATCTTTGTATGCAACATATGCAAGTAGATTTCTCACTCCTAATCTTGCTATAGGGGAAAATGTTTCCCCATATTCTATTCCTTCTTCTTATCTATAACCCTTGCATACCAATCTTGCCTTGTTCCTTGTGACTTGTGCATGTTCATTAAGCTTGTTTTTGAATACCCATTTTGTTCCAATAATGTCATGCCCCGTAAGGGAACCGGGGAAGAGAACAAAGATTCTCTTTGTAAAAGAAAACCTAAGTGATAACTTATGAAAAATTTTGAATTTTAAAAATAATTAAATAAACAAAACATAGATTAACTTAGATTCCTCCAAGGTTCCCTTCTTGTTAAATTCATGATTCATTTAAGTCCATTAAGTAATCTAACAACAAGATTTACTTCTCAAAGAAAACTACCTCATATCGTTATACGATTCTTTAATAAATACAAATTACTTTCATTTCAATCTTCCATCTAACACCATCTATATTCCTAAGTATCCTTTATGAACAATATAACTTTTAAACATTAGAATAATCTTAAACATTTGATACATTGCAAAGATACTACATTTGTTTCACTAGTTTTCCTTTAATCATCAATAATGAAAATCATACTACTTAACTTGAAATCTTACAAAATCCTTTTTCTTTTCCAACATAGATCATAAACATAAAGTTCATGCTTTCCCCTTTTCCTTTTTCCTAAGTCTACCCATTCCAAATACATCATTTGAAATACATTAGTGATTACATTACATTCATCTCCTCTTGGGAGGTAACAATAATTTTACATCATGAAATATAATTACAAAGTCTTTATTCTTCAAACTGGTACATAAGCCAGCATGGATCTTCAAACACTGCATCTGCAAAAGATACCTCGATAAAAAGATTTACCACCCAACCATGTGTACACACAAAGGCCCACTCCCCCATGCTAGGAGATAAACACCAAGGTCCACAAAGAAGGAATAGCTAGGCCAAACCTAGGGTTGGGTTACCTTTCCCAAATAACAAATGAAAAGAAGGTCAAAATATAAATCTTTCCCCAAATAGGTTCTAAGGCTTGGTAGAAACTCTAAGCAACAACCTAAGTGAGTGTCATTGCATAGCCCTCACTTCTTGGGTTGTCCTGGTACTAGCCCCTTCGGGCCTTGGCCCCCAAGTAGGCACATGCAAGATCGAATGCCTTTCATATTGACAAGCACCATTCGATCGTACCTACGCATAGGTACCTTCTCCCACTCCCATCCATAGCCTTTACTAGCAATAATGGCATGGGAAAGGAACATTTAATCTTTTTAATATTTGAACCCATTCCCATAAGTTTAATTAAGTTTTCACTTGTTAGATAACTCTTCAATCGGTTATCCTGGTTCTAGCCACTTAGGGCCCTGACCCCGCACTAAGAGCCACTCACTAGGTGTTGTTAGGTTTTCTACCCTTAACCCACATATCACATTCACATCATACATATAGTAAAAACACATTATGAACACATTGAGTACTACTACAAAGAATAGAAATAATAAGATAGTTTATGGATGTTTTAGGGAAATTAGGAACATTTAAGGATGTTTAGAATGTCTTGATCCTTTTAGACAACTCTAAACCCTACACTGTTTCCTACACACATCCTAACCCTATTAAGGCATCTAAATGCACTAAACACAATTTCCACCAAACAAGTAATGGACAAAATTAAGGTTTGCACAAAATTCCATATACCAAAAGATAATGCTCCCTAAATTTCATTCTAAACCTGAAATTTGACTAAGTCTGATTTTATTAAAAATCTAAAAATTAGAAGTTACAACTTAACTCCTAGGAAGCTGAAACCTATCCCAATTAATTTGAAAGGTACCTAAACCCTTTATACAAGTATAACTTAAAGTATAAGAAAATTAAAGTACGTAAACTTATACTTAAATGTTATACTAATGTTATACTTGTATAAAGTGAACACCTATTTACTATACTACTTGGCTTAAGTAATAAACTTGTTCAATTTCAACCCTAACACAAATGCAACCTCCAAACACGTGAAAATGACACAGGTAATAACATTTAACTTGACCAAATGACAGAGAACCAAAACATGAGAATAAAATGATTTTATACTTGAGATTCTATAAACTTCTGTAAACAACTGGCTGACATAATAAAATGACATAATATTTCTATTGAAATGACAGAATATTAAAAAAAGGTTGGCATAAAACAAATTAAACAAAAATGGTTGACATAATAATGTTTGTATTGCCAAAATATTACAATAAACAAATGATAGGATACTACGATAATATAGCATTCCTAATACAATAACAGAGCATTTGTATAATGTATGGATGGCTGGAAAAATAATACAATAATGTATCAACATTCTGTAATAATACATTATTACAGAATACATTAATGTATTAATCCTTCCATGATAATACATTATTACAAATTACATTAATGGTATGTTTGTATAAAATGGCTGCCATTTGTATTAACATTTTGCAACTTATATTTGTATAAACGGGAAACATAATACATTCATATAGCATAAACATTAAATGGCTGACACTGTACAATAATCTCATATTTGTATAAACATTTATACCGTAATACAATAATCTATAAACATTTTACAATAATGCAATAGTAATATAGAGTACAATACTACAATAATATATAAAATTTATGCAGCCATACAATAATACAATAATGCATCAATTTTTTTGCAAAAAAACAAAAGGAAAACATAAATAGAAGCATTCAAGCAAATCTACAACCAGCATTCATACTAGAAAAGATGATTATTTCCCAAGATGGATTCCAACCTGGAGTCCTGTGGGATTCGGTTGATGAAGACGAGTCCTATTCTCTTAGTCTCCTTCCAACAATCCTTAGACTCCTTCTGGATGAAATCTCCAGCCTCCACCTGAAACAATCAATGCCAAACTAAGGGAATAATGAATTTCTCTTCTCACCAAGTATAATTTTTCCTATAATCATAATACTCCTCTTAATTATTATTTCTTCTCCAAACCAACTCCCTTCACACAGGAAATCTTTCTTGTATATAGAATGGAGGAGATGGTTGCATGGGTAATCCAACCAATGCAACCATCTCAACTATCCATTGGTTAATAATTAGGCTTAACAATATCTTTAAAGCCTTTCCTAGAATTATAAATTTATGTTTCTTTTATTTAAGATAGTTAATAATTATTATTATTATTTACAACCATATCATTACTAATCTAATTATTCATTAATATAATGAAATAATTACTTACTCACCAATAATTATATAAATATATGTATGCATATGCATATGTGTGCACCCATATGCCTATGTGTACATATATTATTATTATTATAAATATTATTGCAAACATAATATTATTATTATAAAACATATTATTTATTTACACACATAATCCATATTCTTTACAAAATACAATAGTGAATATATATATATATATATATATATATATATATATATATATATATATATATATATATATATATAGGTGAAACATACCACTATTATTAAAACATTTATTATTATTATTATTGGGTGGTTCATATGTAGGGCCCTACTATTTGGGGCCATTTCCCTACTATTCTATGGCATGTGGATATAGTTGGTGGGTGGATATAGGATAAGTCCTCCCACCCCCAGTTCTGGGTGGGAGGGTGGTAAATATTTTTATCGAGGTATCTTTTGCGGATGCAGTGTTTGAAGATCCATGCTTGCTTATGTACCAGTTTGAAGAATAAAGACTTTGTAATTATATTTCATGATGTAAAATTATTGTTACCTCCCAAGAGGAGATGAATGTAATGTAATCATTAATGTATTTCAAATGATGTATTTGGAATGGGTAGACTTAGGAAAAAGGAAAAGGGGAAAGCTTGAACTTTATGTTTATGATCTATGTTGGAAAAGAAAAAGGATTTTGTAAGATTTCAAGTTAGGTAGTATGATTTCCATTATTGATGATTTAAGGAAAACTAGTGAAACAAATGTAGTATCTTTGCAATGTATCAAATGTTTAAGATGATTCTAATGTTTAAAAGTTATATTGTTCATAAAGGATACTTAGGAATATAGATGGTGTTAGATGGAAGATTGAAATGAAAGTACTTTGTATTTCTTAAAGAATCTTATAACGATATGAGGTAATTTTCTTTGAGAAGTAAATCTTGTTGTTAGATTACTTAATGGACTTAAATGAATCATACATTTAACAAGAAGGGAACCTTGGAGGAATCTAAGTTAATCTATGTTTTGTTTATTTAATTCTTTGTAAAATTCAAAATTTTTCATAAGTTATCACTTAGGTTTTCTTTTACAAAGAGAATCTTTGTTCTCTTCCCCGGTTCCCTTGCAGGGCATGATATCTTTGGTATCAGAGCACTAAGTTGCTACACTAGGGCCCTAGAAATTTGGCCCATGCTTCTTAAACTTATTATTTATCTTAGGAAAACTTAAAACTAAAATCAAACTAGGACCCTTAAACTTATCCTTCTTCTTACTCATGGCAGGATGCCTCCTGGAACCCGTGGTAGAAGGGGAGGTGCCCAAAACACCCCTCCTAGATCTCAACATGAAAGTTCTTAGGAAGAAGAACAATATGAGGGAAGAGGGGATCAATCTAATAATCAATCAGGAGGTTTTCAAGGGCCTCAAGTAACATAATTGTTACAATAGATTCTACAGAGGTTAGAGGCAGGGCAGGACAGAGGCCACCATGGGGAGACTAACACTCACCATGAGGAAAGGGAAAGGAGTCCTAGGAGGAGAGATCAGGAAATGGAAGAAGATGATTTGCATGCTTCTCACATGCAAGACCTCCTTAGGACTAAGACTAACCCATTTAAGGGAACTCAAGGTGGGTCTACTGCACAGACTTGGTTGCTAGAACTAGAAAGGCTATTTTCCATGCACCCTTATAGAAGTAACACTAAGGCTTAGTTTGCAGTCATTCACCTTGGAGACTTTGCATCCACTTGGTGGGAAATAGAGAGAGAGAAACTTCACATAAACATTACCACTCTTTCATGGGAACTATTCCTAGAACTCTTTCAAGCCAAATTCCTATCTGACCACTGGAGATGGGAAAGAGCCAAAGAGTTTCACAACCTAAGGCAGCTAACTATGATAGTTGATGACTATGAGAGGAAGTTCTTGGAACTCAAGCCATACTTAGGATATAAGGATGATGAACCCATGTTGACTCAACACTTCCGTAGAGGACTCAACAGTCGCTTGGCTGGTAGTGTATGAATGTTTGAACCTCAGACAGTTAATGATGCTGTCATCAAAGATCACCTTGAGGAACAAAATATAGCCTTGGTGTTAGGAGGTTAGATAGGTGGCCAAGGGGGTAATGCCTTCTAGGCTGGGTCAAGTTTCAAAGGGAATCCATCTCAAGGAGCATGTAGACCTAAAAACTATCCTCCTAAAGGAAGTCAAAACCACTAGAAAAGGAAGTTTTACAACAACAACAACAACAAAAATTACAATGGCAACAATAATAAAAGTGGGGGTTCTCAATCAAACAACCCTCGCAACTAGCAGCGTGCAAAGTGATACCCAAACCCTCAGCTAGCTCAGAGTATGCCTTAGAATTCTAGTTGGGGTAGCTATCAGCAGTCTAGAGCACCTTTTGTAGGAAGGAATTTTGTTAAGAACATCAGATGTTACTCTTGTGGCCAACATGGGCACATTGCAGTTAATTTCCCTTAGAAATCTACCCCAGAAGCTAGCTGTAGGTAGGCCTCTTCAAAACCAACAGTAGGTAATGCAGGAAGAACTCACTGAGTATTTTCCACCTTAGACCATGGACAAGCCAATCATCAGGGAACAGTCATCGAAACCCCAGGTTTTTTAAGGGGTATCTCTACCACCATACTATTTGATTCAGGAGCAACAGATTCTTTCATTTCACCTTCCTTAGTAGAGCAATGTGGGCTGAAGGTAGTAAGATAGGAAGATAGGTGGCAGGTTGAGCTAGCCTCTAGGACAAGAATAACCTCTGACTCTTGTGTCCATAGTTGCAAGTTAGAACTTGGACCTTTTACCACCTTAGTAGATCTCTGAGTAATTCCTCTAGGCTCGTATGGAGTAGTTTTGGGTATGGATTGGTTGGATGCTCACAAAGCCACTTTGGATTGTAGAAACAAAACCATTCAGTGTTCAGATGACTTGGGAGAACCTAAGAAGATTGTTGGGGTGCAATGACCCATCTCTCTTCACATGATTTCCATAATGTAGCTCAAGAAGTGCATGCACAAAGGATGCCAATTATTTGTAGTCTCAATAGAGGACTTGGACCAAGGAGAAAGTAGGGAGGTATCACTAGATCATCCCCTATTATAGGAGTACTTGGATGTTTTTCCAAAATAAATTCTAGGAATGCCACCCAAAAGGGACATAGACTTTTGAATCAAGTTGGTTCCAGGAGCAGAACCAATCTCCAAAGCTCCATACCGTATGACCACACAAGAAATTGAGGAACTCAAGCTTCAACTAGAAGGGCTCTTAGAAAAAGGATTTATCAGACCTAGTGTATCACCATGGGGTGCCCCAGTAATATTTGTGAAGAAGAAAGATGGCTCTCTTCAATTGTGCATTGACTATTGTCAACTCAACAAAGTCATGATCAAGAATCAATATCCTTTACCCTGCATCAAAAATCTATTTGACCAAATGAAAGGGGCAAAAATATTTTCAAAAATTGACCTCAAGTCAGGATATCATCAACTTAGAATTCAAGAAGCTGATACTCATCGAATAACTTTTCATACTAGATATGGTCACTATGAGTTCACTGTGGTACCATTTGGGTTAAAAAATGCTCCTTCTATATTCATGAGCTTAATGAATGGAGTTTTTAGAACCTACTTGGATAAATTTGTGATAGTATTCTTAGATGATATCTTAGTGTTCTCTAAAACTCTTGAAGAACATGAGGTTCATCTTTGCCAAGTATTGCAGTGCCTTAGGGAAAATCAACTTTATGCCAATGTAGAAAAGTGTGAATTCTTTTAGATAGAAGTTAAGTATCTTGGACACATCATATTAGGGAATGGCATCATTGTTGACCTAGCCAAAATTCAAGCCATAGTGGAGTGTCCAACTCCGACTAACATCCCCAAAGTTTGCAGCTTTATGGGACTAGCTAGGTATTACAGAAGGTTTGTTAGAGAGTTCTCTTAGATAGCACATCCCATTACTTCCTTGCAAAGGAAAGGTAAGAAGTTTGTTTGGTCAGAAAAATGTGAGGCCACTTTCCAATGTTTGAAGGAAAGATTAACCAGTGCTCCAATCTTGGTGGTTCCCAAACCATCAAGAAACTTCGTAGTTTGCACAGATGCCTCACTAGAAGGGATTGGGGTGGTTCTTATGCAAGAAGGACAAGTTGTGGCTTATGAGTCAAGGAAGCTTAAAGATCATGAGCTCAACTACCCCACCCATGATCTAGAACTTGCAGCAGTAGTTCATGCCTTAGTAAAGTGGAGACACTTTCTATTGGGTCACAAGTTTGAACTCGAAATAGATCATCGGAGCCTTCAGTACATCTTCTCTCAAACTATGCTCAATGCTAGACAATGCAGGTGGATGGAATTTTTATGTGAATATGATTTCGAGGTTAAGTACATCCAAGGGAAGATGAATGTGGTGGCAGATGCTTTGAGCAAGTGTAGACATGTTTTATCAGCAGTATCCCTTAGCACAAATTTGGAGAAAAGAATCAAGGAGGCTCTCACTTCTGACTCTTGGTTTCAGGAGGTTAAGATAGAAATAGAGTCAGGAAGACCCTTGGAAGGTCACTTCTGAGGATATTCGTTATTCGTTAGATACCCTTGGGTTTCTACGACAACAAAATAGAATCTATGTGCCCATGGAAGGAGATCTTCATGTGCTTATCCTTTCAGAATGCCACAAGGATCCCTATTCAGCACATCCCAGGGTGAGGAAAATGTATGTTGACCTACGCCAGTTTTACTATTGGTCAGGAATGAAGAGAGACATAGCAAACTATGTGGCTAGATGTTTGGAATGTTAGACAATAAAAGCAAAGCATCAACATCCTGCTAGCCTTTTACAACCTCACCTAGTGCTAGAATGGAAATGGGACATCATTTCCATGGATTTTATTATGGGACTTCTAGTTACTCCTAGGAGACATGACATTATCATGGTAACAGTTGACAGACTCACCAAGGTAGCCCATTTTTCTCCAATGCAGTCCTCCTACTCAGTAGCTTCTATAGCTAGAGTATTCATGAAGGACATTGTGAAACTCCATGGTATTCCCAGGAAAATCATATATAATCATGATTCAGTATTCACATCAACTCTATGGACTTCACTTCAGCACACTTTAGGGACTCAGCTCAACTTCAGTTCAGCCTATCATCCTGAGATAGATGGGTAGACGGAGTGAGTCAATTAGGTTCTTGAAGACATGCTCAAGATGTATGTTATGGATAGACAAACCCATTGGGAAGAGTATCTATATTTAATGGAGTTTGCTTATAATAATGGTTATCACAGTTCCATAGGTATGTCCCCTTTTTAGGCTTTGTATGGCCGTCCATGCCACACTCCCTTGAGTTGGGACAGATTAGAGGATAGGGTACTTCTAGACCCTAAGATGCTTCAGGATATGGAGCAACAAGTCAAACACATCAGAGAGCATATTTTGATAGCTCAGGATAGGCAGAAGAAGTATGCCGATGCTCATAGGACTGATGTACACTTCTCTCTTGGTGATAGAGTCTTTTTGAGGGTGCATCCATGAAAGAGTCCAATCCGTTATGGAAAAGGCTCCAAGTTGGCACCCCGATTTGTTGGCCCTTTTGAGGTCCTAGAATGGATAGGACCAGTAGCTTATTGGCTTGCCTTGCCACACAGCCTTGCTCATATTCATGATGTATTTCATGTTTTAGTACTTAGAAAATATATTCCTGATGTCACTCACATTTTGGATTGGAACGCATTACAGGTAGTGAACGGGCAGCTGGCTTTAGAGCCGGTGCACATTTTGTAGTAGTAGACATTGACCCTCAGGGGTCACACCATAGAGAAAGAAAGGGTCCAATGGGACCCTAATGATGATTCTTCCACCACATGGGAAGATTTTGGTAGACTTAGAGACACTTATCCATATTTATTTGTAGGCTTCTAGGAGTAAGCCTAACCCTAGGGGGGGAGGATGTAATACCTCTCCTATGGTGATACTTGGACTTTCTGACTTGGACATTTTATTATGATGGTTAGAGCTATACATTTACATTAATGTTTTGTGGATGATGATATGATGGATATGCTCATTTATGGTTATCATTTATATGTTTATGAGATTAGAAATCCATCTATTTTTATATGTTTTATGGATCTAACTCAAGGATTTGAATCTAACCATTATCATGATGTTTTATGTTTCATGGATATGTGTCTAATGTTTTTTCATGACTCAGGATGAAGTCTTAGTTACTCACTTAGTTGAGGTCCACACGATGTATCGATCTTGGTCATCTTCTTGTATATATCTGATTTGTATATCCATATGTATATATATGTATCTCTTCTTGGTGATGCAGGATTGCAAGTACCGGGTATCGTCTCCACCTAGCTTCACAGGTCTGAGCGATCCCTCAAAATTCTTGATCATTGTTGTTGTTATGGAGATATCACCAGGTTCCATAGGAAGAAACTTCACCTTTGATCCTTTTATCCTTAGGTGGGAAGTGTTGAGTCAGTCCCTTGTGTGGATGTATTATGTGATCTCTCGGTTTACTGGTTTTGTGGATCTTGTAGTTAGTTCTTGCCTTCATGGTATGTTCAATTTTGTTAGTAGATTATTCATATGAATTATTGTTCATTTGAGGGTATGATTTAGTAATTTATCTTTATTATTAGCTACTTATGTACTAGCATATCTTGTTAGGAACAAGTTAGTATGTGATTGAAATATGTGATTTTAATATCAATAATAATAAATAATTTTATGGTATTATTTTTATAATACTCATAATAACAAAATGCCTATGGCAATAATAATAATAAATGTTTTAATAATAGTGGTATGTTTCACCTTATATATATATATATATATAAGGTGAAACATACCACTATTATTAAAACACTTTTTATTATTATTGCCATAGGCATTTTGTTATTATGAGTATTATAAAAATAAAACCATAAAATTATTTATTATTATTGATATCAAAATCACATATTTCAATCACATACTAACTTGTTCCTAACAAGATATGCTAGTACATAAGTAGCTAATAATAAAGATAAATTACTAAATCATACCCTCAAATGAACAATAATTCATATGAATAATCTACTAACAAAATTGAACATACCATGAAGGCAAGAACTAACTACAAGATCCACAAAACCAGTAAACCGAGAGATCACATAATACATCCACACAAGGGACTGACTCAACACTTCCCACCTAAGGATAAAAGGATCAAAGGTGAAGTTTCTTCCTGTGGAACCTGGTGATATCTCCGTAACAACAAAAATGATCAAGGATTTTGAGGGATCACTCAGACCTATGAAGCTAGGTGGAGATGATACCGGGTACTTGCAATCTTGCATCACCAAGAAGAGATACATATATATATACATATGGATATACAAATCAGATATATACAAGAAGATGACCAAGATCGATACATCATGTGGACCTCAAATAAGTGAGTAACTAAGACTTCATCCCGAGTCATGAAAACACATCAAACACATATCCATGAAACGTAAAACATCATGATAATGGTTAGATTCAAATCCTTGAGTTAGATCCATAAAACATATAAAAATAGATGGTTTTCTAATCTCATAAACATATAAATGATAACCATAAATGAGCATATCCATCGTATCATCATCCACAAAACATTAATGTAAATGTATAGTTCTAACCATCATAATAAAATGTCCAAGTCAGAAAGTCCAAGTATCACCATAGGAGAGGTATTACAAATAACATTCTTATCTTCTGGTCTTGGCACCAAAGTCTAGGTATAATTATTTTCTATTTGATCTATTTCTTCATTCATGGCTTGAATCTAGTCTTCATTCTTTAAAACATCTTTTAATATCTTAGGCTCAAACTCACATAATAAACATGTAGGGTCTTTCAACTTACTTATGTTCAAGACTCTAGATTCCGTATCTCAAATTATTTTCTTAGGCTTATGATGTCTTCTCACATATTGTGCCAATGTAGGTTCAGATTTCTTTTCTTCTTGATCTTCAGGTTCATCATGAAAAATTTTTAGTTTCTGCTTCTGATTGCTTGACAACATCCTCTTTATGCTCAACAACATCCTCCTGATGCTCAACAACATCCTCTTGATGCTCAACAACACCCTCCTGATGCTTGGCAACATCCTCTTGATTCTTGACATTGCTTACCCATGACTCTACATCTAGTGTAAGTGTGTTACTTGCCTCTCCTTCTTCCATGTACATAAAAGATCTATAATCTTCAAGTTCTTCTTTTCCTTTTAGTTCATTCTTCTCTGCATATTCATCAACTCTCACATTTTCACTTTCCACAACTTTTTTAGTGTTAGAATTCAAACACTTATCAGCTTTTCTCTTAGTGGAATAACCTAGGAATATGCCTTCATCACTTTTCGTATCAAAATTCTCATTCCTATTATCTTTCAGTATATAACATTTACTCCCAAATATTCTAAAGTATTTTGCATTAGGTGTATATCTATGCCATAATTCATAAGGTGTAGAATTTTGATGCAGGGTTAGGGTAGATACAAGTAGAATCAAGCATAATTGACTCCACTTGAATCAACAACAAGCCCTGCTCAGAGTTACGCAATGTAAGAAATATGAATATCACATGAAATAAATGAAATCATAATGGATATGAGGCAATCAACTGGCAGCAACAACAAAGAATTTATATTATTTCTTTCAACATGCCTGGCTGTGAGGCCTTCCAGATTTTGGCCTTATACAATGAAAATTATGAAATTAGAATCATAGCTTGCATCCTATCTTTGTCTCCAATTATGTATCTTGATAATCCTTCTTCCTAATTTCCTTACTACATCAATCTAGACTCCTTATATAGCCAGCTAAGCCAAAAGTCATCCAATCAGGCATTTAATTACAATATAGGTCTAGTCTGGAAGATTTAAACCAAAAATAATGCTATAATGATAACCAAATGATGCACCTTTGGATTTAGGTCCACACATGACCCAAGAAAATGCCCCTAACTTCTCAAGGCCCCATTTGAACACACAGAATTGTGCAAGATGAAATACTCCACATTTTGCATGAAAACTGGTAGAAAATAGGTCCTCGAGAAAAATGGGCATAACTTTTTACTCATAATGAATTAGGACTTGCGCTCTTAAGAAATGATAGTAATTTAGGTCCTTGTAAAGTCTTTAAGAGCATAAAGGTTTATTCCTTAAGGGTCAATGTTGCTACTATGTGTGTGAAAATTGTATCTGATCTGTAGACACAACACTTCAGTAAAACATAAGAGGTTAGCAAAATCAAAATCGTGAAAAATTGAAATCTAATTTAACCAAGCGATTTACTGCCTTCTAGTAGGTGCAAGATTGATGTTCTCAGATTGTTATTGAGATCAGTGACCTAGACGACACCTAAACGAAGGATTTGAATGCAAAACTGATATGAAATATGAATGCAATTAATCTTTTTTTTTTTGTTGGTATTTTCTATGCAATAAGAATGATAAACTGATATGAATCCATGCTAATATGGAAATTGATCTAACAATGATATGAATCTATGCTAAATGATATGCAATGCTCAAAACTAGAAAGATCTCACAATAGCTTGGATTCGCAAAGATGATTCTTCAGAATCCAATTCGACATCATGAGAATGCAAATTTGTGGATGAATTATGAAGAGCTGAGCCTTGATTTTATAGAAATCTAGGGCTTTGGAGGTGCATGGAGGAAAGCCATAAATCACTCAGATTAACTCAGCTTGATTTTTGAGTTATCTGATAATAAGGATAATTTAATTCACAAAAATATGCAAAAGCTAAGTTTTAACTCAAAATAGAGTTTAGCGTTAATTGATAATTGATAGTTGTCTGCTTTTATGATTGTGCATGTTTTATTTATGAATTAATTTAATAAATAAAAGTGATTTATGCTCAACTTAACTAATTTTTGAAAATAAAATAATTGATTTATGGGTTAGTCAATTATTTAATCAAACTTTTATTAAAAACTATATTATTAAATAATGACAACTTGCTTTAATTAATTAAATAAAAATTTAATCAATTATTCATAGGATATTGGATTTATTGTCAAAATTAAATAATACAATTAATAATAGATAGAATTAAATTAAATTACACAATTAAGTGGCAAGATATTAAATCTAATTAATTAAATATGAAAATATTCAATTAATCAAACTTAGGATAAATGTGATTTATCACCAAATAATCATTAAATTAAAGATAATTAAGATAATTAGGAATATTGCTAGGAATATTCCCTGATGCAGAATTTAAGATAATCAATTATGATTCGATGATGTTTAGATGTGCCTTAGATTAGGACTTTGATGTCAATTTCATTTGAATTGTTGATATAGGAGATTAATGAACTTATAGCCCATTTTTGGGGTATTACATTTTGCCCATCTTTGAATCACTATGCGAAGCGCAGTGGTTCAAAGATAGTCTATGTTTGATAAAGATATGAAACTGATGTTTGAAATTGATAATTGATATGAGACAGAAGTTGATTGATATTGATTTGATAAGGAGATAATAGGTCCTGAATGACCAAAGATAATGTTCACTATAATAGAAAATGAACCTATGATTGCGAAAAAGTGTCAAAACACCTAATTCCAAACCTTAGGATTGCAAAGAAGTGAGTGACCGGTTCTAGACTCAATTGTCTTAGCAGAACTAGTAGGTATCACATCTGAATCCTTTAGTTGCCGAAGAACCAAGGAAAGAACACTATGATCTAATGGTTGCAAAAACTAATACAGTTTACAAGATTAGGAGAATACCAGATTGATATGGATCTTGATGAATCTGATATGCCCCAAGTGATGATAGATTTGCCCCGAGTGATGAGGTCTTTTTTGATGAATCAGTAACTAGACATGGTTGTTGTCTTGATTACTGAGGAGAGATATGATTTCCATAAAGATATGATTTCAAATTTGATTACAGATGTTGAATGATGTGTAATACCATGCCCCCTTTGGGATTAAAATTGAAATCTAACAAGAGAAGACAATGTTAAATGGTTTAGAAGCATGTAAATTGATTTGAGAAGTGGTTAAACACGTCTGGGAATGCATTATGCATCATTTAGAGGTCCAGATGACCAAGTTTGACTAGGTTTGACCATGAGTTGACAATGGTTGACCAAGTTGAAATTTTGATAGTTTGATGTTAGATAATCAGTTAAGTTTAATACTAGATTTTTGTGATGATTGAAGGTTGATTATGCAAGTAGTTAATAATATGAATGATTTTAGATTTTAATTTTGATCCTGAAAAAGGATTGTACTTGATATTTCATTGGAGGAACCTTCATGTGGGATTTAGCTCTTGTTAGATTAGAAGAGGTGATTGAAGAATCTTTTAAGCATTGAAGTTTGTTTAGCCATTGTGAGATCATGCAACATGCAAAATGTAAAGAGACATGCAAAATGAAATGCAACCTAAGACCTAGGACCTAGTCACTGATCATGTGTCGATTTGTTATCATCATTGAACTTTTAGGTAACCAGATAAATCAATACAATGCCCACTAGCTATGAAACCATGGACATATGAATATTGATTTGTAACGCTCAAGAACCAATACAACACCCACTAGTCCAAAACAACCAAGGACATATGAATATTGGTTTTGTTTTTAGAATGTCAGATTAGATATAAGCACCAAGGCACAAGCACCAAGATGACCTAAATATCATGTCCATTTTGATATAGCAATTTGTATAAGCATTAAAACATAAATTTCGTGATGACCTGAATATGCCTTGCATTGCAAACACATCAAACAGTCAAGAGATCATTCTAAATCCAATGTGAATTACCCGTAGTGACCCTTTATTGTTCACATCCTTAGGCAAGATCGTGTTGCATAGTAGGAGAAAGAACTCACTCAAAAAGACAATAGTTAGATCAATACTTCTTTGAATCATTTGGGTATCAATGGTCGAGGTACGCATGGCCATCCAATTCGAGATAGAGGCTCTTACAGTCGGACACCATTTCAATCCAGAATTTCAAAAGTTGTTAGATTTTCACATACAAGTAGAAGACAAAGAAAAGATTATGCCCTTAGTCATCACTCTCTAAATCCTGCAAAGGACATCATCAAAGGGCTCAAAGGGACACAATATGCAAAAATCTCAATGTGAATCAGTAAGCATACAAGGAGATAAAATCATGAAAAGCACAGATTGTTTTCAGTTTGTGTTTGATTGTTGTTGTAGATGAAAAATCCTTTCTGGAGACGAGACAGACTTGACTGACTCAAATGAAGCTTCAAAGGACTCTGACTAGATATGATACATATAAGATATACTGGAGGCCATAGGATATAACATTGATTGCCCCCAAGTGTGAACATTCATAGGATACAGATGCTTGAGCTTATTGGCGTACAGACCGACTTATTGAAAACTGGAAATGCAGAAACAAACCGGGATATATGTACAAACTAAAGCAAGACTGAAAGCTAGGAAAGACCAAGATTGTGTTGATAGATGGAGCATTTTTAAACAAGTGGCACCTGTTTGCTGAGTTTTCACCATCTTGGCAGAGATTTTGTTTGTGCTACCAAGGCACCTGTTTCCAGGTTTTCACCAAGGCACCTTTTTTTTTCTCATTTTTTTTTTTTCAATTTTTTCTCATTTTTGATATTTTCTAATTTTTTTCTGAATCATCAAGGTGCCTATTGCTAGGTTTTCACCAAGATGTTCATTTTTTTAGGACTTTTTCCAATTTTAAAGATTTTTTCAGGACATTTTACCATAGACTGAATGCCTTAGGCGTAGAATTTCTTTAGATGGAGAACGTTGATTGGTTCTCAGAGCTGTTCTCCTTCAGTCATTGAGAGTTGATAGGCACCAAAGCCAAAAGTAGTAGTGATAACAAAGGGACCCAGCTAGTTGGGTTCAAACTTCCCCTTGCATTCTCGATGGGATTGATTTTTAGGATTTTCTCTCAAGACTAGATCACCAACTTGAAATTCTCTGTGTTTGACTTTCTTGTTGTAGCCTCTAGACATTCTCTTCTAATATACTATGAGATGATCATACGCTACTTGTCTGTGCTCATCTAGTAGTTCAAGTTCTTGCAACCTAGACACTCTGTAGTCATCATCAATTACTAGACCATGCATTCTGATTCTTAGTGATGGGATTTCGACCTCAATAGGTAGTACCACTTTAGACCCATAAACTAAAGTGAAAGGTGTAGCCCCAGGGCATTCTAATACTTGTTCTAATACTGGTTCTGATACTAGTTCTGATACTGGTTCTTATACTGGTTCTGATATTTGTTTTGATACTTTGCATACTTGTTCTGATACTAGTTTTGACACTTGTTTTGATACTGGTTCTGATACTTGTTTTGATACTTGGTGTATTTGATAACATCTTTTTCCATTTGTAAACTCCCAAACAAGATCATATCATGCAGTCCCAATGTCTAGCAAGGTGGAGAATAAGAGGGATTAGCAAGTTGGTGGATGAGATGGAAGACAAGAGAATGAAGGAGAATGAAGGGAAGAAATCCTCAATGAAAAACTCCTCAAGAATACCCAAGCTAGAAAAAAATTTTTATGTAAAGCATAGTTGGACAGGCAATGAAAGGCTAGCATAGGATAAGTCACAAAAGTGTAATGCCAGAGTAGGAAAGGATGCAGTCCAAAGGAGTAGACATGTCAAGAGGCTTCATAGCACTGTGTTTTACTCTTTCTTTCTTTTTTTATTAGATCAAGACCAAAGGGGAAAAGAATAGCGATAGGTGAAAATGAATGGAGAAAGATGGATATGAAGGCTAAACATGGAAGGAATGAAAGTAAGATCATCGTAAGATAGCTCATAAGATAGCCAAATGTTCATGTATAGATCAACATTGTCAAGATCAAAAAGAGAAGATGGAATGGATGAAATATGTAGAAGAACTACGCATGATGCCTGATTGCCAGGTTTTCATCACAATACTTATCCAAGGTGCCACAAGGGAGTGGTTTTCACCATAGGATGAATTTATTTCTCTTTACTTTTGCTACCAAGGTGCCTGTTTCTAGGTTTTCACCAAGGCACATTTTCAATTTTATTTTATTTTTCATTTCTTTTTGAATTTTTGGAAGAAGGCAAGCTTTTTAGATAGTTCTCCTTGAAAGGATAAACAATGATATGCCAAGGAATCAAAATGATATGCTCAAAGATGCTGATAGGAAAAAGGAGATGGAAGAGAAAAATGGAGGATAAAGTTTTATGTAAAGCAAGTGAGGTTGGAAGATAGGAGGAATAGGCATATGAGGAAAAAAGATAGAAGGTAGAAGGATAATGAATGGAAGGACTATGAAATGGTAGGTGGAAAGGAAGGCAAGATCAACATCAACACACACCTTGAAGGGTGGCGAGAGGATGGAGAAAATGTGAATGAAGGAATACGTTAAGGAATATGGTGAATGGATAGTAGAGGTTGTGGTTTAGGTGCATGGAATGGAGGAATGCTTTTGGAAGAAGATGAAGTGGAAGTCTTTGAAAGCTTGAATGTCAATTTCACTTTTTGCTCAACACCAGAATCTTTCAAGAGAGACTTTGGAATCCATATAGCCATAGGCTTTTTATTTCCTTTTGATGATCTAGAGAGAATATCTTCAATGATAGATTTTGGAACCCATATTTGTCTTGTAGTTTTCTTCTTAGATATCTCTTTTGACTTTATGTTTCCATGTCTATTAGAGGAGACATGGTGAATTTTTTTTTTATGGATTCTTGTATTGCTTCTTTTTCTTGTATTGAACATTCAAGTTACTTCCAAAAGACTTGGGACTTGTGGAAGAAGGAGGATATGACTGGTTTAGATGGTTGGGTGGATGAAAAGGATTCAAGGGTATGCATCTATGTTGATCTAGAGGAAAGATAGGAGATGGAGGGACATAGGGACCCAAGATGGATGATGAATTAGGAGAGTTAGGAGGGGAAAGTGAAGGGACATAAGGAACCAAGATGGAAGGGAGACGTGAAGCCCTTAGTAGTGGTGGAAGAGGTCCAAGGATGGAAGTGGAAGATGCAAAAGGATAATCAATAAGTTCATCAGCATCTATATGACAACCAAGGATATCAGCATCTTTAGAGTGAGCATTAGGATTTTCAATAGGATCATGAACATCTTGAATATGAGCACCTTCTTTGATAGGATTGTTCAAAGCTTGCAAATACTTAGGAAGAGTAGAAAGTGGAAATGAACATGGAGTGGAAGAATAAGAAGATGGAAGACTTTGATCTTGACAAGGATCTTTGGATAGCACAAGCATACAATTTTTTTCTTGATTTTCAATAGGCTTAACATTGGAAGTAACAACACCATTTGTACCAACCTTAATGGAAGTATCATCTTTGGAAAGTGCAAGTTTAGTAAGGTTATTTTGATTGTCAATAAGCTCAATAGTGTAAGTAGTAACTTGATCTTGCTTAGGAGAAGACTTAAGACATGGTGGAATGCATGAAAAAGGATGTGCAGGATCAAAAGAACCTTGAAGCGGATAAGAGACATCATGAAAAAGATTGGATGACATGGAGGGTTCTTGATCTTGATCTTTCTATACATTTTTTTCTTTATCATTAGAGTCCTCTTGACATGGAGCCACTTCTAAGGACAAGGAAGCATGTTGGGATTGTATGGAAGACTTTGGAAGAGATGGTGGAGGACTAGCTAGAGTAGGCATTATAGCATATAAAGGCTTAGGCCCTTTAGGTTTAGCATTATTGAAAGTATTGGTAGCCAAGTGAAGGTTAGCTTGAGTTTCTTCAAGGGGTAGCCCTTAAGGATAACTATAGGGAACCACATGAAAAGTATCAGGGCTTGTGTCGGATGAAGGTTCTGTGAAAGATTTGAAAGACTTGAAAGCTTTAGGAAATGTATGGGTATTGGAGGAAGTAGGGGATGGAAGGGAACCATCACAAGACAAAGGTCCAACATTAACATGATCTTTCTTGAGAAGATAATCTTTATTTTCAATAGGAGAGTCCTTAGGAGAAGGATTCTTATAATATTGATGCTTCAATCTAGCATGATGCATTTTATAGTCCTCAGCAGTAGTAGATGGATCATAATCAAGGTATTGTCCACAAAAGCCATCAAAATCTCTTTCAAAATTAGAATCATATGGATCACCATCACGATCTATCCAATGTGACATCCCATTTATAGTAAGCAGGAACACATGATGAGGAGGACTCTTAGGAATAGAGGTGTCATAGGTATCATTATATTATCTGTCATCATAGTCTCCAAAGCTAGATGTGTCACTCTCTGTGGAAGAGGTATCATAAGGGTTATCATGTTGCTCAAATTCTATCTGGGGGCATGGTGACATGTACAAGTCTTTATCAAATGGAAAAGAGTATAGAGATTCCATGGAGACTCTTTAGAATCCTTTTCTTTCTTAAGATTGTTAAGTTCAACTTGCATAGCTTGCAGCTGCTTCATCATAGTGGTGATTAAAATTTCTTCCTCATGTGTACTGATTCTTTGAGACATGTATACTGATTTTCAATGGATACTGCTCTATTCTTGACACAATGATTTATTCAACAGATTTTGGAAATAGGCTAAAAAAGCTAAATATCTGGCAATTCTGACAATTTTTTGACAACTTTCAAAAATTTCCCAAATGACACTCTACAGACTCGTACGATAGTTGCAAAACTCATACGATAGTTGCAAGATTTTGACTTTGAGAATTTGTTGGCATGGAAACTCATACGACACTGGGTACTCAATCATACGATAGATGGGTTGTAATGAAATGACACTTGGAAAAAATTGTATGACTTTTGACTTCCTGAAATGATTTTTGACTCTAGAAAGGATTTTACGTCAATTTTTGCAAAATTTTGAGTTTGCAGATTCGGATTGTTTGCAAATTTCAATGTCTAGATTTGAGGATTATAATAGATTTGTTCATTTTCAGTAACCAGATAGATAAGCAAGCACACAAAATAGCAAGCAAGTGATTTCAAGCATGTTTGAAAACAATGAACAAGGGCAAAAGCAACCTTGCACATGAACAATCAAGTGACTTATTCATTCTAATCCTCAGAAGTGCTAATTGTGTATGTTCCAAAAATATTTTGCAATGATGCACATATACCCTAGAAAATGAAACTTTGGCCTTGCTAGGGTTTTTAGTAATGGTTTGACTCTACAACTTTTATGATCTAAAGGGGTGAACTCCAATCCCAGTGCACCAGGGTTTTGACATAGTTCAAGAACTTAATCTTCAGGAGCTACTAGGGAGATCTGACAACCCAACAATGAACCATACCTATGGAGATTTCTTGCACAAGGACATTTATATAGTGGCTGTTACTACCACAATGAAAATGGCTATTACTGCTTGAGGTTCTGTCAACATAGTTTTCCCTGTGAAGGGATTATCCGCTACGGTTAACCCTCTCTAAAGGTGACTTGGCTCTAGATCCAAGGTTTTTGACACCTTTTCACTTTTAACCCAAACAAAGCAAGCTGATTAATCTGACACGCTAAGACAAAGTTTTGCTTCACCAAGGTCTATGATGTCAACTCCACATGATCTATCAACCTCTCCAGGGAGAGAATGTATCAATCAATAAGAGAAGGTGCACTAACCAATTTTGATTCACCAAAGCTCATGATGTCAACCCCACATGATCTATCAACCTCTCCTGGGAGAGAATGTATCGATCAATAAGAGAAGATGCACTAACTGAGTTGAATGTGAAATGCACTAAGTATCCTCCCTACCTACAAGGATTCTATCATCAAATAGGATTTCGCTGGGAATCCAATCTCTCAAAAATCATGAATAGTGTTCATAGGGCCTAATTACTATGTGAGCACAGATGTATGTTTCCAAAAGAAAATCTACCAAAAGTATCCAAAAAGGAGAAAGAGGAACACTTAAAACTTAAAGTGAATATGAGATGAGTCCACAAGGTGGAACACTTAACACCTCACACAAGCTAAAAATGAGTCCCCAACTTAGAAAACAAGTGAGTTCCTAAAAGCACAAAAGGGTTGCCAAGTGGAACACTTAACGCTTTTTTCCTATTGACCCCTCCCCTTTATGGTGCTAAGATTACAAACATGAGGCAGAATGAGGGGCTGATGGATTAGCGAGTCCAATAACCCAAGATAGCAATCAAGATCAATCACAAGTATCTTAGACTAGATGAATCCTTAAGGGGTCACAACCTAGTATCAATTATGCAAGTGTGTAAAACAAAAACATGAAAAGAATCACCCAAGCTAGACACATGAGAGATTTATTTTAAGCCCCAAATCAAAATATTATCAGCACAAGTGGAATACTTGAGATCCTTGCAACGCGCTTAGTAGATTTTTACCTAATTTTAGCAAAATTTATGCTTTTTCCAATCAAAACTAGTAAGAGTCAATCAAAAATAGAGAATTCCAACTGTCAAGATTAGCTGTTAGTCAAAATCTAAAAATCAAATCTAACAAACTACCCGCAAAAATGAAATGATAGTTAAAACCTGATGCTGAAACTTGTATGACAGTGGGTATGCTCCCAGATGACAATCTGGAAACTTGTACGATAGTGGGTATGCTCCCAGACGACAGTCTGGAAACTCGTACGACATTGGGTGTCTGATGAAATGACAATCTAGCTTCTAAACAATAGTGGGTGCCTAATGAAATGATACTCAGTCAACTGTCGTACGACAGTAGGCTCAAACTCATACGACTTTTGTTAGAAACTCGTACGAAGATTGTATGGACAAAAAATAAAAATCATATTTTTGCATAGAAACCGAGGAGAAAAAGATAGAAATTGATAGAATTGAATTGGAAACCCATTTTAGGGCCCCACAGTGGGTGCTAGAAATGTGTGTGTGAAAATTGTACCTGATCTATAGACACAACACTTCAGTAAAACATTAGAGGTTAGCAAAATCAAAATCATGCAAAATTGAAATCTAATTTAACCAAGTGATTTACTGCCTTCTAGTAGGTGTGAGATTGATGTTCTCAGATTGTTATCGAGATCAGTGACCTAGACGACACCTAAATGAAGGATTTGAATGCAAAACTGATATGAAATATGAATGCAATTAATCTTTTTTTTTTTTGGTATTTTCTATGTAATAAGAATGATAAACTGATATGAATCCATGCTAATATGGAAATTGATCTAACAATGATATGAATCTATGCTAAATGATATGCAATGCTCAAAACTAGAAAGATCTCACAATAGCTTGGATTTGCAAAGATGATTCTTCAGACTCCAATTCGACAGCGTGAGAATGCAAATTTGTGGATGAATTATGAAGAGCTGAGCCTTGATTTTATAGAAATCCAGGGCTTTGGAGGTGCATGGAGGAAAGCCATAAATCACTCAGATTAACTCAGCTTGATTTTTTATTTATCTGATAATAAAGATAATTTAATTTACAAAAACATGCAAAAGCTAAGTTTTAACTCAAAATAGAGTTTAGCTTTAATTGATAATTGATAGTTGTCTGCTTTTATGATTGTGCATGTTTTATTTATGAATTAATTTAATAAATAAAAGTGATTTATGCTCAACTTAACTGATTTTTGAAAATAAAACAATTGATTTATGGGTTAATCAATTATTTAATCAAACTTTTATTAAAAACTATATTATTAAATAATGACAACTTGCTTTAATTAATTAAATAAAAATTTAATCAATTATTCATAGGATATTGGATTTATTGTCAAAATTAAATAATACAATTAATAATAGATAGAATTAAATTTAATTACATAATTAAGTAGCAAGATATTAAATCTAATTAATTAAATATGAAAATATTCAATTAATCAAACTTAGGATAAATGTGATTTATCGCCAAATAATCATTAAATTAAAGATAATTAAGATAATTAGGAATATTGCTAGGAATATTCCCCGATGCAGAATTTAAGATAATCAATTATGATTCGATGATGTTTAGATGTGCCTTAGATTAGGACTTTGATGTCAATTTCATTCGAATTGTTGATATAGGAGATTAATGAACTTATACCTCATTTTTGGGGTATTATAGCTACTACGTGCAATCAACACCAAAACTGCAAGAAAATATAGCTCCTATGGCAAGGAAAACAACTGTAACTTTGAAACAGTCCATCCAATATTTATGTGCTTATAGGAGAAGGTTCCCAAATGTTGGAGATTTTCCAGTAGGCTAGTACTGACTATATGTTTTTCATTGATGACAAAATATGGAAAGTAGTATCCTTGGAAGTCTTATGTAGTAAGCCTTCTCTATATGTTGCATGGACATGATATCAGCATGATATCATGGGCCCAGAGGTTGAATGTGAGTACAGATAGGTATACAACAGCTTGTGTCAGTAGTGTTCCTAATAGAGTTATAGGTAGTATTTTGTGTATGGTTGTCCATATAGTTGTCTTATGGGCATGCACCCTAGGATATATGTTGTAGACATGTTAGTGATGTTAAGTTTGTTGGTTCCTGGATAGGATTTTACACTCCATGAGATGCCAATATGCCCATGATGGATATTAAGGATTGGTTAGTTCCAAATGTGAGAAATCTATGAGCAATTGGACCAACTATAGGGATAATATTTCCCTCTTCTACTTTTGGCTCTGCAAAACCAAGGTGGGTACACCTGATGCAATAGTATTAACTCTGACTGATAGTTCTAACTCTGCCCCTTATTTCTTTATTGAATCTTTCAATAGATAAATACAGTGAGAAAGTACTAAACAAGAACCTATTGTTCATTGACTCTCCATCACTAGATAGGACAATACATAAATGTAAATGTAAATAAGATTAAAAGACTGGTAGTGATTTGAATGATTGGGATCATAAGGTTTGAATCATTCTTCTCAACACAAAGATAAGAGAATATAGGCCAGTGCCTTATCCATTGGAAAAAATATCAAGGAAAAGGATGAATATAATGCTGTCTAAAATTGGTCTCTAGACATAAATACAAATATATCCCAACTCTTTCCTGCTTATGAAAATCCTTCACATAAACTCTAAGAACACATATCCCACTTCGAGCAATATTTTAATCTAACCCTAGGTTGGAACTCAAAGCATCAATACATTCACATAAACCTTTATAAAAAGATTTAAAGATTCAAAGAATAGAGCAAAGGAGAGCAAAGATCTGAGGTTTGTATTAAGTATAACCTTTCACCATATGCATACAGTATCCAGAATAGTAAGCTTGCAAGATAAGAACAACCTTTACTTCTTCTCTATTGTTTGATAAAATGATATCAAAAATTACAATCCTTGACTGAAAAGCTAGGGTTTCAAAAATTTCTATCTTTTTAACACCTAAACTTCTCATCTCTCAAAATGATCATGAAAAATCCCTTTATACCAAGAGATGCAACAAGCAACCGATCATTCTAGGGTTACCAAAATTTTACCTAAAAGACTTTTACAAAAACCCTAAAGGGTTTACAATAACTGCACTACTGAAACAGGTGAGATATTTTGTAATTGAGTCGACTGGCCTTTTGTCTTCAATGCTATCCTTGACTCTTTTCAACAAATTTGATTTTACTATCTCACTGTCAAACTGCAATGAATGCCCTTCTGCAATTTTTCAACCCTAATATTCATTTGGCTCGGCATCATAGGAAACAAAATTGGATTCTAGCAGTAATTTATGTCTTCTATATCCTTCCCTAACTGTAATCTATACAAAAGAACTTAATTCATGGCCATCGCTTCATTTTACAACTTTCTGCGTAAAAAAACCTAGCAAAACCCTGTAGGAAATTTGAATTCAAATAAAAAATGGTAACTGGCTAGAGTTGAAAATAGGACCGTCGATCTATCTTATTCTCGGTAGATCGAGCGGCTCGTAGAATCCTTCAACAATCAACAAAACCTTTTAAAAATCACTTTTCCACCTCATAAAACCTTTGAACTAATGAAAATAGAGCACATAAGCAATGAATCGGCATATTGGACCCACTTCTTCATAAGCTTTAAAATGAATGGTTGTTGTAAGATCGCATAGCCTCAAAAGATTCTATGTGACAATATGACAACCGTCAGATCCTCCATCTCTTCATTCCTTTAGAATCCCTCGGGTCCACTGATGTGTCTGCACTTCTTTCTAGCTCAGCCAACCACAACATGACACCTCAGCAACACCTAGTAGAATGGTCCCACAACTCTTAGCTAACCTTAACCTTTATGTTATTCTACAAACATGTGACTGAAGGGAAAAATTTTAGCCGCTTAATGCCTTCCTTGACTGTGGTTAAGTCAAATGATTCAGCGAATGATTGCATTCGCTGAATCACGAAGTCCTTTCCTAACCTCAGGTTACTCTTCAGGAACTGGTGAATACATAAGAAACTTGAGGGCCCACTGATTATCTAGCAAATTAGTGACCAAAGACATTTTTCCAATTCACTGAAAAACTTGAAAAAGTGCCACTTTATCTAGAGATTTAGTGAACACGTATTCGCTGAATCACTAAAAGATTTTAGAACTCTGCCAAAAACTTTATGAATGAGCGGACATAGAAGACTTTATCAGTGCCACTAAAAACTTGTCCAAATCATGAAAAACCTTAGATCAAAAACTGGGCCCACCTAAAAAGAGATCAACGATTGTCGTAAGATCTCAAACCTCTGACATATTCTATCAGATCTTATGACAACCATTGGATCAACCTTTTTATACTGCTCTGACAAATCCCCTGACATGAATCAAATATATGGTCAGGCTTAAGCCCTCATAAGCCATGAAGATTCCACTAGAACACATGCCCACTATTGATGAATAATCTCACCCCTGTTCTGACAAATGTCTAACATAGAAAAGAATCAATGACCGATCTTAGAGCCTCATGTGTCACAAATAACCCTTAAGATCATACGCTGGTCGTCGATGCTTTTCCACTGTCAGAACCACTGAACCTCTGAAATCATTGGGCCCATTGACAATACTCTAAGTCATTAATATGTGGACCAATGAGAAAGTGCTAACTAAGTACACCTGGCATGTGGACCCATTGCATCGAAAAGCCTTTGCCATGAAAGAGAATCAATGGCTGGTGCAACTTTGTGACCCTTTGACACATCACATAAGATCTTATGCCTATTGTTGGATCAAGATGGTGTTAGAAAGCTAGGCCTGGGAAAGGATAAAGGTTGAAAACTTTAGGAAATATTAAAGCACTAGACTTAGGAAAAATTATCGCCGCTGAACTTAGGAAAAAATAAAGCTGGGTGCATGGAAACTTAGGAAAATAAAAGCTGCCAGGGTAATAAAATTTAACGCACATGCCTTATAAATTTTTAAAGTGGCCCAAAAGGTAACATGAAATTAGAACAAAGCATAGGGCACACTTAGGGTTTTTCTTGCAAATGGCTAGAATTTGAATTTTTTGCCTAGGGTTTTGCCAGCTTAATGGAAAAATAACTGCAGAGGCTTGGAAAATATGATTCAACCATGGAATTTTTTACTTGTTCTAATAGTGGCTCATGCTCGGGGACATGTATCTCCTACAGATAGAATGAGAAACTAGAATCTCCTAGTACGGTAGACCAGAACCAAAATTTCAAACCAAAAATAGGAAACTACACACAAAAACCTTAAAACACAATTGTACAAAGAGACAAAAATCTTCAAGAGAAGTAGAACTTAAAAAATTGACTATGAATAGGCAACTCTAGGAGCTCTCTTGTCAAATTCTTCAGAATGTAAGAGCCTGGTCCCCATTTTTCTTCAATGATATATGGGCCTAACCATATGGGATCAAATTTCCCATGTTTTCCTTTGTCTTGCATTCTTACATTCCACATTAATACCATGTCTCCCTCTACAAAATTTCTTTGAGTAGTTCTTCTATCATACAGGACTTTGCACTGGGCTTGCAAATTATCATTCTTGATGTGTGCATCATTTCTTACCTTGTTGAGTTGAATAAGATCATTCATTCTAATTGTCATATCTTCTTCTACATCTTCATCATATTTCTGAATGAAATGATACATCTATAACAAGTTATTTTGGGGTAATCTTGCATTTATTCCATACACTAAGTCAAAAGGGGCACATCATATTGCTTTCTTTATTGTAACCCTATCAGCCTATAGGGCTTGTAACAATTTGGAGTCCCAAGCCTTCTTGTTTTTGTCTAGGACTCTTTTCAAAATCTTGATTAAACTCTTATTGCTAGATTCTGCTTGGCCATTTCCTTGTGGATGATAAGCAGATGAATATTTAATTTTAATACCATTATGTCTACAGAAATCAACAAACTCTTCTGACCTAAAACATAATGCATTCTCAACCACCATAGTTTTTGGGCAACCAAACCTTGTCAAGATATTCTACATCATAAAATCTGTTACTACTTTGCTAGTTTCTCTTTTGGTAGGGATTGCCTCAACCCACTTAGTGAAATAATCTGTTGCTACTAAGATGTAGGAATGTCCACCACTGGATTTATTAGGGATTTCACCAATGAAATCCATACCCCACTTCTGGAAAGGAGCTTGAACAGAAACATGTCTAAGAGGAAAATTCACACTGAATTTTAGTTTTCCTGCAAACCTCTGGCAAGGATCACACCTTTTAACAAATTGATGGGTATCTTTGAAAAGTGAAGGCCACCAAAAACCTGTCCTAATAATCTTGTGGGCTGTAGTCTTTGCCATGTAGTGTCCTCCATAAATTCCACTGTGCATTTCATGCATCAAGAGCTGGGCTTTATCATGGTCTACACACTTGAGAAAAACACCTTCATTACTCCTCCACCAAAGCTCACCATTCATAATTGCATATCTCAAAGAGTGGAGTTTAACAGTTCTTCTTTTATTATCATCCAATTTAGGGGGTAAGACCATCATTTGTAAATATTTGACAATATCCTTGTACCATTCACAACAATCCATGTTGAACACATAAGGCCTTTGATCCTCTTCTAGCATATTAATCTGGTTTGCATTTAGATTACTTTGGGCCATCAATTTTGCTAGGTCTAAACCTCTAACCAACTTTGTAATGTGGATATCAATGTTAAATTCTTGAATTCTGTTAATCCACCTACATCTTCTTCTTGACACCTCTTGTTGGACTAAAATGTCCTTAACTGCAGCACTTGGAACATAGGCAACCATTGTGGCTCCCACTAAATAAGATCTATATGTTTTAATGGCCTTGACTAAGGCATAAGCTTTTTTCTCAATGATATCATAATTTAATTCTGCTACTTGTAAAGTCTTGCTGAAAAAGGAAATAGGTTGTTCAAAACCTTCAACATTTTTTTGTAATAGCACTACAGTAATAGTATGAGCAGATGCAAAAGAGAAAATTTGCATTGGCTTGCTATAATATGGTGTCTTTAAGACTAGGGCATGCTTAATGGCCCTCTTAATATCAGTAAAAGCTTGTACTGCTTCAATATTCCATTCCATTTTTGTCCTTTCTTTAACATCCTTGATATGGGAATATTGATTTCTACAAAGTTAGTAATAAACCTTCTTAAAAAGTTGACCTGTCCTAAAAAAGACTAAATTCCCTTGATATTTTTTTGGTAAGGATAGTTTTTCAATAGCCTCCACTCTTTCAGGATCTATCCTTACACCATCCTTTGAAACAATGTTCCCTAAAAGCTTTCCTTTTGTCACACCAAAGGCACACTTGTTTGGGTTCAAAGAAACCCCATATTCCAATGCTCTGATAAAAAATTTCTCAAGATGTTGACAATGTTGTTCTTCCTTTGCTGAAAAGGCTGTCAAGTCATCCTGATATACCACCATAAATCTGTCAATGAAATCTGCAAAGGCTACATCCATAGCCCTCTAAAAAGTGGCACCTACATTAGTCAACCCAAAATGGAATTCTTACATAAACATATGTTCCCCATGGAGTTGTAAATGTAGTTTTAAATTGTTCTATATCTTTGACCATAACCTGATTGTAACCAGAAAAGCCATCCATCATGGACATCAATTCTGATCCAGTAAACTTTTGTAACATGTTCTCTATATTAGGTAATCCATAGTTATCTTTCAAAGAATTTATGTTAAGATTCCTAAAATCTACACATAATCTAATGTCACCATTCTTTTTTCTAACAGGCACTAAATTTGAAACCCAAGTGGAATGCCTGATGGGCTTGATTATTCTAGCATCCATCATCTTCTTGAGTTCACTTTGCATTTTGGGTGCCAAGGTAGGGTTAACAGGTCTTAATTTTTGTCTGAAAGGTTTTGTGCCTTCCTTGAGTGGGACCTCATGCTGAAAAAGGTCCTCCCTATAAGCTTTAAGGTCTTCATAAGACCAAGCAAAAACATGCCTAAATTTTCTGAGAAGGTCAATCAAATTTTTTCTAATTCTTGGGGAGAGAGACCTACCTATATAAACTTTCTTGGGAGCTATCCTTGTGCCCAAGTTTATCTCTTCAAGCTCATTGATTTTATTAGTACTAGCTGAGAAGGCCTTGTCTTTATTGTCAAATGCCCTTTCAAGAGCAACTAGTCCTTTAGGGACCTTGTTTGATTTTAATTGCAAAACCTCTTTCCCAAAGATGACATCTTTGCCATTCACTATATTAACATAAGCACTGAAATCTATTTCTTTATCACCAAAGTGAGATTCACAATGGAGAAACCTTAATATCTCTTGGTCATCAGAAAAAAATTGCCAATTATCTAGATTGTCAGGAATGGAAGGTCTGGCTTGTACCTCTATATTAGAAACATCCGCAAATGTAACATCTTTTGGTCTAAGGGCTATATTAGCCAACAAATCTACCATCCTATTCTGACTTCTTTCCATCCAACAAATATTAAAAGCACTAAAGCTTTCAATCTCATCCCATACTCCATTCCTATATTGTTTCAACTTCTGATTCTTTGAGGCATACTTTGATCTAATTTGGGATATTACTAACTCAGAGTCACCTATAACTTTCAAACACTTTATACCATGCCTTGATGCTAATCTTAGACCAATTAATAGAGCGTCATACTCTACAACATTATTTGTGCATCGAAACAACAAAGTAAATGAGAACTTGAAAGTTTTACCATTTGGAGATATGAGCAATATTCTAGCTCCAGATCCTTCTTTGCTATTTGCTCCATCAAAATACATGGTCCAGAGATTATCAAGGTCAATCCATCCTTCTTGGATTTTTGATTTGTGGGGAGGCTCAACACCTTCCTTTTCTTCCTTATCTTGGACCTTGAAGGCATTAATATCAGTATCAAGGAAACAATTCATGTTGTCCTACTCTTCTTCTTCAATCATGTGTGGAGTTCTAGATTCCCTAGTGACTTTGATATTCTGTCCTCCAAAATTAAAAGTGGAAAATGATAAGTCACACTATATGCTACCTCCCATAAAGGAACTCCATTTTCTTGATAATAACATTCCATACTGGGGAGGAATATCCACTACCAAGACACTCATGGTCAATTGTTTGTTGGGGTATGTAGCCAATCTATAAGGCAAAGCCTTAATAGTACCAACAACTAGTACTTCTCTTGAATCCATAGCTTGACACCTTCCATGGGGTGTATCCACTTTCAAACCTAAAGACTTCATAATCTCAGTAGGCATAACAGTATTTGATGCTCCAGAATCAATCATGCAATTTTTTAGCAACTTTCCATTTATTTACAGAGTCAAGAAAAAAGGATCAACTGATCCTGCTGCAGTACTAACAACATTTGTGTCCAAATATATTTAAGGGATTTTAGAAACAATCTCCTCACTACAATTTTCATCTTCTTCATCCACAATTGCTACTTGTTTCTCAATTTTTTATGTTCTTTGGGAATCAATATGCACTACACTCTTTACCCATTTCAAGGCATTTTTCTTATGTTCTTATATTCTCATCATCTCTAATAATGGAACTTTGATAGTGATCTAAGACAACAATTTACTCATGTCAACTGGAACATACTTTAAATTAGGTACATCTGGTTTTGAATCTACAATCTCTTTATCAGCTTCTTGGGTGGATGTATCTGCAGGTTTGTCAGTATTGGCCTTGTTTTTCTTTTGCAAAATTGGTACAACCTCAGCAGTAGGCTTATTTTTTACCTTGTAAAAAATATTGGGCTTGGCAACTTTCTTTACCTTGACTTTATCAACAGGATTAGCATCCTTAGTCTTTTCTTGTGAAGTTTTTACATTCTTATCTATTTTCTTGATAAAAATACCAGCTGGCTTAGGACTTGAATCACCAACAACTCTATTCCTTAAGTTATAATTTACTTTTTCCTGAGTAACCAAATTGGTAGTTATCAAAGCAATTTCTTCATCAGAAGGTCTTCTCAAACTAGTTATTTTCTCATTCTTTTGAACATTGCATTGAATTTTATCAGGCTCACTATCTTCATCATCTGAAAAAACTTGCTGATGATATAATTCATTTCTAGTTTGGGAATGTGAAGCATCCTGATTTTCATCCTCTTCAGTAGAATATACCTCACTTGAAACATGAGAAGAGAACATCCCACATCCTTGGTCATCATAAGGTTGTTCCTCATTGTACTCTTGCTCCTCTTGAGGAGAGACATTTTGGGATATGACACAATAATCAGGATCATGTGGTGATTGATAGGAAACACACCATGGGACTTCTTCCACTACATTCATTGAATTTATTTGCAATGGATCAGGGGTCCTATCATTTGGTTTATCTCTTTGCTTAGGAATAAAAGGCTTCCCATCTTTCCATTGAGTGTTGTAGGGGTAATTTTGCATTCTTGGCAATTTGTTGAAATTATTAAAGGGGGGCTTATCCCCTCCTACAGCTTTATTACCTCTATTTTCACTAGGCTTTAGATCTTTGATTGCTTTTAGAATCTACTTTAGGCTTTCATCATCCTTAGGTTTCACATCTTGAGGCTTTCCCAAATCCTTTCTATTCAACAATGGTGATCTGTCATCTTCCCTTTTTCCCAACTTTCCTAAGATTCTCCGATTGCTCTCTATGTTCATAGCTAACGTGTAAGCTTCAACCAGGCTCCTTGAATTTTTATCTCTCAATAGGTAACCCATCTTAGAATCAAAAGCATTTAAATATGTGACAAGGCACACCCTATCATCCAATTTGATAACCTGCAACAATTTATGCATGGCCTTTTGAAATATAACATTAAATTCAACAACATCCTCATTAAAGTTATTTTTTATGTTATTGAATTCATTTAGCATAAAACCTTCATGAGCTTTGTCACCATATTGTTCTTTGAAACAATGTCTAAGCTGATCCCATGAACCTATGCTACCATGTGGCAAAGCCCTAAACCAATCCCTTGAGTCTTCTATTAGGGATTGCACAAATAGTTTCATAATAACATCATCAGGCACAATATTATAGTCATCAATGACATCAATAAATTTCTTTAAATGTTCCTCACAAGTTACAACATTGCTTCCTATGAATTTAGGAAGCTTCTTTCTAATTTCTTTAGGGATGGGGTTAGGATAACCAGGGATACTAGTAAAAACCAATTGCTTACACCTTTCATGTATAACCCCTGAATTAAAAACACTAGCACCCTAAGATGTAGATGCATTATTATTTGTAGTGGTAGCACCTTTAAAACCTCCTAGTGGGGGAACACCAGTCATCTGATTTGCTGAATTTGTGACATTTTCTCCTTGTGTCATGGTAGAACTAGAAAAATTTGTAGGTCCTGTAAAACTTTTAAGAAAATCAATTTTCTTTTTCATTTCTAGTGTTGCAGCTTCTAGCTCTACCTTTTCAAGTTCTTTGGCTAGCAATTCATGTTCTTTTTTAGCCTTTTCAAGGTCAGCTTCTAATCTTAAGGCTTGGTCTATAGGAATTTTAGGGGCTATAGGTTCTTTAATTGAAATGCCTTTTTCTTTTTGTTTCCCTTTATCTTTGGGAACTCTTGTTTCAAATGTCTTATGGACAACAGGTAGTTCCTTTGTCTATTTAGGAATGGGAACATGATTTATAGCCTCTAAATCCAACATGTGCCTTCTTAATTGGTCAGCCCTGATCATGGCCTGTCTAACCCTTTCTTCCTTCTCATTTTCTCTCTTTTGCCTAATGGCTACTTATTCTTTAATTCTTTATTCCAATTCATATACTTCCTCAAAAATTTCCTCAGAATCAAGCAAAGTAGTTTCAAACTCACCTTGTTGTGCTTGGGGTCATTCTTGCTAATCCTGAGATTCATGGGGGCCTTGGGGTATTCATGAATCAAGGGTTAAATGGGGAACAAAATCCTGTCCACCCCTACTTTTGCTTCTAGACCTACTAAATTTTCCTAAAATCCTTCTATTGTGGGATGGTCTTTCACCCTCTCTGTCTATGGGGGAGTAAGTCTTCATACTGGTTTAGGCCTAGATCAACTACCTCCTTATATTCTGAGGCATTTCCTTACTAACTAGGAGTAGGACCCTCCTACCTTAGGTTTCCCTTTTGCTTCCAGGTTAGGGATGTATCATCAACACTTTTTTCTTTCCTAACCTGAGTTCTTGATGTGGTAGGAAGCCCACCCTGCAAGCTTTCTTCTAGGTGTTCCTTCCTCCAAGACCTTGTAATTTTGAAACTCATACTTATACATTACTTAAAGTACTAGTTACAGAGATTATTAGAGTCACCACTCACAAAATGTGAGATAATTTGAAACCTTACTGAAACTGACTCTTATACTCTTTAATGAAGACCACTGGATAATGATAAGCTGGCCAGGAGTCTAAGTTCAACTTGTATCCATGTTATCTATGCTGATTTGTAACACCAAAGATATCAAATGATTAAAATAGGTAGGTTAGGAGTCTAGCTCAACTTGAAACCTACACTATTTTCTCTTGATAGTATTTCTCTATTCTCTAGTGGAATCACTGATTTGATGGTGATCTAGAAGGGCTGAATGAAATGGGTAATGAGATATTGAAACTTGTAATATAAACACTAATTCAAAAATGATTTTACATGATGGTTATGCTCTACTCCCTAGCAGAGTCACCAATTTGTTGGTTCCTGGAAAGGATTTTACACTGCATAAGATACCAATATGCCCATGATGGATATTAAGGATTGGTTAGTTCCAAATGTGAGCAATCTATGAGAAATTGGACCAACTATAGGGATAAGATTTCCCTCTTCTACTTTTGGCTCTGCAAAACCAAAGCGGGTACACCTGATCCAATAGTATTAACTCTAATTGATATTTCTAACTCTGCCCCTTATTTCTTTATTGAATCTTTTAACAAATAAATCCAGTGAGAAAGTACTAAACAAGAACCTATTGTTCATTGACTCTCCATCACTAGATAGGATAATACATAAATGTAAATGTAAATAAGATTAAAAGATTAGTAGTGATTTGAATGATTGGGATCATAAGGTTTGAATCACTCTTCTCAACACAAAGATAAGAGAATATAGGCCAGTGCCTTATCCATTGGGCAAAATATTAAGGAAAAGGATGAATACAATGGTGTCTAAAATTGGTCTCTAGACATAAATACAAATATATCCCAACTCTTTCCTGCTTATGAAAATCCTTCACATAAACTCTAAGAACACATATCCCACTTCGAGCAATATTTTAATCTAACCCTAGGTTGGAACTCAAAGCATCAATACATTCACATAAACCTTTATACAAAGATTTAAAGATTCAAAGAATAGAGAAAAGGAGAGCAAAGATCTGAGGTTTGTATTAAGTATAACCTTTCACCATATGCATATAGTATCTAGAATAGTAAGCTTGCAAGATAAGAATAACCTGTACTTCTTCTCTATTGTTTGATAAAATGATATCAAAAATTACAATCCTTGACTGAAAAGCTAGGGTTTCAAAAATTTCTATCTTTTTAACACTTAAACTTCTCATCTCTCAGAATGATCATGAAAATTCCCTTTATACCAAGAGATGCAACAAGCAACTGATCATTCTAGGGTTACCAAAATTTTACCTAAAAGACTTTTACAACAACCTTAAAGGGTTTACAATAACTGCACTACTGAAACAGGTGAGATATTTTTTAATTGAGTCAATGGGCCTTTTGTCTCCAATGCTATCCTTGACTCTTTTCAATAAATTTGATTTTACTATCTCACTGTCAAACTACAATGAATGCCCTTCTACAAGTTTTCAACCCTGATATTCATTTGGCTCAGGATCATAGGAAACAAAATCGGATCCTAGTAGTAATTTATGTCTTCTATATCCTTCCCCAACTACAATCTGTACTGAAAAATTTAATTCATGGCCACTGCTTTATTTTACAAATTTCTACGTCAAAAACCCTAGCAAAACCCTACAGGAAACTTGAATTCAAATAAAAAATAGTAACCAGCTAGAGTTTAAAATAGGACTTTCGATCTATCTTATTCCTGGAAGATCGAGCAGCTAATAGAATCCTTCAATAGTCAACAAAACCTTTTAAAAATTCCTTTTCCACCTCATAAAACCTTTGAACCAATGAAAATAGAGCACGTCAGCAATGAATCAATGTATTGGATCCACTTCTTCATAAGCTTTAAAATGTATAGCTATTGTAAGATTGCATAGCCTCAGAAGGTTCTATGTGACAATACGACAACCATTAGATCCTCCATCTCTGCATTCCTTTAGAATCTATCGGGCCCACTGACATGTCTGCACATCTTTCCAGCTCAACCAACCACAACACAACACCTTAGCAACACCTGGCAGAATGGTCCCACAACTCTCAGCTAACCTTAACCTTTATGTTATTCTGAAAACATGCAACTGAAGGGAAAAATTTTAGTCACTTAATCCCTTCCTTGACTACGGTTAAGTCAAACGATTCAGTGAGTGACTGCATTCACTGAATCACAAAGTCCCTTCCTAACCTCAGGTTACTCTTCATGAACTAGCAAATACATAAGAAAATTGAGGGCCCATTGATTATCTAGCGAATTAGTGACCAAAGACATTTCGCCAATTCGCTAAAAAACTTGAAACACTACCACTTTATCTAGAGATTTAGCAAACATGTATTCCCTGAATCGCTAAAAGATTTTAGAACTCTGCCAAAAACTTTACGAATGAGAGAACATAGAAGAATTTATTGGTGCCGCCAAAAACTTGTCTGAATCACCAAAAACCTTAGAACAGAAATTGGGCCCGCCTGAAAAGAGATCAATGGTTGTCATAAGATCTCAAACCTCTGACATATTCTATCAGATCTTATGACAACCATTAGATCAACCTTTTTATACTTCTCTGACAGATCCCCTAACATGAAGCAAATCTACGATTAGGCTTAAGCCCTCATAAGCCATGAAGATTCCACCAGAACACACGCCCACCATTGATGAAGAATCTCACCCCTGTTTTGACAAACCTCTAACATAGAAAAGAATCTATGGCTGATCTTAGAGCCTCATGTATCAGAAATAACCCTTAAGATCATACATTGGTCGTCGATGCTCTACCACTATCAGAACCACTGAACCTTTGAAATCATTGGCCCCACTGACAATACTCTGAGTCATTGATATGTGGACCAATGAGAAAGTGCTGACTAAACACACCTGGCATGTGGACCCATTACATCGAAAAGCCTTTCCTATGAAAGAGAATCAATGGCTGGCATAGCTTCATGACCCTCTAACAGATCACATAAGATCTTAAACCTATCATTGGATCAAGATGGTGTCAGAAAGCTAGGCCCAGGAAAGGATAAAGGCTAAAAACTTTAGGAAATATCAAAGCACTAGACTTAGGAAAAATTATTGCCGCTGAACTTAGGAAGAAATAAAGTTGGGCACATGGAAACTTAGGAAAACAAAAGTCGCCATGGTAATAAAATTTAATGCACATGCCTTATAAAGTTTTTAAGTGGCCCAAAAGGTAACGTGAAATTAGAACAAAGCATAGGGCACACTTAGGGTTTTTCCTGCAAATGGCTAGAATTTGAATTTTTTGCTAGGGTTTTGCCAGGAAAATGGAAAAATAACTATAGAGGCCTAGAAAATATGATTCGACCATGGAATTTTTTACTTGTGCTAACAAAGTTCATGGATGCATGGTCTGATGATGAACACAAGTGAAGTTATGCAGTCACTATTCGCAAGTAGCAATTTCTTATATTTGTTTAGAAGAGCTGACAGAGATTTTATTGGTTCTTGAGTTGTACCTATCTTGAGTGTATGCACCCTTAGAGTTAAGCTTGGAGAAGTGTTATTAATGTTTAGTTAAGAGTACATGAGTTAATTCAACTTACAGAGAAAGTTTCAGTTGTTTTGGTAGAGCCGACAGTGTGTAGCGTGTGTCTACAATTATTTTATTAGACATGTCCCAGAATGAGTTGCGTACATAATCAAGCCAATAGAATGTTTTATGGAGTTTATTATGGTTTCTCTAATATGATTTCAAGGTGGTTCTAATAGGCTGACTTGATTATATCATTTAGAGAAAAGATATTTATAGGCAGTCATTTGTGATTGTTGAAGTGTGGTTCATGGTTGATTAAGCATAGCAGAGCAGAGTGTGTGAAGTGTTGAACCATTAGAAGAAGGTCTATGTGACCAAGTAGAGTATGTGTGCTATTCATTGGAACTGATCCAGACAATAGGTCAAAGTGCAGTTCACCAAGATCCAGCTATAGTGTGTATCTATTATTCAGAAGGTTGTAGCCTTCACCCCTTTGAGTAGTGAGCTCTCAGATAGTGCATCCTCTCCCCTAATAGGGACAATTGTAAAAGGCTCCTAATAGGGTCTAACCCTTAACTAGGTCTATTGTACTTCATATATTGTAAAGCTACTCCTAACTGGGTAAAGGATCTTCTAGCAAGGATCATTATACACTAGTACATAATATTAGTGGGTATCAAGTCCCACTAGGGTTTTTACCTATTTGGGTTTCTCCATAACCAAAATATTGGTGTTGTGTTCATATTTTCTTTCATTTTGTTTATGCTTTATGTTTAAGTATACTTAATTGGATAAAGCATTGAAACTTGTAGATAATTGATTCACCCCCCCCCCCCTCAGTTATCTCTTGGGACTATTCCTAACACCAAATAGGTCCTCAACATCATGTAAGCTTTACACAACATGAAACCATAAAATGCAAAGATTATAATGCAAATAACATAAAATAGGTACAGAAATCAGGAAATGTTTTTGGTTGATGCAAGATTGCTCAAAGACCCAAGATGATCCTACATTAGACACCTAGGGTAAATAAAGAGTTGATGTCCACATCAAGCACCACTCATATTCTTACATGAATCATAAAGATCCAACTCAGCTTGTGTAATCCATGAACTATCTTCCACTGGCTTATCCTTCCACTGAACTAGATATTCCATGTAGTCTTTTTCCTCTTGTACTCTTGCTCACTCTTTTGTTCAAGACCTTCTCAATGATATCTTTATTCTTCTTAGGATAATCAAGATCATATTCTATCTCATCATTTGATTCAAAGTACTCAAAGATATTAGCAATTTTTAATATAGGTGATATATCAGTGTCCTCTGGTAATTCCACTTCATAAGCATTTCCACTGTCAAACTTCTTCAGAATATTACAAGGTCCAAACTTATTCATTTTCAACTTATTGTAGGTACCAACAAGAAATCTATTCTTCATCAAAAGAATCATAACCTCATCTCCAACTTCAAAATATTTTTGTCTCCTTCTCTTATCTGCTCTCTGTTTATATTTCAGATTACTATCCTCCAAATTTCTTTTGACTTCATCATGTAAAGTTCTCCTGTATACTGGAAAATCCTTAGCTTCAGCACTTCTTCTTGTCTTAGTAGGTAAATATCTTAGTTCCATGGTTCCCCTAGGATGAAATCTAGTAACAATCTCAAATGGTGTCCTCTTAGTGCTTCTATTCATATAATTATTATAAGAAAAATCTTTTTGTGCCAAAACCAAATCCCAATTAGCAAGCTTATCTCCAATTAAACATCTCAACAAGTTTCCCAAACTTCTATTCACAAATTTAGTTTGTCCATCTATTTGAGGGTGAATTTTAGAACTAAACTTCAACTCTATATTCATCTTCCTCCAAAGTGCTCTCCAAAAATAACCAGTAAACTTTGTATCTCTGTCTGAAACAATAGACTTAGGAAAACCATGCAATCTTACCACTTCCTTGAAGAATAATTCAACTACATGCAATGCATCAGATGTCTTCTTACAAGGTATGAAATGAACCATCTTTGAAAATATGTCAACCACTACCAAAATAGAATTATTACCTCTCTGAGTTCTAGGCAATCCAAGAACAAAGTCCATACTCACATCTTCCCAAGATCTATCAGGTATAGGAAAAGGTGTATACAATCCCAAATTCTGACTAGTTCCTTTTGCTATTTGGCAAATTCTACAACCTCTAACCATTATTTTTACATCTCTATAAATCTATGGCCAAAAGTATCTTTCTGAAATCAAATTCACAATCTTATCAATCCCAAAATATCCAGCAAGTCCACCACTATGTTTCTCCTTCATTATATTATCTCCCATAGATCCTCTAGGTATGCACAACTAAACTCCTTTAAACAACATGTCTTCTTGAATGAAATAATCAGTCCACTTATCACTCACTATGTGTTCCTTACAAGCTTTCCAAGGTTCTGCAAAATCAATGTCAGTTTCATACAAACACTTCAAATCATCAAAACCAAGTACCTCAACTCTCATTTCTGTCAACAAAATTCTTCTTCAGCTCAAGGCATCAGCAACCTTATTTGACTGTCCACTCTTATGCTTCAATGAAAAGGAAAAATTCTTCAAGAACTCAACCCACTTCATATGTCTCTAATTCAATTTATTCTAACTTCCCAAATACTGCAAAGCTTTATGGTCAGTATACAACAAAAAATATTTAGGCATCAATTAATGTCTCCATTTCTTCAAAGCTTGAACAATAGCATAGAATTTCTGGTCATAATCTGAATATTTTCTCTTAGCATCATTCACATTTTCACTAAAGAAAGATACAGGTCTTCCTTCTTGACTCAAAATAGATCCAATTGCACTTCCACTAGCATCACATTCAACTTGAAAAACTTTACTAAAATCAAGAAATACAAGTGTAGGCAACTCTGAAATTCTTTGTTTCAATATTTCAAAACTCTTTTATGCTCCATGTGTCCATTTGAAATCCTTTTTATCTCCTCTCATAGTTTCAGTCATAGCATTACAAATAGAATTGAAATTTCTGATGAACTTCCTATAAAAACTTGCCAATCCATGAAATGATCTTACCTCTCCAACATTCTTTGGTGTAGGCCAGTCAAGTATAGCTCTCACTTTCTCAGAGTCCATCTTCAATCCATCAGCTAAAATTACAAAACCAAGGTACACAATCTCTTATTTCATAAATCATTAACTTTTCTTCCTTCAATCTCTACAATACTTGTCTGATATGTTCAAGATGTTCTTCCTTACTCTTACTGAGTATCAAAATATCATCAAGATATACAATGAAAAACTTACCCAAGAATCTTTTCAAAACTTCATTCATCAGCCTCATGAAAGTACTAGGTGCATTAGTCAAACCAAAAGGCATAACCAACCATTCATACAAACCTTCATTAGTCTTAAAAGCAGTTTTCCATTCATCCCCTTCTCCGATCCTAATCTAATGATATCCACTTTTCAAATCAATCTTTGTGAAATACTTTTCTCCACTCAAACTATCCATTATGTCATCCATCCTATGCAGAGGAAATATGTACTTTACTATTATCTTGTTTATAGCTCTAGAATTAGTGTACATTCTCCATTCTCCATTCTTTTTAGGTGCTAATATAGTAGGTATTGCACAAGGACTCATACTTTCCCTAATCAAACCTCTCTCAAGAAATTCTTGCACTTGTCTATTCAATTCAGTCTTTTCATCAGGTGTCAACCTATGTGGTGCTTTGTTAGGCAAACTAGCACTAGGTATCAAATCCATGCAATGACTTATACTTCTCATAGGTGGTAAACCATCAGGTAAATTATTAGAAATGATGTCATGAAATTCATTCAACAAAGGCTTAACCTTAGGTGCATGCTCTAACTCATCTTTTTTCTCAGTCTTTCTTGGAATTAAAGCAAAGAAAACATTCTATTATTTCATTTCTCTTGCAAAATTTTTACCATCAACCAAACATACTTTGACTGTGGTACAATGACTTTCATCAAACTTATCTATCAAAGGTAATAACACTTGTTTCTTTCCATCCATCCAAATAGTATATTGATTCAATCTACCTGTCATGCCCAGAATTTTCACTACTGGGCAAGACACAACACAACAGTTACTCTATAAAACATAACAGATGCTTTATTATATTTTATTTTATTTAAACGAAAGTTTTTTTTTTTTGTTCTTAGGAAAAATAATGAACTACAATAGTATTCAAATCTATTCCTAAATCAACTATAGTTTGCCTTACATTTCTTTCTTTTGAAACACAATATTTGCCAAAATGCACATTATATTTAAACCTTCTAAAGGATCATAACCAGCAAGCTAACTCTTTCCATAAAAAGGAAATGAATCATATTTCTTAACTATAATATGGAACCTTGATTTATATTTTAACCAGCTATGATTCATACAAATTTTATTCTCTCTTTTGCATTTATATTCAAGTTTTACTCAACTAAAACAACAAACTTAAAGTAATAAAAAGAATCTTCTTTCTTTCTTTTCAAGTTTCTCAATACAACATTAATACAATGGCTATTCCACTTTACACATTACTTTACAAGTAATAGATCAACATACATAAATAATTTCTTCTTCCAAATGAAACATCTCTTTTTAATGAACATAATAACTTCAAAACTTTGTAAACTCTTCCACTTCTACATCCATGCAAACTTGCAAAAGAAATCTTGTAGTATGGCCATGGGAAGCTCACCTCCTAGCCTAGGCCTTTACAAGGCCACCCCAAAGCTAGGAGAATCAATGCTAACCTGGGTATGCAAGAAAACCAAATGAGACACATTCAGAAACACAATAGACACATAATTACACCCTCCCATGGCTTAACACAAGGAGCTTGAAATGAAGCTTCCTAAGGGTGAAGGTGGACCAAGTACCCAAATGGGAGACAAAGCTAGAGATGAAAATGCAAGCCTTCAACAAGGCAACAATTCTTACATACAAGAGCAACATAACTTCCTCTTCACATCCCAAGTCAAAATAGCCAAACATGGCCAATCCCTTGTGGCCCCCAAGAGAACCCTTATGACCCCCAAGCATATTAGTGCTACTAGCCTACCATGGACCCCATAATCCATGGTGCATACCTCTCTCCCAAGGAGAGAATCTCTACACCAAGAGGGCTAGCAAACTCCCTTCACCCACAAGGCCACTCTTCCCTCCCAAGGGTGAGTGAGGCTTTGGAAAAAATCTCTTAAACAACACACAATGACAAGAAAAATACATGCAGATTTCTACTTCACATTCAACACTAAACATTGAATAAAAATTCATACTATGCTACAAAACAAAATGAAAACACTTTCTTCATTCATTCATGAAAGCCATAAGCAAGACTCCATAATGAAGAAGAAATGAGCTTGAGAACCACCTGTATGCACCCAAAAATGGTCGCCTAGACTTTGGGTCCCATTTATTTGATTTATTTATCCTGAATTAGTTTTATCAATAATCAATATTTTCAACATTATCAATTTCTTGATCAAGTCTTAATTTCGATCATATATTGGATTTTTATCCTATGGGCTAACCATTTATCCTAAGTTTTTATTTACTTAAAAGGAATATTTCCTCTCCTTTTTATTAAATAAAAAGCCCCCACTTTTCTTCTTATCCTAAGTTGCACAAATAAAGTATTATTCCTATTTTATAAAAAAGAGAAAAGCATTTTTTGTCTCATATGGACATAAAGTCAACTCCTATTTTCCTATTGGAGGATACTTGTGCACATGGATTGCTCCTCTTTCAAGCTCCACTGCTGATTAAGACTTTTGCCTCTTAATCTCATTGGTCCATTTCACCTTATTTCTTATAAAAGGAGAGCTCTCTCCCTCATTTTAGGACACTTGTTTTTATGCCAACTCTATGCTGCAGTAATTCTTGAAGACTTTGGAGCTTTTTGGAGATCATTGTTGCATTACATCTTAGAGTTCTTCATTTGCTTCATAGTTTAGTTTCCATTCTTGCGTAGTAGTTCATGTTTATGCTTTCATAGCTTAGATTTCACTTTCAAGCTTTAGAATAACTCATCTAGCTTAATAGGAAGGGTTGTAACACATTTCTATTTCCATTTCATAGCTTAGTTTGTACTTCCATTTTCATATCATAGCTTGCACATTTGCATTCTCATTCTTAGCTTGCATTGCATTGCATTTCCATTTGATTCTTTGGAGATATTGGCACTCTTGCCCTTGTCCTCATTCGAATCTCTCATTGTATGGTTGACTAGCAAGGTCACAAGCTCAATAGCTCTAGCTAAGAGAAAATTCATAATCTTGCAACTCCATGCATATAGAGCTATGGATCGATTTGTGAGGGCTCATTCTTGAGTTTCCTTACATGTAAGGATTCATAGAAGTGCACTACTTTTGTGTGTACATTTTTGGCACCCACCATGGGGTAGAGTAGATAGACTTTGTCCTATAGTTTCTTGCATTTTCTTCATTTTTTGGATTAATTTTTGGATATTCTGCATTCTCTGGTTTTCTATCTCAGAGGATTGCGTAACACTTCTCAGGTATATCATGTGATATACCTTATAATACCAGTGTTACACTTCATGTCTCAGAAGAATCACATGCATGTATTGAGGTTTATCACCTGGTGTCATGCGAAGTATCACCCTCCTATTGTGTAGTATATCACCCAGACTGAGGTATATCTCCCAAATATAGGAAACTGTGTCGTGCAATACTAGTGAAGTCTGAGGTATATCACCTAATACAGTAGAGAGGTGGATTTTGAGTTTTATCAGCTGAATTTGATCACATTTAGTTTGCTGGCTTACTTTGATGCATTTAAATAGGGTTAATTTACATTTCTTAGTCTAAATTGATCAGGTTTTTACATTGCTTTCACTTAGATTTTGGTTTTCCTAACCCTAGTTGTCTAACACGTTGTGGTTGTAGGAGCTTTGCTTGAAAGGAAATCGCTATAAATCGCATGTCAAAGAGGGCTACTAACACTTTTGCAGGGCTGCCCAAAGCATAAACAAAAGCAAAAAGAAATTTTTTTAAAGTGTTTGTGATTTATTTCCTTTCAAGTGTGGCATTTATTAATTGTATTAGGAACTTTAATACCTTGTGAAAGAGATTTTGAGGTGGTAGGAGAAGTATGCTCTTCACCTTTAGGTGAACTAGAAAATCTTGACCCATCTTAAGGTTTTGGAAGCAAGGGGGTAATTAAATTTTCTTGGTGTGTTTGGGAGAAGTTTTTGAGATAGGGGAGTATGCTCTTCACCCTTGTGGTGAACCAAAAACCTTGAACCTCAAAAATTATCCACTTTTTGTTTAGTTTAGGATCCTTTAGTAGGCCTGATCTTGAGCAATCAAGAGGAATGACCCAAGTGGGGACAAGCTAATACCAAGCTATTCCAACCCACTATAAACTCAAGGCTATCAAGGACACAAAACCTTGGTAGACATAACACTTGCCTTCGCTTGATGTGAGTAGCTCATGGGATTGCGACCATGGTGAAAACATTGAGCAAGAATGCTTAAGGTACTCTTGAGGCCGCGAGGTCTGAGTCCTCTTTGAGGAGCAAGAGGGGTGTTATGAATGGAAGCCCTTATTAAGAACCTTTAGATAGAAGCCACCTTATTTAGATGCTTATCTTCTTAGTGCAAGGATTGATCCAAGTGGAACAACCCAGATCACCTTAAGATACTCACCATATGTGTTCCTTTGGTTGTGTTTGTTGGCTTTTAAACTTGTTCCCACACGGTGCCAGGTTTACACTATGATTGACAAACTGGTTAGTCTTCGCTCCAAATTCTGACAGGGAAAAAGTGCCAATTCATGAGGACCGAGGGCATCCTCCTTTTTCTTTGAGCTCCACATCACTCAGGTAGGTATTGCCTCATCTACACACTCATGACTCTTCTTGATGACTGAAAGGCCTGTAGATGTATTATTGTGGAATAGTTACCAGACTCCTATAGGTATCCTATACCCCAATGAAACCAAATCTGATGCAATAACCTACTTGCATGCAATCAGTTTGAAAACCAGAGACCTACACTAACAGCAAGAAAGGGAAAGAGTGGGACTGAATGTGAATGATTTTAAATGGATTGAAAGGACCCTGAGATGCCCTAAGTCTCTCATAGACTAGTGCCTTGTCCATTGGGCCACGGAGTCAAATACAGTATTATAAGGGACAACTATGAAACAAGAAAATAATATACTCAATGTGTTGATGCCTAACATCAATCACACACCATGACCAAACCTCAACTTAGCACCCACCTGTGTATTCAAGTATGTTATTATCCACTCAAAGGATTTTAACCCTCCCCTTAGAAGAGACCTATAAATAGATAATACATTAACCAACATCCACTGGAAGACAAGCATGACATATCTTTGACACCTTAGCTCATACATACATGAACACTAACTCTAAACCAGTTATCCCTATGAAGACAACTCCACTTGCAAGCACATAGGTAGTGCAAATAGAAAAATCAAACACCCTTGATTTATGATTAATGAATCCAGAATTCAAATGGAGATAGTTTGGTAACAGTAAGAATATATTAAATCCTCACACAAGACAAATCTGTTACAATATGCACCGTATTCTCTTAACCAATAATGGAAGAAGAACACCCTATATGCAAAGAGAAGGAAAAATCTATAGGATAGAACCTTTCATGGAACCAGAAAGGAACTCTAAGCTGGAACCCTTACAAAGTCAAAATTTTGACAATTTATACCACTAGCTGCCTTGGAAACCCAAAACAGGTTGCAACAAGCTATGGATAGCTAGGGCTAAAGTTTCACCCACCTCAACCAACCAGAAATACATCAAAATTTAAAAACTCTTGGAGGGAAAACCAAGCACATGTCTATCAGACCAAGAATGATCTTTGCACTTGAGAAGAATCTCTGAGGACAGGAAGATCATAAATTTACCATGCAAACCAAACTGAACAGACTTGCAAAATGCCTCGAGCAACAAAATTTTTCCTCCCCCACATGGAAAAACATCCCTGCAAACACTCATGGCACCCTGGACCACACTGCAACAACAAGCACCACCAAACAATCAAATCTAGCCATGAAAGCATTCAATCCTGATACTTCCTATCACAAAACTCTCTGCAAGTTTGAAACGGTCACATTCATGGCGCCATAAGTAAATTAGTGGTCTACATTCAAATCTTGGCCAACTTTAAGTCAGCACCATAGATCTTCATCCCTTTCCTGGGCATCGGCAAGATTAACCGCAACAAAAATCTCAGTTACCTTTGTGCTTGGTCGCATGATCGCAAGGCACCAAACTCACCCTCGCGAGCACATGACCGCAACCACTTAACCATGCAACGCCAATCACAAACCATCCTAAGAAGTCCTCGGCCCCACCACTAGTCAATGACCAATCAAAACCGAGCATGTTGGCAAGACCCGCATAGTGGACCCACCTTAACTCCTCAACCACGATGTCCAAACAGTTGTCGCATGATCGCATAGCCAGGAAATGGGCTATGCAAACACATGACAACCTACAGACCTTTACCTTGCCACATAACCGCCGCCACTGCTAACACAAAGTGTCAGTTGCATGATTGCATAGCCTTGAAAAAGGCTATGCAAACATGCGACTAGTCGCCAGCATTCACCACTGAATGTCAAACACGTTCAGGCACTGCAAATATGAGCCCCACTACAAACCCCCTGCCACCTCAGTACACTGGTAACCAACCAAAAATTGGCATGTCACCACCTGCCATAGGCTCAGGAACACATGTCAACCAGTCACATGATCACATGTCAAAAAACTTTGACATGTGATCATGTGATAGCCAACCCTGGGCTGCTACATCACCGTCAATGGGACCACCAAACTGCTCAAACCCCACAAATGGGCCCACGTCACATCCCAACTCATTGCATATCAACCAATAGTAGACTGACACATTAGCACCAATTTGACATGGACCCAAGTGGACCCACGACATGCCCATATAGGAAAATCCAACAGCCTGTCGCAAAAGTGTAAAGGTTAAACATTATGCATCTTTACCATGTGAACATACGACAACCACCGATTTTGTCTGAACTTTAACCACACTGGGAAATGGGAAGAACTGGGACCCACCAATGAACTACCACCTCACCACCGTAGACATGTGTCAACTAGTCGCATGATCACATAGCCAAAAATTGGGCTATGCAATCATCCGATAGCCAACCAAAGGCCACCACATAATTGCCAATAGGAGCACACCCTTTCCACCAACCGGCCCCACGGGCAAGAAGTAACCGGTCGCATGGCTGCATATCAAAAAAATCTGACATGCGATCATGTGACAACCAATCATTTTGAAACCTTTGAAGACCTAGGCCCACCATCCATCACACTTGCACAATTTGGGAATGCCAGCAAACATGAAACTATGAGGTCAAAAACACACAGGGTTTTCGAAGGAAAAGATTGAAAAAACATAAGGTTTCTAACACCAAAAGATAAGCGCACAAAAGCTAGAAGGCACAAGGTTGAAAACAACAAGGGTTTTCACACAAACCAAAAACATCATGGGTTTTCAAAAACACTATGGGTTTTCGACACTGGCAGATTCTAAAATTATTTTCTGCAAACCTTAGAACTTGAATAACTTTCTAGATTTTGTGATTCAGCATGTGTGATTTGAACTAGAGCAAGGTGACACAATGAAGAACACAGGGCAGGACACTTCAAGAAAACTTGCAAGGAAATGGGCCATTTTCAAAAGATTTTGCATTGACAGGAAAATGGACTAATAGTGTCTTTGGCACTTCCATGACAAACCCAACATCTATTGTAGGTAACCACTTTGTGTGAGGCAAGGGGACACCAAGTTGTGGGCTAAGTTGGTAAGTATTGAGCCTTGACTTTTTAGGATAGATTTTCTTGAATTGTCTTCAATTGTGTGATACCAATGTAAACATTCTCAATATACAAACAATCAGTAGCATTCATAGGGTGCAATTTTATTTTTGATATCACAAGTGTTTGTCTTGGCAAGGTTGCTTTTGCCCTTGTTTCAAGTGTTTTGAGACATGTTTGATCCCTCACTATTTGCAAACTTGCCAAAAGTCTGCTGATATTGTGATTGAGATCAAAAACATCAACCCTCAGACCAAAAATTTTAACCAAACAGACCCAAAAATACAAATTTTACACAATTCTGGTCAAGAGTTAAATAATTTTGCAACAGTATCACCTGCTTTGAGAAGAAACATCATGCGATAGTTCGCCCCTACTAGACTATCGCCCAACCTGCCTAGTGTTTATTGCCTAGATATTGTGAGGTCTATCACCTGGTGTAAGGTGAAGTATCACCTAGTTATAGGTGTATCGCCCTGTTAGCCTAGAGTATATCGCCTGGGTAGTTTCTACCGTGTTTTTAGTTTGGTCAGTTTCAATTGCTGTTAGTCAGGTTAGGTCTTTGAGTAGGTTTCTTACTCTATCATTAGAGACCTATCTTGGCTCTAAATTTTTGGTTTTAGTCCTCTAGGATAGCATCATCTAATTTATGAGGTCACTTTGGGAATAATTGTCAAGTTAGAAGGCCATTCTTGGTGACAAAGTTTATCTCTAGGATTGTTAGCTACATTCTTGAAAAAATTTAGTGCTCTTATTGTCCAAATTGCTTTCATTTAAATCTCAATTTCAATTATATTTTGGCCTAGTCCAACCTCCTGGTTCAAAAGTGCAAGGGTAGTCACCCTTTGATTTGAAGCACCTCTTTGACAGTGTTGGTAAAGCCCCTTTGATATTTCTATCTTTTCATTTCTCTTTGGACAATAGAGAACTTTGATTATCCTAGTTTGGTGTTGACACTTTGAGAGGTCAGCTTATCATTAAGAGTCTCTTTCTTTCATGTCAGTTACAATGAGGTACCAAGTCAATCAAGGGAAGTGACCCCCTGTTGCCTTTAGCTAGTTACCACCAATTAAGACTCGTCAACAACACAAGGGAAAAGAACCCCTTTTCGATCAATCTCCTAAAAGTGAATTTGAGGTTTGTTTTAATCCAAAAGGTAATCCTAGTGAAGTGAGCACCTCTTTAGCACCACTTTCATCAAGTATGGACATGAGTTACACTTTCACTCGACAACAAAGAGAATCCATGAATCAAACTCTTGAGGATATTTTCCAACGGCATGGGAGTACTAGAGTGCATGGTGGTTCTTCTCATGCTAGTCCACCCAGGTCACCCCCCAGCAACACAAGGTATTTTGATGTTCATCAATGAGCTGAGAGACATTATAGGCAAACTCACTCAGATTCAGGGTCACAACACAAGGACTAGAACAATGAATCTAGTGACCATCACATCAACGCAGCCAACACAATAAGATAGTCAAGACAATCTTCTCCACTTAAAGATACCTCTTGATATGCAAATATGAGATTGAAAAGAATTGAAAGAGAGAAGCAAGCCTATCTAGATGAACAAGCCGCCAAAAAGGAGAAATTTAGACAACTCGAGGAAGAGGAATGTGCATTATAGTATATAAGAAAAAGAGTCACCCAAGAAGAAGAATATAGGCTCTATGCACAACAACTCCAAAATCAATTTAATGGGAGGGGTAACAATAGTGGGACCAACTCACCCCCATCTACCCCTTCACCAAGTCCTAGAAGAAGGTCAAGGATGCCCTCAAGATCCCCAAGTCCTAGAGGTAGAAGGACTTCAAGATATGATCACCATAAGAGACAATCATCTCCTAGACTTTCAAAGCAACCCTCTCAATGAGCACATCATGGCTCACAACATGGAGGAAGTTATGCCGACTTCAATCATATAGATTTTATGACTATGCAACAAGAACCATCCTTTCAAGCATATGTAGAAATGTATGTGGAACAAAAAAAAGATCAATTCCTAGAAAGTCTCATCAACAAAGGTGCTAAGGTCCCATACAATTTTGATGTGGACCGAAAGGTAAAGAAAAAAGATCCATCAACTAATGAGGTGATCAAACAACTTCAAAGGGATATAGAAAGGATGAGGGCTCCTAAGAGCACATTTAATTTGGATTCCATATGTCCCAACCCAATCAACAAGAGTGTGGTGTTGGTTGAGTTTCCTAAGAAAATTGAGTTTCCAACCTACAAAAAATATGATGGCATTGGTGATCCTCATGACCATGTTAGAAAATTCTATATAATGAGCTTTTCTTTTCACCATGAAAACTCCTATTTGATGAGATTATTTCCAAGGAGCCTCAAAGGTCAAGCCATGGAGTGGTTTACTAACCTTACTCCTCTAGTTAAGACATTTAAAGAGCTTGTGGAAAGATTTGTCCAACATTTTTCTTACAACTTATCAAGGTCAGTCACAATGCTTGATTTGTGCAAACTCAAACAAAATCAAGGAGAACCTTTTGTCACCTTCTTACAAAGATGGAGACGGTTATGCTCAAAGTATCCTAGGACAATTCCTAAGGAAGAAAGAATAGACATCATTGTGAGTAATTTAATACTAGAGCTAACGTATGAGGTTAGGAAGATCCCATTTAATTCTTTTGATACCATGGTAGAAGTGGCATGTCACATAGAGGATGTCCTAAAAGAACAAGGAATTTTGGCTAAACCAACTAATAACAACAATGGCCAAAACAAAAATAATAATGGTAATAAGGACAAAAAGAACCCTTATTGGAATAAGAATAAGCAAGTGGTCAATGATGGAGTTTTTGACTCATCTCAACCTAAGAATGAAGGAGTTCTTAATCTCTCTAATGCAGTCCAAGCCATGAAGCTACAAACATCTTCAGCACAATAAGAGAATAAACTTAAGTATCAAGCAAGACCTAAAATAGAAAAGAGGCAATTTACCAAACTTGGGGACTCCTATGCAGACATTTTTAAGATGTTAATTGCTCATAATTTGGTGCACCCCCAAGATCCTAAAAAGCACCGCATACCAGATCCTAAGCCTCATTGGTGGGATGAGAAGGCCTTTTGTGTCTTTCACAATGGAATTGGACATAATATAGAAAATTGTTTTAAACTTAAACATCTTGTCCAAGATCTCATTGAAAGTGGATGATTACAAGTTGATGGTTTAACCACTAATGCAGATCATAAAGCTTTTAAAGAACCCTTGCCCAAATATGACAAAGGAGAGAATTCTAACAAGAATGGCAAGGCTGCTATCAACTACACCTACACAAATGCTAAAAATGTTATTAATATGCTTGAAGTTGTTGGTGACAATGTCAACATGATGAGAGGGAAAGACCCTTATGGATATGATGTGGATTCAAATCCTATGCTTGATGAAGGACCCGTTGTGGTCCTAAGAGGTCCTCACTCATGAAGGATGTCTCAACCCCTCAATGTTGTCACTAGAAGCCAGTCTCAAGCTCCCATTGTTATTAGAGGTCCTAACTCTAGTAAGTCTAAGCAACCAGTGTCAAAGGTTGTTCTTCCAAAATCTATCATTGGTCTTGAGTTGAATTATAATCTTGTTGACCAATTACAATGTACACCAGTGCAGATTTCAATCATTGAGCTTTTGGAACTATCCCCTAAGCATAAGGGTGTCCTTGAGGATGCCTTTCAAGTGGCTAATGTCCCTAATGATATAGATGTTGATCAATTCCAGAATATGGTCAACCACTTGACTAGCCCTCACTACCTTACATTCTCAAAAGAAGATGACAAGTCATTAAGCCACCCACATAATTTGGCCCTTCATATAGAGGTTATGATCCACAAGACCCGTGTCAGGTGTGTGTTGATAGATGGGGGTGTTGGGCTTAATATTTGTTCTTTGAGATTATTGAAGGCCTTGGGTTATTTAGAAGAAGTCATTGACACAAGGAAGAAAATAACTATCAAGGCTTATGATGAAGCGGAACGTAGTTCTAAAGGATTGGCCATTCTTCCTATCCGAATTGATCCTGTAGAGAAAGATATTTTATTCTAGATTGTTGATGTCGGTCCTTTGGCTTACAATATTTTGTTAGGTAGACCATGGATACATGAGATGCAAGTGGTCCCGTCTACCTATCATTAGTGTGTAAAATTCCCTTATAATGGAATAGAAGTTTGCATACCTAGAGACAACACACTGTCAGTCAACACAATTTCAGCAAGGTCTCACATTCCTTTGAATAGGGAGGCTAACACTTTTGATACTGCATTTGAACAATGCAAGATTAAATTCAAGACCATAGATCTTGGTATGGGGGATTACAAATTGGATTCATTCACAAAATTGCCAATTTCCCCTAGGCCTTATGGAAAACCTTCTCAAGAAATGAAGCCCTCGTCTTCGGCCATGACATTGTTCGATAAGTTTATGGAATCCTCAGTTCTGATTCAAGAAGAAAAAGAAGAGGTTTCTGTTAGGGACTAGATTTACCAAGAAGAGAAATACCTACATAATGAGAATTTTGCACCTTCTCCTAGAGCTTATGGGAGAGGGTATACATTGGTCAAGAATATGGGTTATCCAAGACAGGGTCCCCTTAGTCATAGGCTGGATGCTAGGGTTGAAACCTCTTAACCATGCCCTTTTTGGATGAAGGAATAAGTCAATAGTTGGCTTAGGTTTTGAAAATAAGAAACAAAAAAGTGTCCCTGTCTCAGCCGCGACGGACAGTGACAATGACTCAGACTACACACCTAATCTCTCTAATCAACAAGACATGTCTGATGATTGGGTGCCTTCAACAAATCTCCTTCGGGGAGATTCACAAGATTTGACAACTGACAGTATGAATGCTAGATTGACAATGGATAGTGTTGCTATCCTAGCTGTGACGGATAGTAACAATGCTAGTGTTAGAGAAGGGGAAACTCTTCCCAATCTTGAGGCTTCTACATCACAAGGCCCAAATAATGATTCAGAAATAGACTCACATGAGTTCGAATGGGACTCACTTTTAGATGCAACAGTTGATTTGGACATGGATGTTGTCCATACTTATAGTACTCAACTTGATGTGACCAACGAGCCTAGTGTAGGACTGGAGGATTGGACTCCTTGAATTGCCTTAGTGGATGTCACTTCGTTTGATAGGACAAATCCTAACTCAGGTATCTTAGGAGGGGACCAAATGAATCCTAATTGTATGGTCACCAGAGATAACACCTTCCACATACACAATGTTGAACTAGTCATTGACCTACCCCTTGTTCATTTCCACCTAATTGACTGGTCTCAGCAACATCAAGAGCCTAAACTTCTCACTTTTTAGAATGACTATGAAATTGTCTGTTATCTAAATGCTCTTGAACCTGTAGTCTCTTCCACCAGTGAACCAACAACAAGTATGACAGAGCCTGATATTAAGTACCTCAGTCTAAAAATAAAAGAAAAAGAAAAAAAGAAAGCTGGTTCTAATGGTGAAAACCACTTTGTGGCGGTGTCAGAACCCAAAATGGTAAAAATAAAAGATGTATCCGAAGGTGAAAACCTTTTTGAGGTGCCTAAGGATGGGGTACTTAATAACTTGCCAAGTTACTTCCAAGACAAGTCATCAGTTCTCATTGAGCCCACACAACCAGTCAGTTTGAATACAGAAGAGGCTCCCCAAATAGTGCACCTAGCTCAGTTTCTATTAGTTGGAGAAAAAGAGGCATATACAAAATTTTTGCAAAAGAAGAAAATCAACTTTGCTTGGACATATTCTAATATGCTGGGGCTTGACACTGATCTTATTATGCATCATCTATCTATAGCTCCAGGAATAAAACCGGTTAAACAAAAGTTGAGGAAAATGCATCCTCACATAGCTCTTCTTGTTAAAGCTGAATTAGAAAAGCTCTTACGCACAGGATTCATTCAAGCTATTGACTATGTTGAGTGGATCTCCAATATTGTTCTAGTTTCAAAACATGATGGGTCCATTCACATTTACACAGACTTCAGAGACCTCAACAAAGCATGCCCAAAGGATGACTTTCCACTCCCTAACATAGACATGATAGTGGACATGACCGCGGGTTATGAGATATATTCCTTAATGGATTGGTTTTCCAGATATAACCAAATAAAAATAGCTCCTGAAGATCAAGAGAAAATATCCTTCACATGTGCATGGAGAACCTATTGTTGGAACGTCATGCCATTTGGTCTAAAGAATGCAGGAGCAACATACCAGCAAGCTATGACCACAATTTTTCATGATATGATGCATAAGAACATGGAAGATTATGTGGATGATACTTTGGCTAAATCTAGAAAATGGGACACACACCTCGACGATATGGAAGTAATTCTAGATTGCATGGCACAGTTTCAGCTTAGATTGAATCCAAAAAAGTGTGCATTTGGAGTTGCCTTAGGTAAACTCCTAGGATTCATAATTTCAGCAAAAGGAATAGAGGTTGATCCTGAAAAGGTCCAAGCTATATTAGATATGCCACCTCCAAGAAATGTTAGTCAGATGAGAAGTCTTTAGGGATGACTCCAATCCATAAGGAGGTTTATTTCACAACTAGCAGATAGAGCACATCCATTCAATAAAACATTGTATAAGGGTGCTTCTTGCGTATGGAATGAGGAATGACAAAAGAGCCTAGATCAAATTAAATAATACTTGGCTAATCCTCCAATTTTGATGCCACCTATTCTTGGGAAACCATTTATTTTATACATTTCAGCAATAGAATCTTCCTTGGGGGCATTGTTGGCTCAATTAGATGATACTGGGCAAGAAAGGACCATTTACTACATTAGTCATACTCTAGTATCTTATGAGATCAATTATAATAGAATTGAAAAGTCTTGTCTAGCAGTAGTGTTTGCTTCCCAAAAATTGTGCCACTATATGTTTGCTCATACTATACATTTGGTTGCAAAAATTGATCCTCTTAAGTACTTGCTTAGTAAGGCTGCCCTCATAGGTAGGCTTGCCAAGTGGATGATGGCTTTATCTGAATTTGATATAGAGTACATTGAAAGAAAGGCCATAAAAGGGCAAGCTATTGTTGACCAATTAGCTGACTTTCTAGTTAAGGATAGTATGCCTATTCAGGTAGAATTCCTAGATGAACACATACTATATATAACTACCCACACTTGGAAGATGTTCTTTGATGGTTCCCACACGCAAAATGGATCAAGTGCTGGAGTATTATTTGTCTCTCCACATGGGTACAACATTCCAAATTCTTACAAACTTTTATTCCCATGTACAAATAATATTGTTGAATATGAAGCTTTGACCAATGGATTGAAAATGGCTATAGAATGGAACATAACAGAATTACATGTCTTTGGGGATTCACAGTTAATTATCAACCAAGTCAATGAGGAGTATCAAACCAAGGATGATAAATTGGTACCTTACAAAAAGATGGTTGAATCATTGAGACGTTACTTTACATTTGTGACATTTCAACAGATCCCTAGGATAGAGAACAAAGCTATAGATGCTATGGCCACATTAGCTTCACTCCTTTAGTTGGAACAACATGAATCAAGATTTGAATTCCTGGTGGAAGAGCTACACCATCCCATATTTGACTCATCTGAAAGCAATGTCATTTGTACCCTTGTCACACATGAGTCTTCCCGCTATGGTGCTATCTATTCATATCTACGTGATGGCATCATCCCTAACACTTTCAACCATTCTGAACATCGAAACCTCATCTGTAATGCCTCTCACCACACCCTTATCTCTAGTGATTTATATAGGAGGGGTTTAGATGGGACACTTCTTAGGTGCTTGGAAAAGGAGGAATCCAACCAAGCATTAGTAGACATCCATGAGGGCATTTGTGGTGGACATTCTAATGGTCTTTCCATGGCCTGAAGGTTGCTTAGGGTGGGGTATTACTGGCCCACAATGCAGACAGATGCAGTAGCTTTCACTAAGTCTTGTGAGAAATGTCAAAAGCATGGAAACCTGATTCATGCGCCAGGTAGGGAGCTAATTCCTTCCATTTCTCATTGGCCATTTCAGCCCTGGGCCTTTGACCTTGTTGGGAAAATTCACCCCAACTCATCAGGTGGACATAAGTTCATCATCACAGCTATTGATTATTTCACAAAATGGGTAGAGGCAGTCCCTCTTTTTGTTGCCTCGGGAAAAATAGTTTCACTCTTTATCTTGAATCATATTATTTGTCAATTTGGAGTGCCTTCTGAGATTATTACTGATAATGGAGGACAAGTCAAGAACAAGGACCTAAAGCATTTATGCAAAAAGTTTAAAATCAAATAGCATTGGTCCTCTATCTATTTTCCACAAGGAAACGGACAGGCAGAAGCCTCTAATAAAACCATTCTTAAAATCCTTCATAGAACAATCCACAAGAATGGTCTTGAGATTGGCACTTACAAATCAATCTGGCACTATGGGCCTATAGAACTAGCATTCGTACACCTACAGGAGCTACTCCTTTTGCTCTTACCTATGGCACTGAAGTAGTGTTGCCTCTAGAAGTAGAGTTACCTTCACTTAGAGTCTCACTCAAAGGTTTAATTACAGATGAGGATTACCGTACCATGAGGTTACAAGAACTAGAACTTCTAGATGAGAAGCATAAGGCTTCCTTTGATCACATGAGGGTATATGAGAAGTGTATGTCCAAAGCATTCAACAAGAAGGTTCACCCTAGGGAATTTTAGATAGGTGATCTTGTTTTGAGAGAGAACCCTAAGAATCAACAAAATAGAGAACAAAAGGGCAAGTTCGAACCTAATTGGCTTGGACCATACATTATTATAGAAGCTTTTAGTATAGGTGCATATTTACTATTGAATGAAGATGGAGAACAGCTCCCTGAGCCCATCAAAATTTTGCACCTAAAGAAGTTCTATCCTTGATGCCCATTTTTGTCTGGGGGCATCCTTTGTACATATTTATTGATCCTGAAAAAATACCAAAAAAATATATATATGATGCTAAAAAAATCCTAAAAAGCATATACAGTCCTGGAAAAATACAAAAAAATTAAAAAATAGCAAAAAAATTTAAAAAAATAGAAAAAGTGCCTTGGTGAACACCTAGAAACAGGCGCCTTGGTAGCAAAAATCCAAAAAAATGAAAAAAAGAAAAAAAGAAAATTGCAATAAATCCAAGTGGTGAAAACTTGGAAACAGGTGCTACTTGAGGCCTTTGCACCCCTATTTGTTAGCATGCATCCTCGACACTTAACCTTTCTCCATCATACCTTGACCTTATTTGACTTGGTCTAGAATTGGTCTTTATCTTTTTCTAGGGGGCATACCTATTAGCATAGGTCCTTTAGGTGCATTTGTCTCTTGGGGCATTTCACAAACCGGTGTTTTTCAACACCACCCCAAACAGTGTTTTTCAACACTACCCTTGCATCGAGTGTTTCTTAACACTTATTAGATGTCTTTCCCAATAGTCTAAGTATGATGTGATATTTCTCATTAGCAGATGTGATAACCAGAGTTTGACTCTATGACCAACACACACGCACTTAGACAATCAACTCATTGAGATATGTTGACTTTATTTTTCTTTGTGTGTTGTCTATGAGGATTTATTTGATGAGTGGTCTCTCCCTGAGAAGTTTTCAATGATGCATAGCTAGAAGACTGAGGGAATGAGAACATGTTTTATTTCTTTATTTGCTTGTGGGTATATTTTGTTGGTCCTACCTGTCATGAGCATTTATGCTAGTCTTACTTGACACTATGGATTGACAAGGTATTATCCTTGACTATTTTGTGAGTGCATGCTTCTAGTTATCCTGACTTTCATGTGTCTTGATACAAGCATAATCTTTCCATATCAAACATAGGTAATCTCACTGCATTAGTCATCTTGACCTCCATGTCTTTGATGCCTAGGTGGGATTTCCACATTTTTATCTGATAGAGATCATATTCATATCCACATAGTTATGCTAGTGTGCATTGTATGATCTTACAATGCCAATGTTCAATGATGATAATTAGATGTCTATAGGCATTGTGACCTTGCAAGTCAACCACTTTCATAGTAGCTTGCATTCTTAGGTTCATGATTAGTTTAGTTTTGCATTTTGCATATGGAGAGAGCTCTCTCTTTCATCTTACGTGGACTAGTCAGTCAACTGCATTCACCTTTTTCTTCTTCTCAATCATGTCTTTCACTTGTCTTTCACATCACATTCTTTTCTATTCCTATAGCATTTTGACTTTTTTGACCAATTTTTCAAAACTCCTTAGAATTGCATGAAAATTGCACCCCTAGCTAATTTCGACGTCTTGGATCCATTTTCAGACTCGAAATTGAAATCTGAGGTTATCTTGCCAGTAAAAATCATGTTTCAAATCTTCTCCCTCTTCTGTGTAGTTGACTGACCTTTTGAGGCATAATTCTTCGATTTTCGATGGACTTTCTTCCTTCCATGTCTCTCAAATTTTCTAGTCTTTCATTCACTCTATTTCTAGTCTTCTATTTCTATTCTTCTACTTCCTCACTGGGGCATGTTTTCATTGCCTAATGGTTAACCTATTGATCCTTACCTTTGATTGTGATTTCATTATGATTTGATCATCTTTATCAATTTTCTACTTCTCCTCTACCTGATTTTGATTTTGATTCTGAGGGGGAAGTACCTATGGGATTCTCATCCCTAATTTCCTTGATTTTCCTGATTCAGACATCTTTTGTTAGCTTTTTCTCAAATTTGAGATTCTTATCTCTTACTTTGAATGTGATCCTGAATCGACCTCATGTTCAAAGGCCTTTGTTTATGTTTTGTCCGGGTGTGATCCTGAATTGACCTCACATCTTAGTTGTTTTGTGATCCCAGATCGATCTCACATTTCAACTTCATTCTTTGACTACATGTGTTCCCAAATTGATCACACATTAGTCAAAGAGGGGCAAATGTATGCACCCAAAAATGGTCGCCTAGACTTTGGGTCCCATTTATTTGATTTATTTATCCTGAATCAATTTTATCAATAATCAATATTTTCAACATTATCAATTTCTTGATCAAGTCTTAATTTTGATCATATATTGGATTTTTATCCTATGGGCTAACCATTTATCCTAAGTTTTTATTTACTTAAAAGGAATATTTCCTCTCCTTTTTATTAAATAAAAAGCCCCCACTTTTCTTCTTATCCTAAGCTGCACAAATAAAGTATTATTCCTATTTTATAAAAAGGAGAAAAGCACTTTTTGTCTCATATGGACATAAAGTCAACTCCTATTTTCCTATTTGAGGATACTTGTGCAAATGGATTGCTCCTCTTTCAAGCTCCACCGCTGATTAAGACTTTTTCCTCTTAATCTCATTGGTCCATTTCACCTCATTTCTTATAAAAGGAGAGCTCTCTCCCTCATTTTAGGACACTTGTTTTTATGCTAACTCTATGTTGCAGTAATTCTTGAAGACTTTGGAGCTTTTTGGAGATCATTGTTGCATTACATCTTAGAGTTCTTCATTTGCTTCATAGTTTAGTTTCCATTATTGCATAGTAGTTCATGTTTATGCTTTCATAGTTTAGATTCCACTTTCAAGCTTTAGAATAACTCATCTAGCTTAATAGGAAGGGTTGTAACACATTACTATTTCCATTTCATAGCTTAGTTTGTACTTCCATTTTCATAGCATAGCTTGCACATTTGCATTCTCATTCTTAGCTTGCATTGCATTGCATTTCCATTTGATTCTTTGGAGATATTGGCACTCTTGCCCTTGTCCTCATTTGAATCTCTCATTGTATGGTTGACTAGCAAGGTCACAAGCTCAATAGCTCTAACTAAGAGAAAATTCATAATCTTGCAACTCCATGCATATAGAGCTATGGATCTATTTGTGAGGGCTCATTCTTGAGTTTCCTTGCATGTAAGGATTCATAGAAGTGCACTACTTTTGTGTGTACACCACCAACCTTGCAATAGAAGTTATGAAAATGAAATTTGAAGTAGAGCCCTTCCCTTTTGTTCTTCTTTCCTTTTCTCCTAAATCTCTTAGTAGTCTCTAAAGTTAGAGAGTGGGTAATTGAGAGAAATCTCTCCAATTTTCCCTTCTTTAATTAAAATCCTCCCATTCTCCCTTCCTAGGAAGAAGTGTGAGCTCCTATTGGTCACTCTTCCCAAACCCCCACACATTACTAAAATAAAGTTTCTTTAAATGATAGTGGCATGGAAAGAAGACAAGGTTTGTTCTCCCAATGAAAGAATTGTTCCCAAGGCTATTCTTCTCATCATAATTTTCGGCCATCTTGAATAAGTAACTTTTTGGAGGCTTCCCAAGGCCTAAATAAGGTATCCTATGGTCAAAAAGTCCCCTAACCCATAGGTATATGAAGTGGGCTGGTAAAAAGTAGGTTAAACTCAACCCTAGGTGGCCATATAACCCCCCAAAAACTCCAGTTAAGATTACATACGAAATTCAATGGATGTGACTCCACCTTGGGCTCACAAACCAAGTGGTCCTTATGGAAAGAAGAGCTAGGTACCTAGTGGGAAAAAGGTGGTTCCTCAAGGTTTCCAAGTGGACATGCCATGACACATCATTTTACAACAAGTGTGCCAATTGGCACTACATGACACATCACAACACACTTGGCTAGTCCACTTGTAAATATTACAATTAAATGAATGCAAATACAGATAAAATACACATCATACACTATACAAAGGAAAATACATTACAACGAGGTTTTGTCTCTTCAATAGATGCAACCTTGGCTTTATAGGATTCACATATGGGTTAATCATGATTCTCCAAAAAATTCCATGGCCATGATTCCTGCACACTCAATTTAAACATCAGTAACCTCAAGAAGTATAGTCATTGAAATTCAAAATGCAGAATCATCATTAACATTAAATTATCTATCACACGAGGTACATTCTTTTAGTCTCTATAATCCTTCATCATAATTTTAATCATCACTTTAATCATTACTTTCAAATGAACAAATGTAAATTGAATCAGGAGAACGCAATCTCATTAACTCAAATGTCACACAAATCATTCCAGATCTATATAAATCATGATGTAGTTTTAACCAATTTACATAAGCATTAATTTTGTCAAATTAAAATCATTTATATGGCATAAAATCAAGTAACCAAATCATCAATCAATTCTCATAATAATGTCCTAAAAATTCATCAATACATTTTATCACGTAACTTTTAACCTTCACAAAATTTCACATCGTAACAATAATTCAAATTGTGATTAATCATTTTCCTAAACAACTCATATTAGCATATATTTATTTCTGAATAGTGACAACTTAGTATTCAGTTAAAACAATCATCCAAATGACAATCCTAATGTAGCATTGGGTTAACATTGAGAGTATAGAAAGCATCATAAAATGTAATGTATGCGCATCTACTGAAATCAAACCTTAGTTTAAAGGGTAAAAATCTTCTTAATTAATCATAACTTAAGCCAATCACTAGGTCCACCATAATGTTAATGGAAAAGCTATGATGGGTCTAGGGTGAGGCCTCACACTACCATCATGCAAAGCTTTCTTATAATACCACCAAGGTCTACCCAAAAGAATATGACAACAATCCATAGGCATAATATTACACAAGACTTCATCATGATAATTCCCAATTTTGAACTTAACAAGGCATTGTTCACTTACAAGTAGTTTATGCTCCTTCTAGATCCAAGCAATATGGTAAGGCTTACGATGTTTCAATCTCTACAACTACAATTTATTAACCAGCTCTTTGGATGCCAAATTATCAGAACTTCCACTATCAATGATTACCTTGCAACATTTGTCAGCGATCTTACATCTAGTTCTAAACAAACTTTTCCTCAAAACAGGTTCCTCATCAGCTTCTTCATTCCACAAGATCCTTCTTATCATCAAGTTCTCACCATGTTTAGGTTCATTAGACATTTCCTCAACTTCTTCACAAGCCAAATTGTTTATGCCATTACCTCCAGTCTTCTTTCCAAAGTTAGTACATTCAAAAGCTCTATGTCCTTCTTCACCACATTTGTAACAAGTACCTTTAAACCAAGATTTCTCTTCTCTTTTCCCATTATTTTTATTCCTAGAGTGACCAATATAGCTACCTCTAGAGTAGTTACCTCTTTTAGTAGGTTCATCCTTCCATCCTTTATCTTGTGTTGCATTATCAAATCTACTACTTTCTCCATAAGATCTTCCTCTACTTCTCTGAAATCTACCACCTCTTCCTCTTTGTCTTTGTTCATGTCTCTTTGTCAATCTCTCTTCAGCCTTCAAAGAAAATTGGTATGCTTCTTCCACACTATCAATCTTCACATAGTTGATCTCATCTTGAATAGATGTCCTCAGGCCATTCATATATCTAGCCACTTTCTCAACTTCATCATCCACATATCCAGATCTGATATCTAATTTGTAAAATTCCTCGGTATATTATTTTACACTCATGTCCTTTTGTCTCAGATTGTGCATTTTTCTCATCAAACTAACTTGGTAGTCAACTGGAAGAAACTTCTTCTTCATCTTTCCAAGTATCTTCATCCATGTCTTGATCTTTTTTTTTCCTCTCCTCTATCTCTCAGTTTGCAAATGATCCCACCAAAGAGATGCATGACCTTTCAACTTTGTGACTGCTATCTTAACCTTCTTATTATCAAGATTACCTTCATACTCAAAGTATTTTTCCATCTCAGAGATCCAATCCAAAAGTGTATCGGTCTCAAGTCTTCCATCATAGAAAGAAATTTCAATCGCAGGTCTGGAGTTAGCCTTAGACAAAACTCTCAAAAGTCTTTCCTCATCTTGTTCAACTCTAGGTTCAGGATTAGGTGCTTCTTCTTCTTCATCATCACTAACATCTTCAAGATGTGCACCTCTTCTCTGGGCTATCTCTACAGCTTCAAGCCTAGTTGCAATTTGCCTCAACATATCCATTATAGAATTATCATTTCCTCTACCACAAACCATCTTGACAATCAGGTTCCAGAAATATCATAACCTTCTACAAGTTATTGGTCAGATCTCAGATCTACCACCCTATAGCCAATACAATAAGGTTCAAAATGATCCAATCTACAAGAAAGAACTCACTCTGATACCACTTGACGTAGAGGCAGGGTAGATACAAGAAGAATCAAGTAGAATTGACTCCACTTGAATCAACAACAAGCCCTGCTCAGAGTTACACAATGGAAGAAATATGAATATCACATGAAATTAATGAAATCACAATGGATATGAGGCAAGCAACTGGTAGCAACAATGGAGAATTTATATTATTTCTTTCAACATGCCCGGTTGTGAGGCCTTCTGGGTTTCAGCCTTATACAATGACAATTATGAAATCAGAATCACAGCTTGCATCCTATCTTTTTATCCAATGATTTATCTTGATAATACTTCTTCCTAATTTCCTTACTACATCAATCTAGACTCCTTATATAGCCAGCTAAGCCACAAGTCGGCTAGTCAGGCATTTAATTACACTATAGGTCCAGTCTGGAAGATTTAAACCAAAACTAATGCTATAATGATAAACACATGATGAGCCTTTGGATTTAGGTCCACACATGACCCAAGAACATTCCCATAACTTTTCAAGTCCCCATTTGATTACACGAAACCACGCAAGATGAAACACTCCACGTTTCGCATGAAAATTGGTAGAAAATAGGTTCCCAAGAAAAATGGGCATAACTTTTTACTCATAATGAATTAGGAGTTTCAATCGTAGTAAATGATACTAATTTAGGTTCTCTTAAATTACTTAAGAGTGAAAATTCTGATTCCTTAAGGGTCAATGTCTCCACTACGTGCAACCAGTACCAAAACTACGGGAAAATACGGCTCCGATGGCAAGGAGAACAACTTTAACTTTGAAATAGTCCATCCAATCTTTATATACTTATAGGAGAAGGTTCCCAAATAGGTCCTCAACATCATGTAATATTCACATAACATGAAACCATCAAATGAAAATATTATAATGCAAACAACAAAAAATAGGTACATAAATCAAGAAATGTTTTTGGTTGATGCAAGATTTCTCAAAGACCCAAGATGCTCCTGCATCAAATTTGTACCTTACTTGATTTGTACTCAGTTTAAGGTATAAAAAACTATACTCATAGATTCTCTCCAATATATTTGTGCAACATTCTTCTCAATCATTAGTGTTCTTGCACAATCCATAATAGACCTTTTTCTTCTCTCAACTATACCATTCTGTGGAGGTGTTCTTGGTGTAGACATCTATCTCTTGATTCCTCTATCATTGCATAATAGATTGAACTCATTTGATATAAAATCTCCACCATGATAAGATCTTAGAAATTTCAATATTTTACCTATTTCTTTTTCAACTTTTTCCAAATACCACTTAAACAACTAAAATGCATCATATTTTTCTTTCACAAACATTATAGTCATCATCCTAGTGTAGTCATCAACAAACATAATAAAATACTTAGCACCACAATAACTTTGTACACCCATAGGTCCACAAAGGTCAGTATGAACCAAATCCAAAATATTTTCAGAAGTAAATGTCTTTCTCTTGAAACCAGACTTTGTCATTTTTCCCAACTGACACTTCTTACACATCACATTATCAGGTTTCTTCAATCTCATCAAACCTCTAACTTTCTTCTTTTTACTAATATTTACTAGATTGTCAAAGTTTACATGACACAACCTCTTATGCCATAACCATACATCATCAAATTGTGCAAACAAACATGTCTCTTCAGATAGATCTAGATAGAACAAGTTACCTCTAGTCTGTTCTCCACTTCCAATTAGTTCACCAGTGACATAAAATATTTTAGCCTTTCTGTGATGAAAATCCACTTGGTAACTAGTGTTGTTCAGCTATGCAACACTTAGCAAATTGTAGTTAAGACCTTCAACCCAATATGAATTTTCACATGCAATCTTATTAGTTAGCTTAATTGATCCTTTACCTCTCACATGACATGGTGCATCATTACCAAACTTAACACTTCTACCTTTGTAATGATCTAGGGTTTCAAGTTTACTTTTATCACTAGTCATGTGATGTGAGAAACCACTATCAATAATTCATTTATCACCTTTACTCACATAAGAAATAAGTGTAGTTTTCTCATCTTCATCAGAATCATCTTTCATAGAAACATAAACTACTTCAATATCAAAATCATCAGTGTCACTATCAGTTTCCTCTTCAACAATATAATATGATTTCTTACCTTTATCCTTGTAGTCTATGTACCTTCAGTGATCTATGTTATCTTTCTTATCCTTGTACTTGCTTTCTCTTTCCTCATCCTTGTTATTTCTGTCAAGACATCTTGCTGCAATATAGCCAACTTTGTTACATGAAAAAAGATTATAGGAATTTTACCTTTATATTTTCCTTTTCCTCTTTTTAATCTTCTAGCCATGAGTGCTTCAAGATCATCTAGTTCCTCATCAGAAGTGTCACTATCACTTTCACTATCACTTTCACTTTTTACATATTTTTCTTTTTCTCTCTTAGACTTATATTAAACCATTTGTGAATTGAATGTAGATTCAACATTAGGAATAGTGTAGTTATCATAGTTAGATAGCTCAAAATTAGTAAGCTTACCAATAAGATGTTCCAGAGTTAGAACATTACTAGGGTTACATCTTGATTATTGAATTGCAAAAATTATGATAGCATAGATATGAAGAAAATTTTCCAATACCTTACCAATAATAGTCTCATCATCAATGATTCCATTAGACCCTCTAATAAAATTCACTATCTCCTTAATTCTACCACAATACTGAGAAATATTTTCACATTCTTTTATTTTCATTTCATCAAACTTACCTCTCAAGCTTTCATCTTTTGCTCTCAGTACATTTGTATCACCACCATAGATAGTTGCAAGAGTATCCCACATTTTCTTTGTAGTAGTGCAATATTTGATATCTTCAAATTCAGGATAGCTTAAGGTAGATGCAATCTCCAACATTACTTGATTGTGTTCCTATTTTTCTTTCATCTCCTCAGTAGTCAAAGGTGAAACAGGTATAACATAGTCATGTTCAACATAGTACTTCGCCAAATCACCAATACCAACTAGATGCAATTTCATCAGACTTTGCCATGCAGGGAAGTTCTCTTTGTTCAACTTTGGTACCTCCTTTTTATACATCTTTATCATTAGCTTCAAGTACCTTTAAACTTTTCTCTATAAGCGCCAACAAATCTGATACCAGTTGTTAATATTATTTAGAAAAAAAGAGAGGGGGGGTGAATCAGTTGTTCTCAGGTCCACATATACCAATTGAACTTTTAAACACTTCAACAATCTTAGATCTAATCACCAACACAACTTGGTCTCTAAAGTATATATATCAAAAACATATAACATGCAATCCACTATCCAAAAGTAATTAACTTGTAGAATATAAAAACATTCACATCAAAACATTCACACAAGTATAACACTAGGATTTATAGTGGACACCCAACTTGGGAAAAACCACTTTGTCACATGTTACTGACATTTTCACTCTTATGAAGTGAGCTCTATGAAAAGCCAACCTTTTTAAAGGTTTACAAACACACTGCTAGGTGTGACCCTGTTAAAGGATTTAAACACTATGTCAAAAGTGACCTGGGTAAAGGATTTAAGTACATTCCATTAGAATGCCACCTTGATTAAAGGATTTAAACAATGACTATTAGGTCGACCTCGATTAAAGGATTTAGACCGATACAATGGTTAGAAAGAAACATTAGTTTCTGATCTAAAAAACATACAACTCACTTTGTAAATAATAGATCCAATTTGCACATATATGTTGAATTACTGACTAAGCTCCATTTCCATCTTTATCACTGATCTGCTTAGAATTCTCTTCAAGCAATCACAACTCTGATCAACTCCTTCACAATTTCACCTTCAACCTTGTGCTTAGACTTATTAGTCAATAACATCAACAACTTCATCCCCTTTTGTAACCTCACAATTAGTTTTTCCTTTATACAACTTCAATTAGGTATATCCATCTTTTGCCTCTTAATCTCCTCTATAGATCTTAGGTTTAGGTTAGATTCATCGAATCCTTCCAACATTTAAGTTCTTCATCCTTCCTTCTAGATACATCTTCAAACTTCTCATTGAATCCATAATAAAATGATTTACCATGCATTAAATTCTCCATACAATCAATTAATAAAGTCAACATGATTACATATCCCAAGAATTCAACTATGTCAGCTAGGAATCTCAATTCTTTCTCCAAATGTAAATTAATGACACTTGGTCAATACTATGTTCATCTCCTCGGTCATCACTATGTACCTCGGTCAACTCTACAAATTGTCTTCCTCGACTAACACTGTCTTGCTCAATAATTTCCCGTCGCTCGACATAAACTGATGTTCGGTCAACACTAAATTTACTCGGCATATACTGATGCTCAGTCGACACTAACATCACTCAGCTTAAACTAGATTTATTCACTTTTTCTTGGTTAAGCCTACTTCTTCAGTCTTTCTTCTTACATAGATAAACAATACATTATCTTATCAATGTGCCAAATAATCAAATACCCATTGAAGTATCAAATAACTCAATATTTCCTTAGGTTCTCTTGTTAACTCCCTTGCTCTAATCCTTTTCATCAATCAATAGATATGGTACTTTCTTAGATAGCAATTGTCTTACTAGTTAAGGTTTGACATCAATGACAACACAACAATTGTTCCAATTGTAGTTTCCAACAACCTACAGAATATTTGTGAGACTGATAAAATGGGAGGGGAGCTTAAAAGGGAAGAACCCTCTGAATGCAAATGACAAGAGGAGAAAAAATTATGGAAGAAGCTTAAGAAGGGGGGTGTTGTGGACTATCTTTAGAGACTGCATGGACATAACAAGGTCATCATGAAGGAATTTGTAGCTAGCTAGGATAACAAGGTTGTTAACCTCACTAGTAAGTCCTTTACCCTTACCCTAGATTTAATTATTGAGATCACACAGATAGCTTTGGAAGGAATAAATTATTTTAAGGATAGAAGAACCAAAAATAAATCCTTTAGGGATTTTCCTAGGAGTGATGAAGAGAAAGAAATGTTGATCAAGGAGAAAGAGGACTTTGTTAGAATAAAAAATGTTAAGCTTCTCTCAGCTAAGGTTTTGAGAGTCATCATGGAGTATTTTACTCTTGATGGGAGATTTACGAGGGTTTACAATTATCACTTTGTCCTCTTAAATCATTTATGTCATAACACTAGGGTGTCATTCCTATTACTTTTACTAAGCTCTCTGAACTAGAGAATTATGGATAACGGGAAAAAACCCAAATCCCCTGTTATCCATGATGGCCTGATTCCTCTAATCTTTGAATATGAAAGAGATAAAATTTTGGATTCTTCTCCCAAACAAGTTGATAATAGTAGACAAAAGAGAAAGAAGGCTATGATTGATGTGGGTCCGTCTATCAAGAAGAAGAATAAAAAGGATAAACCAAGCCATAAGGAGACCCCCTATCTATTTTTTATGATGATAAGGGAATTCAAACTAAGGATGATAAGGATGACTCCCCTACTAAGGATGATATCCCTGGGAATGTTGAACATAATAGTAAGGATTCCCTCGATGAGACAGTTGCTCCTTCTAAAGCTCATGAAGAACAACTTGATTTGATAGTCTAGGATAACAATGTTTTGTCTCTGGAGAGCAGAGGTAAGGATGATCCTACGAATGATAAAGACAGGTTCAAGGAGGAGATCATCAAAGAAAAAATGGAGTCCTCAGCAAAGGAGGGTAAGAAATCCCAACATGAGGTTTATGATGAGGTCAACAATATTCAAGATTTAGCCTTGGAGATTGTTGAGAGTGCCTAGTAGGAGCTCGGTAATGATCATGCCTGAAGCCCTTCTTATAATGAAACCATGGAAAGTGAGAATGTTGATAGGGATAGTGATGAGAATGCAGATGACATCAGGAGTGAAGGGGAAAGAGAAGATGTTGAGGAAGGAGCTATTGAGCCAAATTCTTCCTTCATGAAGAACCCTACTAGGGTGATTTCACCTACTGTTAGATTTATTGATGATGACCATACCAACAGTTCCCCTGTTTGTCATAAAGAGCATTTGAATGCTGAGAAGGAGAAGAAAAAAATAACCCAAAATATTTAGGGGAAGCGACTTCATTGGAAGAGGAAGACTTCAACAACAAAAAAATGCCTAACATGGGTGTTCTTAATGCAACTAGGAGTAGAGCAGTCTTGGCATTTAGCTTAGATAAATGGGCATTCCATGAAATTAATGAGTTGGGCATCAATCACAAAGATTTGGATGCAAAATATGATATGCTGGAGGAGACTGTTGATAATTTGAGGAATGATATGGTCATGGATAATAGTAAAGGAAAATGTGTTTTGATTGAGGAAAATAATACTTTGAGCATGCACAAATACAATTTTGAGCATCATTGATGAGAAGCTGTCACCCATTTACAACAAAATTAAAAACAATGAAATTATGCTCAGAAAGCTTCTTTGCCATAGTAATGAAGGTTTGAAAACAACTGTTATGAATCTCAATGCTCTTTATTCTCCATTGGAGGGAAACTACAAGGAAAATAATGTTAGTTTGGTGGATGATGAGCCAGTTAAGCTGGATGGCCAAGTTTCTGGCCCAGGTACTAGAACTAGAGCAGGCACTAAGATGAGGAAGGTGACGCTGCCTAAGGAGCTGGTGAGCTTGAAAGAGTCAATCCAAAAGATCCAGTCCCTGTAGGAGGCCTCTGAGTTCCTGAATATGCTGGATTGACTATTGTTGTTGGTTGTTTCTTTTAGTACTCTTTCTACTAGTTGTTTTTTGTTGGAAGGTGTTCTTTTTTTATGGCTAGAGCCTTTAAACTATTTTATTTCTACTAAGGCCTATCTTTGGTTCTGCCTATGTTTCGTGCCAGTAGTTTTTTTATGGTTTTATGCTATATTTCTATTTTTTGCTAGCATGTAAAGGGTTTCGTGTCCCCTTCAAAACTTGTATTTACCTTAATAAAAAACATAATACCTAAGATTTTAATAGCACATTCATTTTATTTGCAAACAAGGTAAGGTGAAAATATGGAGTATTGGAACTAGAGTCACATGCTATTGAAGAAAAAAAAAGTATTTGTATACTTGACATCCCTTTTTATCCAACATCTTGGTTGGATCACTTCCACTTCAACATTAAACACACAAACTTTCTTTGACAACAACCTACAAATCTTCTATTACTCATTATTGTTTGGGAGTGAAAGATAGGTAAAGTCTAAAATCTCTCTTCCATACCTCAATTTTTTAAATTCATCTTAATGGAGATCCCAAACTCTTTAAGAAAACTCCAACAAAAGTGAGATCTAGTGACATCCTTGTCTACTATCTCCAATCTGGATACTATTTAAGGCATCTTGGGCATCCGACAAGCAAGACTATTATATTTTTTTTAACCCTATGATCAATCCCTAACTATCGCTCTTCTCTCTCTATTTTATGTACAATGGTTATTTATACTTTTACAAACCCAAATAGAAGATGAAAAGATGTCAAGAAGAGGAAAAATGCCAAATTAAAATTCCCTTAAGCATTTGTTTTCCATATTATAAAATTGCATCTTTCAATAGACCAACAATTTTATAATCACATAGGTAGTTGAAAAACCACCACTTTTTAGAACCATAAATTTCATAATCACCCAACTAAAACTAGAAGGTTTTTTACGAGAAACTGAAATGGCTATTTTGTGGATTGAAACATATGTTCCCTTCAATGAAAGTGTACCTCAAGCTGTAAACATTTTCATCATGGAATTGTAGTATGATAACTTACCTACGATACATTTATGCATTATTGGTATATTGACTTCTAAGACTTGTGGACATTAGATTTGTACTTATTTTTGGTTTAGCAATTTTATAATTTATGAAAATATTATGTTTGACAACGTTTCTAGGATATGGATTGATGATAAGCAGTGAGACACATTTCTAGCTCATAGTAGGGGATGCAAGGCCTTTTGTTTTGTTTTGTTTATTGCAGAAGGGGGGTGTGACGAGTGGGGACGACATTTTAAAATAGGCCTTTTTAAAAAAATATAAAAAATATTTCAAATTTTCTTATGATACTTGACATTCACCATATCCAATATATAACCATATTATGAAACACTAGTGCTAAATTGAGATTCATTTGATTTAACACAAATTAGCATAATTTCAAGATATCTAATCATTTGAATTTTTATTACCAATTTGTATATACAACAAAATTAAAAAGGTGAATAGTTACAATTATAAAATGACAAAATATAGACGAATTGATCTATTGTAACTATGCCTTTGCCTTATCTTCTCTTCAATCAAAGTCAAAGTCTAAAGAGACACTACCAATACAAGGGACTACTCCATTTAATGAAATCCAACCAATGCCTCATGTGTCTATTTGCTATTAGTCTATGTGGCATCTTTGAAATCAACATCCTATCATTTAGCTACAGTCTATTGATTCTAAAGTTGCAACATACTATGTACATCTAGCATCTTCCTGACTGATTGAATGAAGTTTATATAACACAACTCATTTTTGTAGATGAGGAACTAGCAATATGTGAAATGAGGTAATTGACATGCAACCTCTTGACTCTATTATATCTTTTTCATACCATTTCCACCATCTTGAGCTAATTTCTAAAAGGTCTATTCATCCTTATCTTTTGTTTTCTAAGTATTGGGGACCTCAAAGAATCGACAATGACAATTTACTCCATTCAGTTTGTTAAATATTGGGGACCTCAAAATAATCTACTCTATTCAATTTATTAAATATTGGGGACTCCAAAATAATCTATGCTATTCAATTTGCTAGATATTAAAAACCCCAAAAAAATCTATTCCATTTAGTTTGTTATATATTGAAGAAAAAAATTTGATAAAAATAATCTACTCCATTCAAAATAAAATTACCTCCTCACTATTAAACATTTTTCTGACCTTCATTAACCTTTTTTTAATTCATCACCACCGCAAGATAAGAACAAACATCTTAATCACAACTATTATGGAATCATCAATTTTGACAAATTTTCTCCACAAAGATCATGGTTTTATGAGTAGATCACATTATCGAATTCTTTGCAATTTTTTCCCGAATACTCCAAGAAAATGCATGTTAATCGACAAAAATCACATCTAATCCATTGTTGTGCTGATTTTGACTTGAACGAGCAATTGTTTGGTTTCAAACGTGTTCGATTGCACTCATTTTAACTAGTCATTTTCACATCTGTTGGTTTCAAACGTGATTGATTGGGCTCTCATACCTCAGATCAAAACTCATTCAGACTGCAATTCGAACTGCAGTGCAGTGAAATAAATCCTATCCAAATACACGATACATCACATCTTTTTCAAAGCTAACACATTTTGGTTTGGAAGCCATTGATAACCTTTGTAAACTGCACATCAAACAAACACATCATATTCAACAACCAGGGCTCTTCACTGCTGTAAAGGGTGATAACCTTTTTCCACTTTGGATCATGCACATATATCTATCAAAGATAATCAATGGTTACATATACTAGAGAGGTGGTTAGACATTATCAATTCCTTTGGATCAAAATGAATTAATATTCACCATTTGATGATATTATAATGTATCTATTAAATACATTTAAATTCATTCGATATGAACATAATTCAAAATTTTAGAAGGTATGTTAAGAAGGGAATATTAATTCAAAAGTGAGAAGGTGGAGTGAATGATCATTTAAAATTATTTTTGAAATAAATATATTATCAAGATAATAAACAAAGACTACGATTATAAGATAAGAAACATTATTATCATACGTATGTGGTGAAAAGATCAATAAGGAAAAATATAGAGGCATAATTTGAATTACTTATCAAGTGCAAATGATGATTAAAGTTGAGGACAAGCATGTATTGCAAATAAATTAAGAATTCATAAATATTTTCAAGAAAGTAGACCAAAACAAAAAAAGTTGCACACCAAAGAAAAAGACTAGAAACATAGGCATAGGCAAGGAAAACACAACACTCAAACAATGAACTATACAAAAGAATACAAGGGGCTTCAACAAGATCCATCATGCAAAAAACTATTCTAAGTATTTCTCATCAAGTGGAAACTCTAATAATTTACTTTTTGAATTTCTCAAAAAGAATATATGATGCCCACAATCATTTTCAATGTGATAGGGGACCAACCACAAAGCATTAGACTTTTATGATGCTTAGCCTTGTCTTTAAACATTACATTCCATGTTAAAACCATTTCATCTAGATAAAGGTTCCTTTCCGTCACATTATTTTCAAAAAACTATCTGACCTTGTTTGACGTGCTATATTTTTTCCATAGGTTGTCCTTCTTGTCTCATCTAACTTAATCGATTGATTTATCCTTCAAGTGACTAAATTATCTCCAGTTTCACCACTTCATTGCAAAATATGATAAATAGTTAGTTCCAAGTTTATGGGAAGTGCTATGCTTGTCTCATAAATAAGATCAAAATGGATTATACCTATAGCTTTCTTTGGAGTGACTCTATTAACCATACTAAAAGCTTCAACTAGTCATCACATCTTCTTTTACATTACTATATAGAGTCTTCTTAATAATTCATATTAGGTATTCTAAGGTTTTTGTTTTTGTGTTATGAGTAGGAGAATTTTCAGTTCATTGTAATTTGAAAGCTTTACAAATTGCCTTTGTATATTGATCGTTTGCATAGGAAATTTCCATTTTATCTAGTCTTCCTTAAGGTGGTTTATGCATTTTCACCATCTACTACCATTTTTCCTTCACGAGTAAGATTTTTTCAATTCTTTTTATGTAAGTTTCTTATACTTATTAATATATAATTAAAGAAATATTATCTTTTATCTAAGTAATAATAATAATAATAATTTACATTAGAATTTTATTAGTAGAATCTACCTTTCCCTACTCTAAGGATAATAAAGAGAAAAAATGCTCATCCCAAATTTACTCCATAATATATAAATTCAGAAGTTCTAAATGACATCATCAATGATGATTCTTTGTGGTGCACTAAAGTTGGTAACAATGTTGATCAATAAAAAAACCATCACAAATTTAGCAATAATCTTCTTTCTTGGCTGACTTCATTTCACTTAGTAAAGTTAACAGTGGCTACTAGATACCCCTTAAAATTAGTGCTAGATTTTTCAAGAATCTTCCTAGTAAGATCAAATCTTAATTGCTAGAATGGAGCTTCCTTTATTTGTATAAGGATATCACAATATTTGTTACTGAACAGTCATTACATTGGTTTACTAACATGTAGACCTAAAGATCTCTCAACAAAGTAGAATTTTATTAGGGTACATATTTAACTAAAGAGACAATTAAGATTTGTGAGATCATTTATAAAATCATGAGTTATATATCCCTTGAAAACCTAAAACCTTATAGAGGTAGCTATAAGTGAAGGCCGATCTCAAGAAGACTAGTAAAGATGATCATTACTATGAAATTATGTAGGCTAATAGAACACTAACTAAAGCTAACCTATAAATAATAGATGATGTATCTAAATATGGAAGGATCAACTAATAAAAGAGTAAGGAGCCTAATATAATGTAACATATTTAAGATCTACAAGAAAGTACAAACCAAGGTTACCTATGGACGTATCCTCAAGGTTTTTTCAAGCATCCCAATTTTCAAGATTTTTTGGGGATGAAGGATACGAGAGGGATGTCCCTGGTCTATCTCCAATTATAGCCTGAAAATGAGAAATGTCCTCATTAAGTGGGGCCATCCTTGATGCTTGAAATCTAGAATATTAATAAGGATTTAGTTGATAATCATGGAACTTTATAATATCTTCTTGAATTATTTTTGAGCTCGTAGATTATTGCAATTAGTACAATCCTTTGTTCTTATATCATCTTTGTTTAATTTCTATAGAAAATTTGAAGTTTGATTGGTTCCATCTTCTTTTTCCTTGATTACCATTGCACTTTTCTAGTACTAATCCTTTGAGACATTGAAATTCATAAAACTTTTACAACTATTTGTACTATTAATTCCACTCGAGTTTTAAATTGTTTCTTCTAACCTAAACCATCCGGGAGATTACTTTCTTGCATGGACATTTCCATGTATCTTCACTCGATTCATCATAACTAGCATCCTTCATCCAGCACCAATATAGTCATGAATGTTACATTAAGAATACATAATGCATATATGCATGCTTTATCAATCTTTTCATATGTATATTTAAAATTTCCATATATATTTTAATTTTCACATCTCCTGGATGTCCCCAAAAATGGCTTGAAAAATTAGAGACTCGAAAACATGTCCCCCATCTAAAAAATTCAAAATGAGACAAATACAAGTACATTAATACAATTAAAACCCTCAATCTCTATCATTGAAAAATTATCCCTGTTCAAAAGAATATAAATTATCCAACTACCATAACTTGACTCTCATTCTTTAATTTTCCTCTATGAACACCATCATTTTTCCATAATATCCCTCTCTATCATTATAGAACTTCTCATCAATTAAGATTATAGCTCTTCTTAATTAGATCCTACAAGTGATGCAGTTCTTCATCTTCCCATATAGTCAATGTGAGCCTAAAATATTTGAATTTTTGTTTTGAATAAATGGTGAGGGTTTGCAAATTTTGAAATTGGTAGGCTCAAGAAAGGATCGACACTTTTAAAAAGTACCTCACAACTAATAAGAACATGCCATACATTTATTTACCAATCCTTGGAGATCCTTATCCTCCTCACTCTATTATAAGATTTAACTAACCATAGATCTTAGCTGCATATCACTCATCCATTGCCGATTTCCATGATCAATGATGGAAGTCCATGGGGATTTAAAATATAAATCTCCAAAGCCTTCAAAACAATTTAACACTTAAGCAAAGATAAGACCACATGAAATGACTCACAATTGCCAAAATCTCTTAAGATATTTACAAACTTGGTCAAGAAAGCCTTCATTATATACACTCTAGGCCTACCACATTCTTCGTTTGACCAATTATTCTAGGGCTTCTTAAAAAATAATATCAAAGATAGTTTGGTAATAATATGGTTACATTATTGTCTTTCAACAACATTATTCAACTTGCTTACCTTGAACTATATCTTTGATAGATAAAAAATTGTTCACTTTGCAGAATAATACATTTCCTGTAATTTGAGTCAACACCACAATAAGGTAATTAATAGATTGAATTCAATTTTTTTTTGAAACATGCATATATTTGAAACAATTTTCTTTTCTAATGTGTTTTTGCATGTAGGATTCAAGAGTCTAACTCTTGATCTATGTAGGATTTCTTATCTTAAACATGTAATTATTCATTTCTTCAATGAATTTATTAAATGGATTTAAAATGAATTGTAAATTGCATAGTCTAATTAGGTGGATTAATGAACCTAAAAATGTTCACCTAGTTCTAATTAAGGAGGAAAAACACAACAATCTTTGTAATTTTGATCACATTTCCTTTCTTAATGGGAGAATGAACAAAAAATTCATCTAATATGGCTAATTTCATGTCTTGTTTTTTTTCTCCTTGCATGTGTTTCTTTTTTTGTTTGTATGTTTCTTTTTTAATCACATGTCTTAATTTTTTTCTTGCATGTGATTTCTTTTGACTGCATGTCTTTCTTTTTTACTTGCATGTGATTTCTTTCAACTGCATAATCTTCTTTTTTGCTTGCATGTCTTTCTTTTTTTCTTGAATGTGATTTCTTTTGACTGCATGTCTTACTTTTTTTCTTTCATGTGATTTATTTTTACTTTATCTCTTGATTTTTTGCTTGCATGTGATTTGTTTTAACTGCATGTCTTATTTTTTTGCTTGCATGTCATTTCTTTTGACTGCATGTCTTTCTCTTTTTCTTACATGTGATTTATTTTGACTACATGTCATTCCTTTTGTGTTGGACTAATATTTATGGAAGATTTCTATGGATTCTAAAGAGATGGAGCTATTGCCAAGGTAAATGTTTAACAATAAAAAAATGTGCAATAATTGTCAAAGGTGCATACTCAAACTCTTGATCTTAAGTGTTAGATTTTTTTTTGTGACATTTACTTTCCAAATATAGAGTAATTAAAAATATCTTGTGTGTTTATGGACAAAGATAGTAGACCTATTCTCTCCCTATCTTGGGTGACCAAAATGCCAAACCTATCGAATTCCCACTTAGCTAGATAAGGTTGAAAAAAGAATCGTGTTCTCTTTATTTTTGGAAGTAAAAGATAGTAGGGATATTCTCTCACCTTTTAGGTGATCAAACTAATAGACCTATCTTAGTTCATTTCAATTTTAGTTAGTGCAATTAATCCTTAGTGGGCCTGCCTCCCGAGATTTTTCTTAACAAGGACGGTGAGAGGGAATGATCCAAGTGGGATACAACCATTTAAGCCATGGTAATCCAACCCACTATAAAAAAAATGTATTCATCTTTAATGGGGTGAGTGATGGAAAGATCTAGAGAATTATACCTCCTCTAGTAGTCCTTCAAGATTACACAAAATCATGTTTTTATATGTGTGGGAGGCCTCTGTAATGGGGAATAGATTCAAATATTTTTGAACAAAATCCTGATTACAACTTGGTTAAGTAGAAAACCTACCTCATTTTCCATTAAATCCAAAATTGACCATAGATAGCATGACTAAATTATTTTCTCTATGTAAGACCTATGGAAACGATCAAGAACATACAATCAATGTGTAGATTCTAGGGTAAAATAATTGTTTGAAGTGTGTGCTTTGATTGGTGATCTTATTATTTCAATCTAAATCTTATCTTTTCAAGTGTTGTCAAGAGTCCTTATCATTGATTTTGGAAGTTCACCATCAAGGATTATCGGTCCTCAGAACTAAGAAATAAAAAATGAAACATCTCAAGTCTTCATCATAGAGATAGATCATTCTCTATTAGACTTTACCATAAGGCATACTTCATTTTTGGAACCCCATCCTATCAAGTTAGATCAAATTCCTATAATTTTAAATTAATATCTAGATGTTACTTACGTACCCTTTTGGTTAGACACCAGTCATTTGATCTCAGACAAGGAACAACCTAGATGACATGTAATTCAATTCATTTACACCATACAAAGAACAACAAAATCCTAAGTACTATGATGACACAAACCCTTTTGTTTATCCAGAAAGTTTCCCCAAGATAACACAACCACTTACCAATCCCTATGTGCTTCACAGTCCCCAACCTCAAGATCAACAATCACAAAATCTCAATACCATACATTTTCAACAAGTACTACAATCGAGAGATCAATATCAAACCTACAACAGATCATATGTGCCTACATCACAATCCCAATATCAAAGGAAAGCTAATGTATTTTCTAATGTTGAAGACATGTCACAATGAAAAATTGATATCTTCATACAATAAATTCAAGACATGAAAACCTAGGTAGATGATCTTAAAAGTAAGAGTTAGCCAAAGTCTTACACCTTAGAGGAATTATACTCTGTTGATCAATCAATCTATGGGCCTCCAATAAAATCACATCTCAATGAAAATCCTCTTACTTCCTCAAATCTGTCACTAAGGATTTCTCAAACAAACACAATTACAAATATGTCATGCTTTGCAGATCAATAAAGCATGATCAATAGAAACCTATGGTACCATGTGTTTAGTTAAGAAATAAATCACAACATGAAAATTTCAATGTGGTATCACCAACAAGACTGCTCAAGCAATAAAAATTCCAATCTAATCCATTCAATTGTTTGCATAAAAAAATGGTTGATAGAAACCATATTATTATTCAATAGAATCAAAATCATCTACCCATTTCTAGCAATGAAACATCCCAAAAAAATCATATCAATGATACATATTCCTCCTATGAAGAAGTTGTCCCTCGAGAAGCCTCCATATTTCCCACCAGTCCTTCATCTTTTGAAGCATCAAAAGAGAAATATGTTCCATTTCCATCAAATGATATATCCAGTGATGATACCTCCTAAGGGATATCCATAATTTATTTCCATTATAATCCCTATCATGATACAATTCCCTTATACAACTCAATAGTCCCGGATCCAATGCCACCATATGTCCTATTCTAAGACAAACCTACTCTAGTGAGTCCCAGTAAAAGTCCTCCCTTGTGTGAAAATATTGAACCCTTCCAAGAATCCACCATACATATCCAAAATCATACCCCATGTCAAGAGGATAAATCATGAAGAAACAAGTTCTAAATAAAGTCATGATCAAGATTTGAACAATGACCAAATCTGTCCAGTTTTTTACCAAGAAATCATCTTTCCAGAATCTCATGAAGATTATACTATCCTTATCCATATTATCCAAGATGATCCTCTTCCATCTCAATAAAATAATCTCCTTCCATATCTTATTGACCATCCACTTCCTAAGCAAGATCATGTCACCCCTTCCATTATTCGTGATGATGTTATTCATAGTCAAGAGAAAACCACCCTTAAAATCAAATCAAATGATCCCCTTCCAAGTCAAGATAAAATTATCCCTTCACCTTTATTTATACCAAAATATCCCATAATCCCTCTAGATCCTCCTCATGAGCCCACCGTTCCTCCACAAGATCCTATCCTACTAAATGATTCTATCATTTCCCCCATTTCATCGCTAGATCCCATTATTCCGCTTGATCTCCCCCATTATTCAAGTGCACCTACGTAAGTTGTTATTGAAACCAATATATGTCAAATGGATTCCTCCACTCCCATCCAATATGTTCCACTCGATGATTTTAATTTTAATTCAAAATATCCCATCACCCCTATAAAATCTAATAATGATCACCCTACATATAAACTTGGTTCACCCACTTTCATTCGGGCCAATATACTTCATGATCCTATCATGCCTTAAATACCTCCTCCACCTCAAAATGGACTTGCATCTTTCGATCAAAGTAACAAGTATCCATTTGCTAAGATTTTTTTCTAAAGCACACGCTATCAAGGAAAAAAGTTGGGCATCCATGAACAAGGCATATTAGAACCCCCTTATATAATAGAAAACTGATGCATAGCCCTCTTATATTCCTCTAAGGAACCTAACTCAACCCAAGGGATTCAACAAAGACTGGAACCCGCTCAAGGAATTAGACTCAACTAAAAAATTTATAGAAGAACCTTGACTTTAGATAACACAAACAACATCTCCAAATTTCTTTTAGACAAGTTCTCTTCCATTAACAATCCAAACAAACTTCACTTTTCCACAAATCCTTTTATAGTCTAACCAATGCACTTTGTTTAATTGTTTCACAAAACACCATCTCACTGCCCTTCTAGGACTGTCACTTGTTCATTGCATCAATCCACTCCAAACCCTACCTATGAGTTCTTTTTCCTTCAACAAAACTTATAAATACTATCAAGTCCTTTCCCACATCCACCAAACACCTCTGACCCATTAACACAACACAATTTTATTAAATAGAACAAACTTGCCTGTTTGCTGTCTTCTTCGATAGACCTATGGAAAGCGGTCTGTAAATTTTGAATGACACATTATTTGTTTAATCCCTCCAGTGAGAGTTGGCATAATTAGGTTCCCACCAACATATTAAATAATTAGCACGATCCAATGGTGTAACTAAAAGATATGGCCCAGTCAAACCATTCGCCTCCACCAACTTCCTTCCATTTTGATCTTCCCTGCACTCACACCATTATAAAAAACATATAATACATCATTGGACACCTCCCAAAAGTTACAAATCTTATAGAGAGTGGGAGGGTCCTTCCATCCTTAGAGAAAACAACAAAATACTCAAACTAGAGCAATTAGATCCATGGGTACAGTCACAGAATGACAGTCACGTGATTTTCTCCTTAGGAATAATAAAAAGACTCAAGATAATGCATGTAAGATGTCACCAATAATCCAAAAAATTTATTTAATACATTATCCAACCCTGAACATGCTCAAATCAAATGCATGAATTTGTTGTTTACACTAATTGTTCCACAGGACAGAGAGTCACAAGAATGCAGATAAATTAGTTTTTTTATTGATTGAAAAACATTATACATTCAAATCTCTTCATCTTCAATCGACTCCTTACATATCATAACTACTCTCCTCTCCCATTCACGTGGATATCCCTACAAATAAACTCCTATACTCAAAGAAAACCTGAATTCAACTACTAACCAACTCTAACTGTCCCTTAAAATTGACTGTCAACAATAAAACAAAAGATTGTTGTCAAGTTGACAACAAAAGTTGTCAACTCGACAACACAACACTTATTTCAAAAACCTAAAGACTTCTAAAAGGTCTAAAGACAACCTTTAGAAACCTATTTCCCCTACTAACCCCAACTAAGCCCTATTTGTCTTATATTGCCAATATAGGCTAATTACAAGATTTTGCACCTTTAGTGATTTTAACATCATTGAAAGGCTTGAATAGCCTCATTACATCTTTTTAAGACCCTTAAAGTTCCCTTTCCCAATCCCCTAACCTAGGATTAATCCATTAGCCTTCCTAGTGACCCCTAGGTACCTTTGAGGCTTAACAATGCCATTAAGGCTTACAATCAAGATTGAATTACAATAGGATCAATACATAATCCAATTAACATTCCATAACCATGATTATTCCTATTACATGTTTTAATGACCTTGGAAGGACATTTGGCTTCCACTCCACTCAAGGATCCATCAGTGATCCTGGTGCTCTCCAAGACTCCTACTTGTGACTTTGGTGCTCCTACACCAAAAACCCCCAAAATCATGGCCTTGGCTACATGTCTTACACTAAAGATGTTAGTACCATTCATAGATCCTACATTTCTCCATCTAAACCCAAGAATACATTAAAGCCTTAAAATCTTCCATCCATCTTATGTCCATATATTCCTCCATCCATTAGTTCACAATCCACTTATCCTACCCCAAATCAAGATAAAAAAAGGCACACATCCTTGAAAAATTTTCTACCACATATCTACATGAACCCTCCATATCATTCCTATCCATCTATAAATCCCAATACCTTGGGAATCAACTTGAATGTAAATAAGAAAATAAATAAGTTCAAAAATCCACATCCATCAAAGAATCAATGTGTCCACTCTAATCAACATGTGGATACAAAGAAAAAAGAAATATCTGAAAAGCCACAAATTCCCATTGAACAAAAGGAAATATCAAATATAATGTGGATTCCTAAATCCCTTGTTGAAGAAATGCATTCTGAATAATCACAAAGCAAAGAAAAGTCAAAAACTATATGGATTCCCAAGTCTCTTGCATACTAAAGAAAAATAAAAATTGGCATTCAAGCTTCCCAAGGATTCTTCAAATCCACCATTTAAACAAATTTCATTCACTTCCAAATCTATTTTTGGTCCTCATCTCCCAAATTCAAAATCCACATTCTTCTCCATCAAAATCTAAAGCTTCCAAATTTACTTTTCCTCCATTACTCCACCACCCTTGAAGATGTGTGCCAATGTTGAACATGTCACCCTTTCCATATAATCCTAAACTAGTCTTTTTACAATCCCTCTATTATCCAAAACATATTTTCCATCCTTTCATCTAGCCTATCCAATCCTTTGCATAAACCCTTATCCCACTTCATCCAACCATCCATTTCATCTCCATTTTTCATTTCCCTACCAATATCTTTGAGCATACCATAAAAATATATGGTCCATTATTATGTGTCCTTCAAGAGCACCATACAAAGAGAAATATGCTTGAGACCTTCATCCATGTCATGTCATATTATCTTCCTAAAAATTAAAAAAATGTTAATTTTTTTTTTAAAAGAAAAAAAATGTTGTCTTGATGAAAACTTGGCAAACAAATGTCTTGGTGACACAAAAAAAATAATAAGGAGAAATGATTTTTTCTAATAGTGAAAACCTTGAAAACATGCACCTTGGGAAAGTACCATGATGAAGACCTGGCAAACATGTGTCATGTGCAATCTATGAACTTCTTGCATCCCATACTTTGGGATGGGTTTCATCCATATTTTACTTTCATTTCCTCCATTATCTTATGTCCCTCATATCCCTTATCTTATCAGCATCTTTATTTCCTTTTTCCCAAATTTAATCTTGATAAGGCTAGGGATCTCCCTAGAAGCATCACATGTCCTATCCACTTCATGTTATCCAAATAGCTTTGGTCTATATCCCTTATCTTATCCACATCCCTTTGGTCCATATTGCCTATCTTTGATGAACTACTACTGATTTAGAACCGGAATGGAGAATTTGTAATTCAAGATTATTGAGGAGTTGATGATTAGATATGAAAGATGATTAAATCAGTATTATGTTGTCATTGATGTCAACTAGCTTGACAATACTTATCTTGTAAGTTACTATACCGACACATTTGAAGGAAGGTGAAAGAGATGAAGAACATAAATATCTACATGAAGAAGATGTATATGATAGATGAGGATAAGGAATACATTGAGTAACTTGTTGACGAGTCTATGACTTGATGAAATTGACTTTATTATGTTCCATTCATCTATGATGAAGAATAGAGATGAAAGACACAAAGCAATGTTATTGGTAAATAAAGCATTTCAATATACACTGATGAAGTGTAGTGTATACCGAGCGCAGTATTAACCGAGCTTGTGTTCACCGACGCATTTCTTTGTTAACCGAGAAAAATAGAAAAGAATTAAATGATTAGTTTAGCTGTTAAAGTGATGAGCTATAAAGTGTATGAAATCGAGGTAACAGATAATGTTTGTTATGAAGATTGATGACTAACATAAATAAAAAAGGATCTAATGGAGTAGATTGAAACGTGTTACTGACACATCAGCCGAGGGAGCTTAAAGCAGCAAAATCTATGAATATGATTAAGCGGCAAAATCTAATGGAGGAAAAGAAAATGATTTACTTGTCTATATAAGAGACATTGGTTTCATTATGAAAAACATACCGGAAGAAGAAGATACTGCAAAATTATTGCATGGAGAAGTTTTCATGCATTCTGATCATACTAGTTAATAAGAACCGAGCTGCAGAACAGTTACCGAGCTACAGAGAGTTATTACCGATGGATAGTAATTTGATATAGTATTGAATCTAAAGTGTTATATTGGTCAGAAATATTTGAATAAGATAGACATTGATTTGTAAACTGCAAACTGAAGTTGTTTTAAGGTAGATCATCTACTGTTACACATTTAACCATTGTACATAGTCAAATCTCTTAACCGAGTGGACTATGAAAGTCTTTTAATGTTTCATTCATAGAGTGAACATTGTTATCTTGTCAACCCCAGAGTGACTGCTGGTTGGATGATAACTTCTGGTCTAAAATCCTCTAACAAGGTCACACCAAACAGTGTGTTTGTAAACCTTTAACAAGGTTGGGTCTTCACCGACCTCAGTTCAGAAGAGTGAACAATTTTGGGTTGTCGGTCCCAATGGTTTTTCTCTTTACAGGGTTTCCATGTTAAATCTCTTGTGTTATGTGTTGATTGTGATATTTGTTTGTTATCATACTTTTCCTATTACATGTTAGATTTAATCGCTAATTATTATAAAGTTTAGACTGACAATCAATAAATACATAGACAGTGGAAGTATTTTATGTTTACCAATTTGTAGAAGTAGTAGAATTGTTTTGGATTATACATTTTGATTTGGGGCACTGGATAACTGATTCACCCCCCCTCTCAGTTATTCTAACAATTGGTATCAGAGCTATGGTTTCTTAGAATAGAGTTTTAAGGACTTCAGCAAAAAGGTCTCAAGATGTATAAGAGGGAAGTGCCAAAGCTAAACAAATATAACTTCACAGTATGGCAAAATCGGATGATGTTGCACATATCTGGAATTGGAAATTTTGCACTAAAACTAATGGAGAATGGCTACATTGAACTGACACCAGGTCCCCTGACTCTTGATCAACTTAAGGATAGGCATGAACACAATATTACTATGATGGAACTTGCTGCTGCTTGTACCAATGCCAAATTTAATGACATCAACAAATGTGATACTGCTAAAAAGATGTGGGACAAACTGACTCTAATATACAGTGGAGATGCGAATGTCAAGAGAGCCAGAGCAGAAAGCCTAAGAGGTCGATTTGATGATATGAAGATGAAAGAAGGTGAGAACATTGTGAAATACACAAATAGACTAAAAGAGGTAGTACATGCTATTAGAGCATCTGGTGGAATTATTGATGATGAAATAGTGATAAGCAAGATTCTTAGAACTTTGTTGCCAGTTTATGCGATCAGGATCTCTGCAATTCATGAAAAAAGGGCTACATCCAACCTCACCCTTGACACTCTGATCGGTAAGCTTACAACCTTTGAATTGAATAAATTTGACAATAGTGTTGTACCTTCTGTTGAATCTGCTTTCATGTCCTCTTTAAAGATTGGTAAGTCTAGTAGCAAGAATGATAAGAATAATGATAGTGACAGTAATACCGATGGTGAACTTGATGAGCTTGGAGATCTTATGGCCAAAATATTTCCCAAAGGTAAGGGAAGATATAGAGGCAAGTTACCTCTAGCATGTTTTAATTGTAAAGAAGTTGGCCATGTCACTGCTAGATGTCTAAATAAGAAAAATGATGATAGATCCAAAGACCGATCTGAAGGAAGCTATGGGAGAAGAGTCAACAAAGGCTTTCGACATAACAACAGAGACAACCGGGATAGCTATGACAAAGGGAAAAAGGTATGTTACATAGTCAAAGAATTTGAATCTAAATCTAACATTGATGATGATGTAGAAGTAGTATTTGTTGCTATGAAGGATGATTCAGAAGAAGAGAAACATGAAAAGATAGCACTGATATCTAAAGTAAGTAGAAATGATACATGGATCATAGACAGTGGTTGCACACATCATATGACCGGTGATATAGAATTTTTTTTTTCTAATTGATGAATATGATGGTGGATCTATTAGAATGGGAAATGATACACCTTGTATGGTGAGAGGTAAAGGTTCATTGATGATTAATGATAGAATAAAATGTGAGAATGCATACTGGGTAGATGGACTGAACTTTAATTTGATAAGTGTGGCACAGCTGAACAACTCAGGTCACCGACTTGATTTTGAAAGAAGAAAGGTAAGAATCTATGATGATGGAGGAAGACTTGTTGGAACTGGTACACAATCCAGAGGTAATCTATTTTATCTTGATATCGATCAGTCTTCTTGTTTATTAGTGAATTTTGATAACATGGTCAAGATTAGTAAGAAGAAAAGAGTTAGAGGATTGTGTAACTTGTCAAAACCAGATCATGCTATGTGTCATGAATGTCAGAAAGGTAAGATGAATAAGTCCAGTTTTAAAATCAAAGACTACTCAACAAAGAAGATACTTGAATTGGTTCATACCGACCTATGTGGTCCTATGAGAACTCAGAGCTATTATGGTGATAGATACTTTATTCTTTTTTTTAATGATTGTAGATAAGGCTTTCGAGGGTACCTGGTTTTGGAAAAATTCAAGCCAAACAAAGATTAGATGTTAGTCTAAGCATGAAATCAATAAAAAATAAGTAAAACTCTAAACTAAGCCACCTTAGATTGAGCTTAAATACGTGCACCCAAGCACTATTTGATTTGCTCTTGCTTAAGGGGATGTGGGTGTGCTCTCTAAACGTTTGGAGCATGTTCTTTATGCATTTTAGGATGGATTGAGATCCATGAAAACCCAAAAAATGGCACAAAAATAGGTATAGAACACCTGATTTGCCCCTAAGTCCTCAAGGATCCAAATGATCCTGAAATGAAGACTAAGCTACATGATGTTTATGCTAAGATTGTTTTAAACCAAATAGAGATGTGATATGATGCTATGCTTATGTAAAACAATGAAATAAACTATGTTAATCCATTATTGCTATATTAAGATGAGCTAAAATGCTTGAAAGTAAGCTAAATTAAGATGATTATGCTAAGTCTAGAGCTAAATGGGCATGATAACAATGCTTGGAATGAAAGGTGAATGGATTATTTTGCTCTTGGAAATGAGGAGCATTTATAGGATTTAGAGAGGAGGAATGAGTGGCCAGGATCAAAATCCTTAAAAGAGGCCAAGATTCATTCAAAGGGGAGCACATGGATTGTGCTAGTTCAGGGCCACCTCTTTGTGACAAGTGTCATAAGGGCATTGGATTGAAAAATGGGAGGAATGTGCACAATTTGGAAAATGTGCCTAAGGTCAAAGGGTGTAAGAAAGGGGTGAGGGACTTCTTAAATGCATGATAAATGCATGTAAGAGGGATAAGGAGGCCTTAAATGCACTTAATGCATGTAAGAGAAGTTTCTAGAAGTTTGTTGACTTTGGGTTAAGCTTAGGAGTTGGCCAACCTTGGTTAGGGAATGTGACAAGATTAGGGGGATTAGGATTAGGATTAGGATTAGGACTTTCTAGAAGAGTCTAGAATTTCCTTAGGATAAACATGGATTTTAGGAAATAAATAAAGATTTATTTATTTCCATGGTTTAGGTTTGAGAATATTTATTAAAATGAATTTAATAAATATGAGAATTAAATATTTAATCTTAATTAAATATTTTGAGTTGGGATTAGGGTTAGGAAAAGAGGGGATTAGCCTTTAATCGAAATTAAAGAAGGATTAGAAGATTCTGGAAGAGGTTAGTGGTCTTAAGGAAATTGGCCAAGTTTTGGGCAAAAAATAAATAAATAATTTATTTTGGGATTTTTGGTTAATTTATTAATTAAATAATTAATAAATAGGGAGATAATGTTTAAATAAGATTTAAACATTTTTGGGAGGGATTCCTTAATTAAATATTTTTAATTAAGATAAAAGGATTTAATGACATAAAAATTAATTAATTAATTAAATAATTAATTAATTAACAAATGATGATGTCATCAGAGATTTTTCAGAAAATAAAAATACTTTATTTTCTAAAGGATTTTAGGTGTCTACATTTTGCCCCTCTTTGATGCGATGCCGCAAGTGGCATGGCGTCAAAGACAAGAAAATAAGATGCCCAAGTCTAGAATTTAGAGGAATGATGGGTTGTGCCCCGTCAAGAAAATAACGCAAGGAGTAAACATTGTGGAATTTTCTCCAAAGGAAACAAAGAAGGAAGGACCTAGGAAGAAGGGGAGATAAATAACCAAGCTTCCAAGAGAAAAGATGGGTGGATGCAAGATGAGATGGAATGCAAAAATGCAGGATGCAGCGATATGAGGAGATGCAAGATGCAAGATTAATTTATATGATGCAGGATGTAGGGGATTGGGGGAAGCTCCAAGTGCAAATGTGGAGAGCACAACCTAGTTTAATATAGCAATGCTAGAGACCTACCAAGGATACTGGGATCACAAGGCCTTGTCACCAGCATTGGATAGGACTGATGCTAAAAAGACACGCAGGGTTGCCCCAACATCACACATGAAACCCGAAGGAGGCATGGTGGAAATAATGCTGAAGAAACCACAAACACACAACTGACTCACAGGCAGAAGCAAAAGATGAAAAGACCTTGCCCCAGATTATCCTCATTCGCAGTGCACCATGATATAAAGGATCATGGTGACTTTGAGTAGAGAACAACAAGAAGCCGTAAAAGATTAACAAGATCCAAAGGACAAAATCCAAGACCAAAATGAGAACTTCAAAAAGACATCCTTTGCCAAGGAGAGAGATGTGATGGGACTGATTGATTGATGGTGGGAAGATTGGTCTGAATGTGTGGAAGGATACATCGACATGAACCTAGTGTGATTGGTGGAAGATTAGGTCAGACAGGAAAGATACAACTAAGGGGACCTGTGATTAGGCTTAGGTCAAACAAAATAGAAGCATACATCTGTGTGGACCCGATGCTGATGGGGAGAATGCTGTGTTGCTGATTGGAAAATGATGCAGTTCAAAGATGGTCATGATGATCAAGGATAGTCAACAATTGATGTTGCTGAAGTGCCAGGCTGGGTAGGACAAGATTTGTGATCAAATACTGCTGTAGGACTAACAATGATATGTACAACAAGATAGCGACAAGGGCTGACTGACACAAAGGATGGGACCTAAAGACACATATGTACAAATGAGTTTAGGTGGAGACACGACTGATGCTATGGTACAAGACTCAGGATTACAATGTACAAAGAACCTGGGGATGAAGCTGAAACTCCAAAGATATGCAAGACAATGCCCCAGTTGGGCTGGAAGGCCAAGATGGACTGGTGATGGATGATGTGTCCTAAAATGACACAAATTTGGGAAGGACATATCCGAACAATGATGATTGGATTGAGATCAAGGCTTGCTACAAGACTAAGGTTGTGATTTGGCCAGTTGGCTTGATCTTGGATGTTGGATTTTGGATAGCTAGAGGATGTGGATAGGATTGGAAGATGGCTTGCAATGTTTGGAGATGGATGAATGGCATTGGATTAAATAAGGTTAGCCTATAGCTAGATACCAATGACAAGGGAAGACACCAGGTGATGGCAAGATGGAGGAAATGCTTAGGATGAGGATGATGGAACTGCTAGGAGATTTGGATTTGGATGGAAGAATGCTTGAGGATTGGAAGATGGAATGCTGGAGGAACCGTTGAGGGATCTGGATAGAGGAATTCTTAGGGAGATTGGATGGTGGATTTGCTAGAGGATTGGAAGATGGAATGCTGGAGGAACCACTGAGGGATCTGGATAGAGGAATGCTCAAGGATTGGATGGTGGATTTTCTTAAGGATTTGGGAGATGGAAGATTTTGGATAAAAGATAGTCTCCAAGGAATATGTCACCAAGGAATAACATGCCCCCTGCTTAGGATAGTTCATTCATTCAGAGGCAGTAGAATAGGGTACGATTCGATAAAAGATATTCCGATAAGAGGATGAGGAAGGTAGATGGAAGATAGGATGAATGGATTGGATAGAGGATATGTAGCTAAAAGGTTGGATGGATGCTAAGAAGGTGCCCAAAAGCATGTATACCTGGTAGTCTTTGTTTTGTCATCAAGATCCAAAGGAGGATGAAGGAAGTGAGAGACAAATGGGATGGAGGAGATGCTGGATAAGATGGAAGAAGGGAATGGCCGCCAACTGCAGAAAGGAATTGGGGGGACCTACGCATGATGCTTGTTTGCCAGGTTTTCACCATGGTACTTGTCCAAGGTGCTTGAATTGCCAAGTTTTCACCAGAGGATGAATGTTTTTCTCTTTTCTTTTTTGATACTTTTCTCTTGATTTTTTTCAATTTTTATGGATTTTCTATTTTTTTGCTGACTAGATGTTGATCTTTCACTGATATGCTAATTGATTTCTGACTTGTTGTTGATTCTCTGATTTGGTACTACCTTCTGATTTGATGCTAACTTTCTGATATTTTTGATGTGTTGCTGACTTTCTGATTTGGTGCTGACCTACTGATTTGTTGTTGCCTTTCTGATTTGGTGTTGTTATGTTGCTGACATTTTTTGATTTGTCACTGACATTCTTCACTGATCTTTCTGATGTGCTCAGATGTTGGTACAACTTTGCTAGGAAGGATGGATTTATGCAAAAGCACAGATTGGACGGGGTAGATGGGATATATGGTGGTAGAAAGTTTTTGGATGGAAAGATGGAAAGTGATCATGATAGGGGGATGTTGTCAGGATCAACATTGGCACATGTTGCAAGGAAGATGGATGAAGTGGATGGGTTTCAGAAGATAGATGCAAATAGGGTAGAGGATTTGTGCTAGGAGATCTTAGATCCTTGGGATCCAAAATAGATTGAGATGGAGGAGAAGACTGAGTAGCTGGGGGATTAGCAACTTTGGATGCCATTGCAGATGTTTTTTTTAGATGTATTATATCTTTTTGCTTTGGGATCCACATCATTTTTGTTTTAGCTTTGGTGGGCCTTTGTGGCCATTGGTATGAATCAAATTTTGTTTTTTCTTTGTTGGGCCTTTGCGTCCATAGGGATGCTTTGGATTGCTTGATTGGATTTTGCTTTTTTTGAGCATGTCGTTTAGACTAGTCATGGCAATCTTTGAATTTTTGTGGATATTTCCTTTTATTCATATTGGATATGGCATCCAAATTGTGGGGAGCATCAGAGTGAATATGAGGAGATGTGTGGGATGGAGGAAATGTGGATGGAGAGATGGAAGGAGATTGGTAGATAGGATATGTGGGCATGTGCCTTTGTTGATCCTGACTAGGGATGCTTGGATTTTGGATGAAAGACTGAGTAGGATAAGATGGGGGATGATATTTTGGGATGTAAGGTCCCAAAATGGAGTTAGTATGTAGAGGATATGTGCTGGAAGATTTCAGGACATAGGGACCCAAAATGGATTTGGAGGATGAACAAGGAATGTGATAGGTTGTCTTTGGTTGTAACGATGGAGGAGGAGGAATAACATTGTATGTTTTGGGAGATGTGATGGTGGGTTTGGAAGGAGGCTTGAATCTTGCTTTAGCTGTACCAACATTTCTAGAGGAAGTGCCTTCTTCTAATGTGTGACCAATGCCACATAACTTTGGATATTTCTTGTCTTGGATAGGCTCTAGATTTCCTTGTTCATGGATGCCTAGGCCTTTGCCTTGATAATTCCATTTATTGAGCATTTTATCCAAACAAGGATATTTCTAACTTGGAGAATATGATAAACATCCAATTTCTAGTTCCTTGATGGAAGATATGGAACTTATTGCTTCTGCTTCAAGTGGGTTACCTCTGACAAATGTAAGTGGTCCAAGAGGATAGAGTGCTTGCAGCTGGATAGTTTGGATTGGAGGATCCTCAAGAGGAGAGGATGGGATGGTGGGATTTTGACTAGGATTGGGGGATGGTAATAGATCTTCAGTTGGAGGAACTGGGATGATAGGATCTTGGATTGGAGGAATTGGGATTGTAGGATTTTGGACTAGGGGTGATGGAAGCAATAGAACATGTGATGGGGGAAGTGAAGGGATTGGATCTTGATTTTCTTCTGCGAGTATTTCAACATACTTTTGGACAAGATCTTTACATGGTAAGATTTGTGTGGATTGAGTGTTGGGGGATACATGGATGGACTCTTCAGTTGGGGTGGATGGAAGGATGGGAGATTCCATAGCTGTGATGTCTAGAAGAAGGAAGAACTCTTCAGATGGTATGGATGAAAGGATGGAAGGTTCTGTAGTTGTGATGGTAGGAAGAAGGGTGAACTCATGAGGCTCATTAGATATGCTTTGGATAATACGAGGAGGAGGTGATGTTGGTGGGGATTGGATGGAGACTTCAGATGGAAGGGACTCAATGATGTTAGGAGATGAAAGAAGATCAATGAGTGGGATGTATGGAAGATAGATAATAGATGGGAGCAATGGATGGGCCTCATCAATGATGGCTTCACATGAAGGATTGAAATGGCTTGGCTCTTCATTTTTAGGAGTGGGATTTGTTTTTGGCTTCCTTGTGAAACTCCTTGGAGACTTTCATGGTGAAGAAGGGTTGGAATGTGGAGGAGATGGAGAGCTAGGATAGTTCTCATATGAAGATGGGGTGGATGAAGGGGAACCTACTTGAGGGGATGATGGTGCAAACGAGGAGCTAGAGGATGGTGGGTTTGGATAGTTCATATAGGTAGGTTTAGAGGAAGCTTGTGAACTTGATGGACTATTAGATGAGGTAGGAATGATGGATTAAGGTACGGGATATGAAGCAAATTTAAGGGTGCATTCTTTTTGTGGGAGGGGATTTGCAAAAACATGGGTTTGAATGGAGGATGGTGGTTTGAGATAGGATGGTGGATTGGGGAAAAGGATTGGAAGACTTGGTGTTTGGTTTTGAAATGGTTTTGGAGGATAAGTGGATGGAGGTTTTAGATAAGGGAAGTAGCATGAGGTGTTTTGAGGGGATGGTGGTGATTGGGATATGACCATAGCAGGAGATGGAGGTATGAAGGATGCATATGGAGGATGTGTAGGTTTAAGATAGGGATAAGTTGTGGATGGATAAGATAATGGATTTTCCTTGCCGAGGACATGAAAGGGAGTGCTAGTGGATAAGCGTGAAGGCATGATAGGATATTTTGGAGGAATGATTGGATGTTGGGGAATGTTTGGAGCAAACTTGCTAAGATTTTCAAAATATGCATCGTGATCTACAAGGCTTTCATCATCATCAGGATAGGATGGATTGAGAGGAGAGACATAATAACCAAACTCATCATAATAGTTTTGAGACATGCTGACTTGAGGATGAGTTGGATAAGGATGAAGATGGATTGGAAGACTAAGACTTAGATTGGAATGATTGACAGGATCAGACTAGGATTGGATTTGGCTTAAGATTGGAAGAAGATTGACTCTAGAGGAAGACAGATAGGGAAATGGGGGATGACCAAGATGACTCTGCTAACCTAAGATAGGAGGAAAGGATGACAAGACTAGATTGAATATGACTGGAAGACCATGGTTTGAGATTCTGAAAGCTTTGGATATTTTCTAGATTTTGGGAGGATTTGGACTGACATGGTTGTTCTGAGTATCTTGAACCAAGTTGTAGATCGGTTTGATATTTTTCCAATGGCAAAGGATAGATTTCAACAAAGATTTTTGGAAAAGCGATCTCCACAAGGGATAAAGCAACCTTGTGAGATACAAACAAGATAACTGACTTTGAGAAAGCTTTGAAAAGTGTATGTTCCAACAAGGTTTTCACGAAGTATTTGACTGTCAAGTACTTCAAATAGATCTACCTAAGGAATGTGAGTATCAAAATCACTTACCCATAGCTTGGTACCCCCTAGAAGGGAATACAAATGGTGAGTAATCTTGAGGTGACCTAGTAAACCCCTTGGAATCGGTCCTTGCACAAGGATTTTGATACTTTCAGATGTAGATAGGGTAGCCTCTATTTTATCAGGTTTTTAATAGTTCTGTGGAGTCTCCATACCCAGTTATGCTAACCGCTTATGACTCACTTAAGAGCCTAGCCAACAATGCTGGGGGAGGAATATTTACCTGTCCCCAGACATTTGCATTTGGCACAAAATGCCCGTGGATTAGGAGATATAAGTGAGTAATTTTTTCCTTCACTTTATTTATATACCGGCCAGGGGGGATACCGGTTTGAGGTCGTTCTCTAAGGAGGAAGCACTTTTCTCCGTGGACAGGCCTCACTAAAAGTAGAACAAGTGAACTTGTCCGAGTCCAAATGTTCTACGTTGCTTACTTTAACAGGATTACAGAAAATGAAAGCTCCTAGATGCACATCAAGCAAGTTCTTTTTCCCAAATTGTTTAAGTGATGTTTGAATTTTGAATAACTGAAGACACAAGTGCTTAAGGTTTGATTTGTTCTTTCTCCAAAAGGTAAATGATTTTGAGTGATTGCAAGTTCTTTCCTTTGAGCATTCAAGATTGAGATGTGCGTGTTGATTTAGAACTTTGAAAAGAGCTTTGTTTTATCCTTAGATCATTCAAGATTGAATTTGTGCTTTGCTTGAATTGAAAAGGAGGGAATAGAGATGCTTGTTCTTTCCAATTTAGATCATTCAAGATTGTGTTTGATTTTTAAAATGATAATGACTCTTACGACCTAAGTTCTTTTCCTTAGTTTCATTCAAGATTTGTTTGACTTTTACTTTTATGAATCTGAAAAAAATTTAAGACAAAAACATAGTCGACAGTGACATTGTCTAGCTAATACGCGACACTGGAAAATGCACAGGCGACACCAAAAAATATCCTAGGCGGCAGCAAACTGATTACAGGCGACAGAGAAAAATGCCCAGGTGAAAGGGAAATGATTCCAAGCGACAACAAAATATTACCAGGCGACCAAAAAAAAGCTCTCATAGGTGACAGCAGGATATGTCTAGGCAATAGGCAAATGTTCACAGGTGACACTTAATCGAGTGGAGGTGACACTTAAATTTTCACAGGTGACACTTAATTGTGCACAGGCGACAATGAAATGTGCATAAGCAATAGTTAAACGCGTATAGGCGGCAGCAAAATTCTGGGCTAAGCGACAATGAAATGATTTTAGGTGACACTTAAATATGCCCAGGCGACACTTAAATATTCCTAGGCAACATTTAATTGTAAAAACGCACACAGGCGATAGTTTAAAAAAAATGCCTAGGCGACACTCAAACAGGCGTAGGCGACAATGGAATTTTTACACGCGATAATGAAATGCCGACAGGTGATAGCAGAAAGATTATAGGGGAGAATTATATATGTGGACGTGTGAATGTTTATCTTGTAGGCGTGATTATTTCTGTTACAGGCAACAGAAAAAAAAGTTTAGACAAAATAGAAGTTATCAAGCACGGAAATCTTCAAGAAGTAGGCATCGATACAGAGCTTGTAGGCGTAATCATGCTCTTTATAGGCATGACTGTATTGTGTCTAGGCATGACTGAACTTTGTATAGGTGACATTTCACCCGTTTCCTGCAAATATGAGAATACAAAGCATGATACAATCAAGTGATTGTGGGTTTGGGTCCCACCGGGCATGCCAAAATGTGGACAAGGCTTTCGAGGGTACCTGGTTTTGGAAAACTTCAAGCCAAACAAAGATTAGATGTTAGTCTAAGCATGAAATCAATCAAAAATAAGTAAAACTCTAAACTAAGCCACCTCAAATTGAGCTTAAACAGGTGCACCCGAGCACTGTTTGATTTTCTCTTGCTTAAAGGGATGTGGGTGTGCTCTCTAAACATTTGGAGCATGTTCCTTATGCATTTTAGGACAGATTGAGATCCATGAAAACTCCAAAAATGACACAAAAATAGGTATAGAACACTTGATTTTCCCCTAAGGCCTCAAGGATCCAAATGATACTGAAATGAAGACTAAGCTACATGATGTTTATGCTAAGATTGTTTTAAACGAAATAGAGATGTGATATGATGCTATGCTTATGTAAAACAATGAAGTCAACTATGTTAATCCATTATTGCTATATTAAGATGAGCTAAAATGCTTGAAAGTAAGCTAAATTAAGATGATTATGCTAAGTCTAGAGCTAAATGGGCATGATAACAATGCTTGGAATGAAAGGTGAATGGATTCTTTTGCTCTTGGAAATGAGGAGCATTTATAGGATTTAGAAAGGAGGAATGAGTGGCCAGGATCAAAATCCTTAAAAGAGGCCAAGATTCATTCAAAGGGGAGCACATGGATTGTGCTAGTTCAGGGCCACCTCTTTGTGACAAGTGTCATAAGGGCATTGGATTGAAAAATGGGAGGAATGTGCACAATTTGGGAAATGTGCCTAAGGTCAAAGGGTGTAAGAAAGGGGTGAGGGGCTTCTTAAATGCATGATAAATGCATGTAAGAGGGATAAGGAGGCCTTAAATGCACTTAATGCATGTAAGAGAAGTTTCTAGAAGTTTGTTGACTTTGGGTTAAGCTTAGGAGTTGGCCAACCTTGGTTAGGGAATGTGACAAGATTAGGGGGATTAGGATTAGGATTAGGATTAGGACTTTCTAGAAGAGTCTAGAATTTCCTTAGGATAAACATGGATTTTAGGAAATAAATAAAGATTTATTTATTTCCATGGTTTAGGTTTGAGAATATTTATTAAAATGAATTTAATAAATATGAGAATTAAACATTTAATCTTAATTAAATATTTTGAGTTGGGATTAGGGTTAGGAAAAGAGGGGATTAACCTTTAATCAAAATTAAAGAAGGATTAGAAGATTCTGGAAGAGGTTAGTGGTCTTAAGGAAATTGGCCAAGTTTTGGGAAAAAAATAAATAAATTATTTATTTTAGGATTTTTGGTCAATTTATTAATTAAATAATTAATAAATAGGGAGATAATGTTTAAATAAGATTTAAACATTTTTGGGAGGGATTCCTTAATTAAATATTTTTAATTAAGATAAAAGGATTTAATGACATAAAAATTAATTAATTAATTAATTAATTAATTAATTAACAAATGATGATGTCATCAGGGAATTTTCAGAAAATAAAAATACTTTATTTTCTAAAGGATTTTAGGTGTCTACAATGACTATACTAGACTGATGACTGTTATGTTCCTGAAAGAGAAATTTGAAGATTTTAAGTTGTTTAAATGGTATAAGGCTAGGTAGAAAAAGAGATTGGAAAATAAATTAAATGATTAAGTCTGATAGAGGAGGTGAATTTATCTCTGATGAATTTACTAATTTTTGTTATGAGAATGGTATTAAGAGACATGTCTCTGCACCGAGAACACCTCAGCAGAATGGGATTGCTGAAAGAAGGAATAGGTCAATCATTGACTATGCTAGAACACTAATGCTACAAAAGAACGTTGCTTAGACATATTGGAGGGAAGTTGTCAGCACAACTGTATATGTGCTTAACTGAGTACAACTAAAGAAGGACACCAACTAGACACCTTATGAGCTATGGTTTTGACACAAACCTACTATAAGTTATTTTAGAATTTTTGGAAGCAAATTTTTTATTTTGAAAGATGAGAGAAATGGTAAATTTGACTCTAAAGGTGATGAAGGAATATTCTTAGGATATTCTACTAAGAGTAAAGCATACAAATGTCTGAATAAGGTTACAAATAAGATGATTGAAAGTACTAATGTTCGTGTTGATGAGTATGATGACATAAACATAGAAGAAAGAAAGGAACCAGAAGACTATGGTAGATTCACCTACATTGAACTTCTTGACTATCTACCGAATTCACAACCTGTGATAACCAGTCAGCAAGAAAATAACCTCGAGGAACAGGAAAGGGAAACTAACGAACAAGATGATGCTACCGAGAAAGAAAATGAACCTGTACAGGATGAACAAGAAAGAAGAAACTGAGTACTAGCTAGTTTTGTCAAAAGACATCATCCTGAGATACAAATTATTGGAAACAGACAAGCTGGAATGTAGACAAGAAGCAAAATGAGACAAGGTACATGTTTAGTTTGTGAATTTGAACCAAAGAATGTGAAAGTTGCATTAAAAATTAAGAATGGGTTAATGAAATGGAGGAAATAAAACAAATAGAGAAAAACAAAACTTGGTCCTTAGTATCTTGACCTAAAGATAAGAATGTTATCGATACTAAATGAATATTGAAAAACAAAATGAATGAAAGTGGTGAAGTGACAAGAAATAAAGAGAGATTGGTATGCAAGGGATATGCGCAGGAAGAAGGCATTGATTATGGTGAAACATTTGCACCTATTGCTAGATTGGAAGGAGTTAGAATGTTACTTGCATATGTTGCACATAAGAAATTTAAGGTTTATCAAATGGATGTGAAATCAACATTTCTGAATGGTATACTTGAAGAAGAGATCTACATAGAACAACCTAAAGGATTCATTGATCCAGATAACAAAAATATGGTATGTAGATTACACAAAGCTTTATATGGTTTAAAGCAAGCATTGAGAGCATGGTATGAAAGACTACATACTTACTTGTTAAGCATTGGATTTGTAAGAACTAGTGATAACAATAATTGGTACATGAAAGGTGATACTGATGACACTATTATTATTGCTGAAATTTTTGTTGATGATATTATTTTTGGAGGTCAAGATCATGTATGTAAATCTTTTGCTGATGACATGAGGAATGAGTTTGAAATGTCTATGTTCAGAGAGACTAAATTCTTTCTTGGATTACAAGTGATACAATAGAATGATGGGATATTCATTACACAGTCCAAGTACATAAAGGAAGTCTTGAATACATTTGGCATGGAAGATGCTAAACCTATGGGAACACCGATGGCTACTAGAAGTAAATTGAAAAAGAAAGATGAAACTACAAAGGTAAACCAAACACTTTACTGATCCATGATTGGTAAGCTCATGTATGTAGTTCATAGTAGACCAGATATAGCACATGCTATGGGAATTGTTGCTAGATATTCTTCTAATCCTATAGAATCACACATGATTGCTACTAAAAGGATCTTAAGATATTTGAAAAGGATAGAGGATTATGGATTATGGTATCCTAAGGAAGGTAAGTTTGAGATGAAAGTTTATACCGATGTTGATTGGGTTGGAAATGTGGATGACAGAAAAAGTACCACCGGAGGAGCATTTTTCTTTGGTGAATGAATTGTAACCTAGACAAGTAAAAAGTAGGCTTGTATTTCTCAGTCTACAACTGAAGCAGAGTATGTTTCTATTGCTACTAATTGCTCAAACATTGCATATATCAAGCAAGTGTTGGAAGGAATGAATGAGGTAATCATTGATCCGGTGACCATATACTATGACAACACAAGTGCTATTAATATTTCAAAGAATCATGTGATGCACTCTAAGACAAAGCATATATCAACTAAGTATCACTACTTAAGAGAACAAGTGCAAGAGAAGCAAGTAAAGTTAGATTTTTTTACATCTAAAGAATAACTTGCAGACATTTTTACAAAGCCTCTACCTAAGGACACTTTTGAATATTTGAGGACTAGACTTGGGGTCCATCCCCTATCTATCAGTCACTAATGTGATCTAGATGTTGCATTAGCCTAATCTTATCAGAAGATCATTCATGTTGATGTAGCATAGTTCACACTTTGGATTTTGTTCAAGGTTGTGATTAAGTTTGAATAACTGAAACAGATTGGGATATCAGTATACTAAGATACAAAGGAAGTAATGGAAAATAGAGAGTTACTTAGCTACTAAAGAGATGATTATTTATTTGTTTCTTTGGCATTGTTGTCAAAGGGAGAGATAAATAATATGAACATGAGATTTGCACAGATGAGAACTATATAAGGGAGAGATAATCTGAAAGGAATTTGAGAACAGAACTGAAAAGGTTACATCTACAGAATGACAAAGCTATATTTTATAATGTTATTTTAGTAACATAGTGATTAAACATATTAAGCTAGGGAGAGCTTACACTACACAAAATTTGATCACAAGGTTGTAGAAGACATGTTTGGTATGTGTATGGTACATTTCATATTACTTGAGTTTCCATCAATGCCAAAGGGAGAGATTGATGAACTACAACTGATTTAGAACCAAAATGAAGAATCTATAATTCAAGATTACTGAGGAGTTGATGATTAGATATGCAAGATGATTAAATTAGTATTATGTTGTCATTGATGTCAACTAGCTTGACAATACTTATCTTGTAAGTTACTATACCGACACATCTGAAGGAAGGTGAAAGAGATGAAGAATAGAAATATCTACATGAGGAAAATGTATATGACTAAAGAGGATAAGGAATACACTGAGTAACTTTTTGATGAGTCTATGACTTGATGAAATTAACTTTATTATGTTGCATTCATCTATGATGAAGAATAGAGCTGAAAGACACAAAGCAGTTTTGTTGGTAAATAAAGCATTTCAGTAGACACCGATGAAGTGTAGTGTATACCGAGTGTAGTATTAATCAAGCTTGTGTTCATCGATGCATTTCTTTGTTAACCGAGCAAAACTGAAAGGAATTAAATGATCAGTTTAGCTGTTAAAGTGATGAACTGTAAAGTCTATGAAATCGAGGTAACAGATAATGTTTGATATGAAGATCGATGGCTAACATAAATAAAAAAGGATCTAATGGAGTAGATTGAGATGTGTTACTGACACATCAGCCGAGGGAGCTTAAAGGGGCAAAATCTATGAATATGATTAAGCGACAAATTCTGATGGAGGAAAAGAAAATGATTTACTCGTCTATATAAGAGACATTGGTTTCATTATGAAAAACATGTCGGAAGAAGAAGATACTACAAAATCATCGTGTGGAGAAGTTTTCATGCATTCTGATCATATTGGTTAATAAGAACCGAGCTGTAGAATAGTTACCGAGCTATAGAGAGTTATTATCAACGGATAATAAGTTGATATAGTATTGAATCTAAAGTGTTATTTTGGTCAGAAATATTTGAATGAGCTAAACATTGATATGTAAACTACAAACTAAAGTTTTTTTAAGGTAGATCATCTACTGTTACACATTTAACCATTGTACACAGTTAAATATCTTAACCGAGTGGACTATGAAAGTCTTTTGATGTTTCATTCGTAGAGTGAACATTGTTATCCTGTCAACCCCAGAGTGACTATTGTGTGTGTGAAAATTGTACCTGATCTGTAGACACAACACTTCAGTAAAACATTAGAGGTTAGCTATAATCAAAATCATGCAAAATTGAAATCTACTCTAACCAAGTGATTTACTGCCTTCTAGTAGGTGCGAGATTGATGTTCTCAGATTGTAATTAAGATCAGTGACCTAGACGACACCTAAATGAAGGATTTGAATGCAATTGATCTAGATATGAGATTGAATGCAATTAAGCTATTTTTTTAAAAATATTTTCTATGCAATATGAATGATTAATCTGATATGAAATCTATGCTAGATGAAATTGATATGCTATGAATGCTATTGAAAATTGATATGCAATGCTAATCTAACAATGATATGCAATATGAATGCAAAAATAAGATTGATCTCACAAAGATGTTGATTTGCAAGAGCTTTGATTCTTCAATTCCAATTCTCCAGCGTGATTGTGCAAAAATATGAGATGCTTGGATGCAAATTTGAGAGATGATTGAGATGAATTATGAAGGGCTGAGCCTTGATTTTATAGAAATCTAGGGCTTTGGAGGTGCATGGGAAAAAAAAGCCATAAATCACTCAAATAACTTAGATTGATTTTTGAGTTATTTTTAAATAAAAGATAATTAACTCACAAAAATATGCAAAAGCTAAGTTTTAACTCAAAATAGAGTTTAGCTTTAATTGATAATTGATAGTTGTCTGCTTTTATGATTGTGCATGTTTTATTTATGAATTAATTTAATAATAAAGTGATTTATTTCCAACTTAACTGCTTTTAAAAATAAAACAATTGATTTATGGGTTAATCAATTATTTAATCAAATTTTTATTAAAAACTATATTATTAAATAATGACAACTTGCTTTAATTAATTAAATAAAAATTTAATCAATTATTCATAGGATATTTGGATTTATTGTCAAAATTAAATAATACAATTAATAATAGATAGAATTAAATTTAATTACACAATTAAGTGGCAAGATATTAAATCTAATTAATTAAATATGAAAATATTCAATTAATCAAACTTTAGGATAAATGTGTTTTATTGCCAAATAATTATAAAATTAAAGATAATTATGATGATTAGGAATATTGCTAGGAATATTCCCTGATGCAGAATTTAAGATAATCAATTAGATTTGATGATGTTTAGATGTGCCTTAGATTAGGACTTTGATGTCGATTTCGTTCGAATTGAAGATGTAGGAGACTAATGAACTTATAGCTCATTTTTGGGGTATTACAACTGCTGGTTGGACGATAACTTCCGGTCTAAAATACTCTAACAAGGTCACACCTAACAGTGTGTTTGTAAATTTTTAATAGGGTTGGGTCTTCACCGACCTCACTTCAGAAGAGTGAACAATTTTGGGTTGCCAGTCCCAGGTGGTTTTTGCCTAGATAGGGTTTCCACGTTAAATCTCTTGTGTTATGTGTTGATTGTGATATTTGTTTGTTATCATACTTTTCATATTACATGTTAGATTTAATCAGTAATTATTATAAAGTTTAGACTGACAATTAGTAAATACACAGACAGTGGAAGTATTTTATGTTTACCGACTTGTAGAAGTAGTAGAATTGTTTTGGATTATACATTTTGATTTGGGGCACTAGATAATTGATTCACCCCCCCTCTCAGTTATTCTAACAATCTTATCACAAACTTCAATCCATATCCCTTCTCCATGTCCATTATTGATCTTGCTTATCCTATCATTATCCTATCCAAATCCCTCTCTTGGTCTTGACATAAAATAAGTAAATAAAAATGTTTTCCAAAAATCCCCTTGACATCTCCTTTTCTATGTATGACATGTCATCTAGTGCAAAAAGTATAATTGCCCTATCTTTTCATTCCCTTACCTTGGTAAATACATGTTATCCCGTTTCTTGGATAGTCCTTGGCACCCAAACTACTCCATTTCCATAATAAGAGACCTTTGGCCTTCATCCATATACCAGTCCATCCATCAATCCATAATTTCCTTACCTTTCTAGACACTAGGAGCAGTTAAAAAGCCCTAAAAAAATCCCCCAAAAATCCGATGAAGTCCTCAAAAAATCCCCCCCAAAATTTGAAAATGTCCTAAAAATATTCATAAAAATTACAAAAAAAGTCCTAAAAAATCCCTAAAAATTGCATGTCCTAAAAAAAGATCAAAAGTATCATAAAAAGTCCTTAATAAAATGATAAAAAGTCCTTAATAAAATGATAAAAAAATATCATAAAAGACCCCAAAATAATCCTAAAAATTAAAAAAAACATAAAAATTTATCTAGGGCAACCATGTTTGGGGTGTTTGGTTTTCTACATTCTGTAATCTCCCATTGATTGTTTAGATATTGTAGAGGTATTTTGTGACATCTTCTCTATCCCTATGCTTCCTTGTCTAAATTCTCTCTTATTGAATTGAAGTATTTGAATGTTTTCAGTGATATCTTAGGGTTCTTGATCCCTCTTTCTTTCAGCGGTCTATGTGTATGCCTGTGAATGATTTGATTTGAATGCTCTTGTGGGTATACTTCCACCCCTAGCAATTTATCTGATTCTTACACCCAATTGCAGAGGTGAATGTCTGTTTGTAGGTTATAGTTTGTGTCTAAGTCGTTAGGAGTGTTATTGCCTTGTGAAATTCTCTCTTTTCCTACATAGCATCTCTCTATTGCAGACCCTTCTATGAAATATTGATGCAAACCTATTCAGTGAGTTGTGATCTCCTAGACTTAAGATTGTGTGCTGATTTCATTCTTTATATTGCAATTCATACCATATTTTTGGTGTATCACCTAGTAGGTAGTTTTCTTTCAGTCATTTCCCTTTCAGCATTCCTTTTATCCCTTTCCCCTCAAAGATTTACTTTCCTATCAAGAAGCAAATTAAGGTGATTATCCAAGAGGAACCAGCCTAGAACCTGGAGGTCTCATCTCAGTTAGCATAGGTCCCACAACCTAGAGATGATTCCCATGTTATACTAGGTTATCAAGACCAAGAGAGCTTGAAACAAGGGTGCAAACTTAGTGTATAACAATAACATAAGTCCATTAATTCTTCTAACAATTTTTTCCTACTAATTATTTCTTCTTAGCAATTTTCTTCTAACTAATTACGTCAGTCCTAACAAGTACTCAAACATGTCATCATAGGTCTTGCATACATAAATCATCATCATATAAGAATCATATCATTAGGGCATACATCATCATCATCATATAGAAATTCAACGCTATCAACAAATTAATGCTCATCGGATAAATTTTTGCTCAATTTGTTTATAGGGCATAAAATACACCCGCTATCATCGGGGCATGCTAGGGTAGGATCCTGATCAGATTCTTTGACACAATGCTCATAATCACATTGTTTTAAAGAGGGGTAAATGTAGACACCCAAAAATAGACATGATTGCGAGTTCACATTTAACAACTAATTATTTCTCTATTAATTAATGTTTCTTTAATTATTAATTAATTATCATATATTCTTCTATAATCCCCCCTTTAATCACTTAATAATTTCCCTAAGATTAATTAAATAATTAATTTTATTTAATTAATCTTAATTAGTTAATTAAGTTCAATCTCCACTATCTTATAGTAATTTGATTAATTATACATTTAATTAAATCAAACTATCTAATTATTCCTCCAAATTAAATTAATTTCCTAAATTAATTTAATTTCATGTCGATTTCCAACTAATTCCATTTCAAATTAATTTTGAGCTAATTCCACATTAATTTCACATTTCTCATTAATTGAATTCTTTAATTCAATTAAATCTCAAAAAAATCATAAAAATCAAAATGATGAGGCAATTATAATTTCTAAAAATTGAAAATCCTCATAAATTGGAAGTTCAATATATTTTCAAAATAAGAAAAAAATTAAATCTTTCCTTTTCTTTTATTTTTTCATTTTTTGGAAATTTCATCTTTTCAAAAATAGGAGTATCTTCTCAATCTTATCTTTCTCTTTTAACTCATAATTTTTGAGTTAAATTAAAATTAAATCTTCAATTCTAGAAAGTTACCCAAATCCTCTCTAGTCTCTAATTATCTCATTCGTTGATCTTGCTTTTCCCAAAATAATCTTGATCGTTCATTTAACCTAGAATTCCTATATACACCCCCTCTTTATCATAATTGATCATCTCCAAATTTTTATCAAACTTATGGTGAATTTCATTAAGTCTTTTGTAATCAAATCTTTTTATCATATTTCTCAGATCTCTTGAGTCTGGATGCTGCTAGAATCAGAGCTGAGTGCCACATCCCAATAGAGCGAAGAGAAACAACAAAATCCTCAGAGTATCTTATGATTTATTTGGATTTAGTTTAATTTATTTTAATCATGATACTTTATTATTATGTTGTTTTGTAGGGATTTAGTTGGTTTAGTGGCTAGTTTATTTTTGTAAGATAATCCAGTGCTACTAACCTTTCTTGTTTAGCTTGTGAAAAATTATCCTACTACAATATTAATTCCTATCTATGTGTCTAGATCCTAACGAGTAAAAAAATCATTGTATTATTCCTTTCCTTCTACCATCCTATATTGGAGTTTACCCTATAATCATGAAATTCATGAACTATTCAAATTTATCTCATTTCATGCCAATGATCATTATCTTATTGATACTTATATTCATGAACTATTATAATTTCACTCTAATTATGCAACTCAAAAATTAGTACTAACAAATTACACATCATATTGGATTTAACATTACTATTGAGCTTGTATGATGGTTGAAGGACTATCTTTAATATGTGACTTTATGGTAATATTGTCCACTTCAAAATCTTACATGAACTAATATTCAAGAAATGGGTAATGAAAGGAAATATTAAGGTATGTAGTTGGAGATAATGGATAAGATTCCCATCATTCTTATTTCTCTGATTCTATTGTGGCAACAAGGGTGAAAAGGAGTTGGTTTTAATAGAAAATTAATTTCATTTGCAAACAAGGTGAAAAAGGGGTGTATTGGAGCCACAGTCATATGTCATTGAATATAAAATCATTATTTTCATATTTATTATGGGGAAGAAAATAATGCACCAACCTAGAGGCTGATTAAAACCTCAAGGGATACATGATTCCCTTCAAACCACCTTGTGTTTCTAGCTAGGAGTGCTAGGGAGATTAGACTCAAGATGTAGAAAGCCTCTTGATTGTCTTGATGTGGTTTAATTATAAAATAGATTAATGGGATAATGATTGAGTATTAATGCCTAAGTGTTTAATTACATTTAGATTGATTAACCATGAATTATGTAAATAAATGAAGTGATTAAAATATTCTAGCTACACTAATCGAGATAGCGAACAATGAGAATCAAGACTCGAGCTCCATGAGCTCACTACCATGGAAAGAAGTACGGCCCAAAGGATGATAGTGCGATTGTTGGACACCAACGTGACACATTGACATCTTGCACATATAGAGTACAAATGAGCCAAAGTAAAGTTGAAAAAGATGAATGAAAAACTATTAAACTATAAAGGTATGAAAGGAGTAAATAACAAAACAAACATAGATGTAATAAGCTAGATGTAATATGTGAAATAGAGAGAAATATGACAAACTAAATAGATTATCACTAAGAAGTTAAAGTGGTATAATGAAATGGAAGATTAACTGATTAATGCTTATTTATCTAATGGAATGACAAGAGGGATACAACCTATTTCAAAGTTTGATAATATGATCTAACTAGATCTCCCAAACTCACAATGAAAACCTGCATAAACACAAAGAGAGAAAATGGTTGTGGCCATTTAAGATGTTTTCCTCAGTCAAACCACCACTTTGGTATTTCCACTTCCATGGACAACCATTAGATATGATAAGATAACTAGTGATAGATAACTAAAATAGAGATAATAATAATAAAATTATATAGAGATGTTAAGATAGAGATAAAATGCTCAAAGACACAAAGGATAAGGAAAGAAATCTCCAATGGAGAGGAAGAACTCAGATATGCGATGTGAAGATGAGTATGGAAGCTTGGAGCTATTAAAAAATGGTGAAACCTACAATAAAGATTGGTTTAAGGATGCAAAATAGTGGTATGAAGCTTATGAAGAATACTCAAGAGGTTATAAAAAGCTCATATTGATAACTGAAAAGATTAAATGAATGAAAAAGAAGAAAAAATGCATGCAAGAGAAGGGTTTACTTTAGTGGAAACTATTCACCGACTAGAAAATGTTTCTATGTGTAGAGTGAACCTAACCTATTCAGAATAGGGATAGACATTCAAACATTAGTTATTCAAAGCCTAACAATATATTCCTCAAATATAGAAAATTACTATTCGTAAGGACATTCAGATAGGGCTTAAACAGGAGCACCCTGTCACCATTTGATTTTCCCTTGATTTAGGGATGTGGGTGTGCTCTCTAATCAATTGGAGCATATCCCTCATGATGATTAGGGAGTATTAGGATAGTTTAGGGACCATAAGAACCTACATCAACACAAAAATGGGTATAGAACACCCATTCTTCCCCTAAGGCCTTAAGGATCCTAAAGGCTCAAGAATGTAAATTAAGCTACTAATGAGTAATCTATGATTTTTTTAAAACCAAATGAGATATGATATGATGAAGATCAATGCATGAACATAAAGAAACTAATTCAATCCATTAGTTCTAAGCTATGATGTGAGTTAAAACTTGAAGATGAACTAGATTTAAGAACTATGCTAAGAGCTAGAAATAAAATTGCATTATAAGTTTGCTATGAAATGAAAAGGAAATTGCTTGTTTACTCTTGGAAGAGGAGGGTATTCATAGGATTTTGGGAAGGGCTTAGGTTAGGAAGGAGAGTTAGGGTCAGAGGTAAGGTTTGGGGTAGAGTTTGAGGTAAGGTTTGACCTTGGGTTAAGGTTTCTCACACATGTGTGAGCAACACTAGGGAAGTGTGCAAGGGGAACAAGAGTGGAAGAAGAGGAATGGGTCTCTTAATGAGGTTGTAAGAGGCCTTAAAGAGTGTGTAAGAGGCTATTAATGAGTCTTTAAGGCTCATTAATGGAAGGGTTTGACCAAAAGTCAAAGAGACTTGGATTAGGCTAAGAAATGTAGGAAACATCTCCTAAATAGGTTTAGGGAAGTTTAGGAAAAATTGGAAGGGTTTAGGAAAGTCTAGAAGATTCTAAGGTTTTGAGGCTTTAAATAAATATTTCATTTATTTAAGGAATGTGACTTTATTTATCAATTGATGATTAATAAATAGGAGGAAAATCACTCAAATTTGATGTAAATGAATTGGGGAGGGATTCTTTAATTAAACATGTCTAATTAAAATAGGAGAATGGATAACGATAATAAAAATCAATCAATTAATTTAAATAATCAATTAATTAATAAATGATAATGTCATCAGGGATTTTTGAAAAATAAAAATACTTTTATTTTCTAAAGAATTTTTAGGTGTCTACATTTTTCCCCTTTTTGATGCAATGCCACAAGTAGTGTGGCATCAAAGACAAGAAAATAAGATGCCCCGGGCTAGAATTTAGAGGATAAGGGGTTGTGCCCCCTTGAGAAAATAATGCAATGAGGAAACTTTGTGGAATTTTCTTGAAAAGGACACAGAAGGGAAAGGAGGAGGAAGGAGGGGAGATAAATAGCCAAACTTCCAAGAGCAAAGATGCATGAGTGCAATATGATGTGAAATGCAGGATGAAGCTATATGCAAGATGCAAGATGCAAGATTAATATATATGATACAAGATGGGGGATTTTGGGGAGCTCCAAGTGTAAATATGGAGAGCACAACCTATTTTAATATAGAAACATTAGAGACATGACAAGGTTACTAGGAACTCAAGGCCTTGTCACCAGTGTTGCATAGGACTGACGCGAAAAAGATATGCAGGGTTTCCCTAGCATCACACATGAACCCAAGAGGAAGCATGGTAGAAACAATGCTAGAGAAACCACAAACAAATGATATTTCCCAAGTGTGCCATGTAACCCAGAAGATTACATGTGAACCGTGCAAGGGTTATATCTGAATGAATCATAGGAAGAAGCAAGAAATCAAAAGACCTTGCCCCAAAGTACCCTCATTCATAGTGCACCATGATAGAAAGGATTAGGGTGACTTGGAGGAGAGAACAATGAGAAGTCGTAAAAGAGTAACAAGATCCAAAGGACACAATCCAAGACCAAAATGATAATCCAAAAGACATCCTTTTCTAAGGAGGTAGATTGATTTGATTGATGGTGGGAATATTGGTTTGAACATGTGGAAGGATACATCGTCACAGACTTGGTGTGATTGGTGGAAGATTGGGTTAGACAGGAGGAAGGATACATCCTTAAGGACCCACTAATTCATGAGGAGAATGAGTGTTGTTCACTAGAAAATTATGGATCAAGTATAATCACTATGATTAAGAATAGTCAACAAAAGATGTTGCTGAAGTACAAGGTTGTATGGGACAAGATATCTGATCACAGCAAGACTGACAAGGATATGTATAACAAGATATGACGATATGTACAATGGACAAGGAGAGATATTTATACAGAATATGTACAAAAGCTCAAGATTGGGGATAGGAAGATCTTTCTATATAGGAGTATATATAGGAAATATTGCACTATACAAGATATATACAAGAAGCTCAGGATTGGGGATAGGATTGTGGTGCTGCATTGGATAGGCTTGAGGATAGAACACCTTGGGAATGATGGGATGGTGGTGGGGATGGGGATTGGATAAAGAGGACTGGGTTTTGGGATGGGGGGTGGGAGTTTGATAGATAATGACTCAGTCCACTATGTATGGCACCTATTTGCAATTTTTCACCAACATACTTGTCTAAGGGACTTGAATTGCCAAGTTTTCACCATTGGACGATTATTTTTATTTACTTTTTTTTTTTTTTTTGCATTTTTCTAGATTTTCCAATGTTTATGGATTTTCTGAATATATAGGATCTAGTTCTAGCATAGAACCTCTTTAGATGTATGATTTTGATAGGATAATTCAAGGGTTCACCTTCTGGTGTTGATAGTTGATAAGATCTAGAGCCAAAGCATGTTGTGACAATGTAAGGACCCAACCACATAGGTTCAAACTTTCCCTTTTTCTCTTGGTGTGCTTGCAGTTTTTGATTTTCCTTTAGGACCATGTCGCCCACTTGGAATTGTCTTGGATGGACTTTCTTGTTATAACTCCTTTTGACTCAATTCTGGTATGCAACCAGGTGATAATATGCTTGCTGTCTCTTTTCATCTAATAGGTCTAGTTGTGTGAGGTGCACCACGTGGTAGTCTTTGTTAGTGGTATAGTTCTTCATGGAGACTCACAATGATGGGAGCTTGACCTCAATGGGTAGAATGGCTTCAACACCATATACAAGGGAATATGGGGTGGTGCTCGTGGGAGTGAGATAAGAAGTATGATAGGCCCATAGGGAAAGATTTATTTGGAGGTGCCAGTCATGACCATAATCATTGACAACCTTCTTGAGGATTTTCAGAATGGTTTTATTGGTTGCCTCATCTTGGCTATTTCCTTGAGGGAAGTATGGACTGGAGAAATGATGATGGATGTGGATTTTGGCACACATATCATCCACATGCTAGTTTTCAAAAGGTGTGATGTGGTATATGAAGATGGTAGATGGTATGTCGAAGCAAAAAATGATGTGGTAAAGGAGGAACTTGAATATTTGGATGCCAATAATTAGGGTGAGTGGAATTGCTTCAACCCATTTTGTGAAGTACTTTATGGAAGTTATGATGTATTTATATCCATTTGAGGAAAGGGGAATGATTAACCCAATGAGGTCAAAGCCCCAACATGAAAATGACCATGGTGGTGCAATGGGCTGCAAGTTCTGAGCTAGAGCATGAATCAGATTAGCATGCTACTGACATGGTATTCATTTCTTGACAAATTCACAAGCATCATGTTCCATGGTAGGCCAATAGTACCTGACTCGAAGCAACTACTTTTCTAGAACCATGCCACTTGTGTGGGCATCGTAAATTCTAGCGTGGACCTCTTGTAAAGCCAAGACAACCTCGTTTGAATCTAAATACCTAGAGAGGATGTTATGATATCCTCAATGATAAATGGTATTGGCTACAAGAGTGTAGTGGGAAGCTCTAAAAATTAAGTTTTGGCATTGGGTGTTGGTGAGATGGGGAGATATGATACCATTTTAAAGATATGCATGAATGTCATGGTACCATGGGGACTATGGACCAACTGAGACACACACTATTTCTGCATCGACATTCTCATAAGAAGGCATGTGTAGCTACTCTAAGAATTCATATTGTGATGCATCATGAGGGATTTCCAATAAGGATCTGATGGTTGCCATTACATCGGCTGATTTTTTCTGAAGCCTTGGTATCTGCATGAACTGTAGATTCAGGAAATGTTCTTTTAGTCTATCCACTAGTTCTTTGTAAGGTATAAACTTATCATCCTTTGTTTGAAATTCATCTAGGACCTTCTTGATAATTAGATGTGAGTCTCCAAATACTTGCAATTTTGTTATGTTCCATTGAATGGTGGTTTTGAGGCCTGTGCCTCATATTTTGCAATGTTATTAGTAAATGGGAATCCCAATTTGAATGATTTTGGGATATAGTCACCTTGAGGTGTGACGAATAGGATTCCCACCCTTAATCCATATGATTTATAGGAGCCATCAAAGTATAGCTTCCATATGCACTATTCTTCGATCATACATGGGTTCTCATTAGGGAATTCCATGATTAGGGAATTTCTTGGCCAAATAATAGTATAAAAAACCCATAGCAATGGACTGCCTATTTTAGGATTGTACACCCTAAATGATTTCTAAATGGATTATTCAATCATATTTAATTATCAACTAGGGACGTAAACTTGGAATGGAATTCACAAAGTATATGATTCAAACCTTCTCAATCTAAGACTATCAATGACATTCAAATGCTTATGCTTCAAAAAAACTATGCTAGAACTTGGTAAATGAAGTTATTATAACAAAGTAGGAATTCACAGTAGGGAATTACTCTAATCGCCTATGCTACAGGAACAAACTACCAATTTTGTTATCAGTAGTTGCAGGAACAAAATAGTTCTAATTACTTAGAAATAAATAGGAAAATGAACTCTACGCTAACAGAACAATTCACTCATCAAGTGGGCCCCCTTGAATGAGTGAATAGGAAATACAATTAAGATAAAAGATATAAAATTGAACTGAGCATTCTATTCATCCATAACAAAATGATTACACTTGATTGAAAATAGTATTGCAAGAGTTTTGTTATAAAAACTAGTTCATTTGACTAACTCTAAAAGAGTCACAATAGTCAATTATTTAAAGGAAAGCTATAATGATCTCCTAAATCTATGATCACTTCATAAATGAGGATCAGTTACAACTCATAAAGTTCTAGAATAGAAACATCATTGAACATGAATAATCTCTAGGAATATAGCATGTTAAGGAAACTAAATCTGCACGCTGCATGTAATAGAAAAAATCAATTGATTCAGTTTGCTTGCAAAGATTCTGTAATCCCATGGTTGGATTTGATTACTGCGGTGCCACTATGTTGGTTCTTGAATGTCCATGGTCAACAACTACAAAACAATCAATGTGCACACATGCAACCATATACATATATATCCTCATCATTAATATTAGCAAAAGGTGTAAGTTCTTTAACACTCTTGCAAGTCCTACGGCTACAAGAGGTAACTACCCAAAATATAACTTAGGCAAGGAAACATTCATTAACATGTATAGCTATTGCATTTACCATTCCTGTCCATGAATTTCAGAAAATATCACGTCTTTAAAGTATCCATATTTCCATTTTATGTTTTCACATATATATAACATATACATAAAAACCATAAGTTCATATGCTTGAAAACTATAAATTCATGTCTATGTGCAATTAACTATTCTGAAAAGAGGATAAAAAGTACTAAGAAAGTTGGCTATTTAGAATCCCATCATTCCCCCCAACTGAACTATTGCTGGTCCCTAACAATCATGAAATTCCAAATTTTGGCACGAACCCTTAAGTCACTAGTTGTTCTCTTCCTAGACTCATCATTAACATATTCAAAGTACGTGTGATTTACTCAAAGTCTTTCCCATCATTGGAATTCGGTGGCCATATCATAATCTATTGTACTATCATTCATTGCTAGCAATGGTTGCAGGAAGAGTGGAGGATGAAACCTCAATGGAAACTAGTAATTAAGGAGTGTCCTTCTGATGTAGGAGCATCTCGGGTCCTTGGCAATCTTGTGTCACCAAAAGAATTTGGATTTTTTTCTGTGTTGCTTGATTTCTACTTTGACCAAGTTGGTCAGTAGTTGGTTAGTTCCCTTTGGTTACTGAGTGTGGTCGGTTCTCTCTTGGGTGGTCAGTTATTTCATTGGCGCTCGACATTGCTTGTCTGCTGCTCGGTTATCTTGCTTACCGATGGGTCTAGTTTTATTTCCTGTTGTGGCTGACTTGTGCATTTATATTGGATCACAAATTTAATGTTGGAATCCATCATTGGGAAGTGTGTGGCCCTAGATTTGACTGTTACTTTTGTTGATTGTGGATCTAAAGGCTGACTCAATTCAGTAGCTTCTTGTATAAATGTAGATGTTTGGTTGTAGTTTAGGGGGGAGCTTTTGGATAGAAGATAGTAGACATTAGATTGGAGGTTTGTAATAGATCCTCACATGTTTGAGGACTTTTGATATTCATTGTAATATCTAGCCCTAATTAGGAAGGCCTTACAGCCTGACATGTATGGTTATATTTGATGATAATATATGAAAGATCTGACATTCTCTCTCTCTCACTATTGTTGTTTGTTGCTTCTACATGTGTGTTGTAGGCTTGGATCATTAGGGTGCACCATTTTTTGGCCCCTCTTACTCCTTTCCTTCTGAGAGGTGGTATCAAAGCAAGGTGAGATCTTGATCTAGGTATGTGGATCTAGGTTTGTAGGTTCCTCTTGAAGCCCTAGTTGAATTTTTGTGGGGTAGCAGATTATGATCTGACCTACAATTGTAGAGGGTTGTCAAGATGGTTCATGGGAGGTGAGATGTAGATCTAGGATTGGAAGATATGCTAAGGTAGATTGCTGCTAGGTTAGAAGTAGTAGAAACAACCCAAAGAAGAGGCAGGCATCTTGAAGATATTAGTGATGACAAAGTTGAAGAAGAACAAGTGAATGTAGAACCTACTCCTATTATGGATCAAGGTGAAGAAATATTTTTAAAGGCTTTGACAAGTCTGAAGTCAACACCCCATTTCAATCCTCTTGAGTATAGTGGAAAGATGGATTCTGATAAATTGGTAGACTAGATCACCAAAATGGAAAAGTATTTTGAATATGAAAACATTCTTGAGGATAAAAAGGTGAAGATTGCAAGCACAAAGTTGAAAAGTCATGCATCCTTATGGGGGGAACATCTGCAGATGGATAGAAAAATGAAAGTCAAAGAAAAAATCAAGGTATGGAGTAAAATGGTGAATAAATTGAAAGGAAAGTTCTTACCTTGTGATTATCAGATTAACCTAGTTCGGCGAATGCAAAGTTTGAGACAGAAAGATAGCTTGGTAAAAGACTATACTGAGGAATTCTATAGACTAGATATCAGATTTGGACATGATGAAGATGAAGTGGAAAGAATGTTAGGAATGAATGAAAAGTGTTTGGTAGTCATTCTGTAGCAGTTGTTGTTGCATTCATGACTTGGATTGTCATTGATGTCAACACAGTGATATTCTGGATATTAGCAGGAAAGTAGGTACAGTTTTGTTTTGTGCAGATGTTGTATTGTAGATTGGCTTTTACATAGTTGATGGTATGTTTTTTGGTGTATTATTAACCTATGGTTAACAGTACAAAAAGAAATGCATTCATTTGTAAGAGTTATGAGCATTTTGGTGAAAGCAGTGTTTAGACAGTGTTTCTGTGTAGCGATGTTTAGAAATCAGAGGATATCTCTTAGCTGGGATGGAATCTGATTTTGTGTAGTTAAAGGGATGTTGGAGACTCATTAATGATGATGTGGTTCATAGTGCAAACTTTGAGGATATATTTGGAGAAAGTTACAGTAACTGGAAGCTGATAGTTTTATGTGAATTTTGTGTGTAGCGTGTAGAATTTATTATTTTGTAATTGAGGACCGACTCATTTGTAATTATTTGAGTTTGGTATATAAGAAGGAATTTTTTCCTTATTTTAATGTGTACTATGAAGATTGAGATGCAAATATATGAATGAAGTGAAGAAAAGAGCTAATTCAGTGATGAAGGAAGACTTGTGAGTACAAAGATCTGGAATTGTGATCTTGTGTAGCAGAGAGTGTAGTTTTGGCATACTGTGAAGGAGGTAATATATTTCATATTATTCTATTGAATAATTCTAAGATCTTTTGGACAGTGGGTTCAGAGATCTTGCATTGAAGCTGTTTGGGCAGTGAGTCCTTCTGTCTTCCATAAACTCTTAACCGGGTTAGAATCTTTTAACAGGGATTCAAAATTTCCTAACAGGGATTTATATGTACTAAATGTATTTCATAAGACTCCTAATAGGGTCCATCCTCTAACAAGGAACTTTCATATTAGTGCATCATTTTGTGGGTATCATTCCCACCGGGGTTTACTCTTTTCAAGAGGTTCCCTAGTTAACATATCTTGTGTTATTGTGCAATTATCTATGATTATCTTTCTATGGTTGATTAGTACATTGATTATATTGTTTAAAGTTGTTGAATGGATAAATTATCTGATAACTGATTCACCCCCCCCCTCTTAGTTATCTTGGGGATCTTTACTTTCTAACAATTGGTATTAGAGCAAAAGGTCCTTGAAAGAAAAGTTTAACAACTTAAGGAGATCCATGGTGAATTTTAGAAAAGAAAGCCCTAAGTTTGATGGAGTAAATTTTGATAGCTGGAAAGAAAATATGAAGACACATCTATTGTGTTTAGGACCAAGTTATTGGTTGATTACAAAGAATGAGAAGACTATCATTGAGGAAGACAATCTAGAGGCAGGAACTAAAGATGAACTAGATCTATTCATGTGTAACATACTTGCAAGAGAAGCACTTTTGTCAACACTACCAGAGAATGAATATAGTTAGGTAAGATGTTTGAAAACATCTCATGCAATTTGGAAAGATTTACATTCTACTTTTGAAGGTGATGAACATGCAAAAAAAGGCTAGATTACATAATTGGATTTGTGCATTTGAAGATATTAGAATGATGGAAGATGAATCTATTAGAAGTTATATTGGTAGGATGTCTGAGATTGTGATAGGAATAAAGTCTTGTGGAGGTGATAAGACAAAGAATGAAGTGATATGGAAAATTCTGAGAACTTTGACACTAGTATTCAAGCAGACAACACAGATGATTGAACAAGTGATACCTTGTACATCAAACTTTTCAAGAGAGACTCTTCTTGAAATATTAGAAACAATAGAGATGAACTTGAGATTATCAGGAGAGCTACCTAGAATGGAAACAACATTCAGTGCTCTTAGCATTAGACCTACAAGAAGTACTAGTGTGAATGGAGATTATGCCAATAGTAGTAGATCTGAGGAAGATAAGAAGATTGAAGAAGGTATTGCATTACTTGTAAAAAGAGAACCAGATGGTAAGAAAATCTTTAAATGTTGGACTTGTCAAGAATATGGTCATTTTGCATCTAAATGTCCTAAAAGAGTTAAGAAGTATAGAAGCAACTTTAAACCTAGGAGATCTAAATAATGTTATTATGCAAATGATGAAGATTTTGAAGCAGGAATTGAAAAACATTTAAGTGACAGTGATAATGATAACTTTGAGGAAATAGGATTTGTAGCAATTAAAGATGAAAGTTCTGAATCTGATAAAAGGGAAGAAAAAGCATTAGTTTCACAAGTTGAAAAGAAATTTGATTGGATTATAGATAGTGGTTGTTCACATCATATGACTGGAGATAAAAGAAAGTTTGTTAAGGTAGATCATTATGATGGAGGAATTGTTAGGGTTGGTAACAATGCACCTTGTTTGATTAAGGGTATAGGATCTATTACTCTTGATGGAAAGACTAACACTGATGATGTTTACTTTGTTGATGGATTAAGACATAATCTACTAAGCATTGGACAATTGGCTGATAAGGGTTATCAAGTTTTTTTTTCTGAGAAAACTTGTGTGATAAAAGATAAAGATGGAAATCTGATTGGAAAAGGATCCAGAACCAAAGGTAATATATTTTAGTTGAATCCTACTGAGATGATATGTTTGATAACTAGGATTGATGATAGTTGGTTATGGCATAAAAGGTTTTGTCATATAAACTTTGATAATATTGTCAAGGTGAACACTACATTTGTGGTAAGAGATTTAATTAGAATTATGAAACCTACTAACATGATTTGCAAAGAATGTATGATGGAAAAGTAGAAAAGGAGTTCTTTTCCCAAAAAAGAAGTTCACTTCGGCAAAGAAGTTGGAGATTGTTCATACAGACTTGAGTGGTCCTACTAGGACTAGAGGATTCTATGGTGAAAGGTATTTTATGATTCTTGTTGATGATTTTACAAGAATGATGTGGATTGCATTTTTGAAAAAAAATCTCAAGCATTTGATAAATTTAAGATCATGAAAAGCAAAATTGAGAATGAATCTGGAATGAAGATTAAGTGTCTAAGATCTGATAGAGGTGGTGAATTTACATCTAGAGAGTTTAACACTTTTTATGAAATGAATGGTATTAAGAGACAACTTTCAGCCCCTAGAACACCAGAACAAAATGGTATTACAAAAAGAAGGAATAGGTCAATAACTGAAGCAGCAAGAGCTATGTTGTTTGAAAATGATTTGGCTAAAACTTTTTGGAGAGAAGTAGTGAACATAGCAATATACACTATGAACAGAGTACAAATTAGAGCAGATACAAACAAGACACCTTATGAATTATGGTTTGGACAGACACCCTCAGTTAAGTATTTTAGAATTTTTGGAAGTAAATGTTATATTAATAGAGATGATGATATAAGAAAGTTTGATCCTAGAAGTGATGAAGGAATATTTCATGGATATTCTTTAAAAAGGAAAGCATATAGATTTTATAACAAAAGAACTAAGACTATTGTTGAAAGTGCAAATGTAAAAGTTGATGAGAAGTTTAAAATTCAGGAAAGAATGCTTGATTATGAATCTGATGGAGAAGCACAACCTCAGCCTAACATTGAAAATGTAGAATTATTTTTTGAAACTAACAGTGATTTGCTGAATGAAAGTCATACTGAAGAAGATAGAGAAGAAAACAAAGAAGAAAACAAGAAAGCAGAGAAGAATCTATAGTAGGAACAAGATCAGTAATTATGACACCTAACAGGTATACTTCAAGACATCACCCTGTTGAGCAAGTTATTGGAAGTTTAGATAGAGGAGTTTTGACTCGAAATAAGGTAAATTTATGTTTGATTTCTCAAATTGAACCTAAGACTACTAATGAAGCTTGTGAAGATGAACATTGGATCAATGCTATGAAAGAAGAACTAGAGCAGATTAAAAAAAATAAGACATGGGAATTGGTCCCTAGACCTGAAGACAAGAATGTGATTGGAACAAAGTGGGTATTCATAAACAAGATGAATGAACAAGGAAAAGTGATAAGAAACAAAGCAAGATTGGTATGTAAAGGATATTCACAACAAGAAGGAATTGACTATGAAGAAACTTTTGCACCTATGGCCAGACTTGAAGCAGTGAGAATGTTTCTAGAATATGCAACTTACAAGAAATTCAGAGTGTATCAGATGGATGCGAAGTCAGCATTTTTGAATGGTGAATTGGAAGAAGAAGTCTACATTGAGCAGCCTAAAGGTTTTCCTTTGACACAAGAAGGAGATATGGTATGTAAGTTAAAGAAATCTTTATATGGATTAAAACAAGCACCTAGAACCTGGTATGCAAGATTGGATAAGTATTTATTGAAATTGGGATTTATAAAAGGAAAAATAGATAGTAACTTATACACAAAAGAAATTGAGAATGGTTTGTTGGTTATAGTTATATTTGTTGATGATATTATCTTTGGAGGAGAAGATGAAGCTAGTGACAAATTTGTAGATGAAATGAAGACTAACTTTGAGATGAGCATGATTGGAGAAATGAAATATTTTTTGGGATTATAGATAACACAAAGAAAGGAAGGTATATTTGTAAGTCAGACTAAGTATTTAAATGAATTATTGAAAATATTTGGAATGGAAGATTCTAAACCTGTTGGAAAACCTATGGTAACTGGACATAAGTTATCTAGCAAAGATGAGACACTAGAAATTGAGCAAAAAAAGTACAAATCTATGATTGGAGGATTGCAGTACTTGACACATACAAGACTTGATATAGCACATTTAGTGGGGATTGTAGCAAGATTTCAAGAAGAACCTAGAGAATCACATTATGCAGTAGTAAAGAGGGTACTGAGATATCTGAAAGGAACAATGGATTATTGATTATGGTATGAGAATTCTGATGATATTACCTTATGTGCCTATACTAATGTAGATTGGGGAGGTAGCATTGATGACAAGAAAAGCACCAGTGGTGGAGCCTTTTTTCTTGGAGGCAAATTGGTCTCTTGGCTAAGTAAGAAGCAGAATTGTACTTCACAAAGCAGAACAGAAGTAGAATATGTTGCAGCAGCAAATAATTGTAATCAGATTATTTGGATGAAGTAGATGTTGAAAGATATTAGAATAAAGTTTGATGAGCCTATTGTTATACATTGTGATGACACTAGTACAATGAGTATGTCAAAAAATCCTATTTTACATTCTAAGACTAAACATATTGAGATCAAGTATCATGTTGTAAGAGAGAAAGTTTTAGAAAAAGAAGTAAGATTGGAGTACATAAGTATAAAGGAGCAGATAGCAGATATATTTACAAAACCTTTACCTAAGGATACATTTGTGTATCTAAGAGGTATTCTTGGGGTTATGCCCCAACCTATTTTTGAGAATTGATGCAGATGATTGCATCCATCTAGTGGTATATGAGCCCTATCTTTCTTCTAGATTGGATGTTGGAACTTCCTCTATGGGGGAGTTTATGAGCTGAGTCATGAGGACTCTTGTTATTGTATTCTTCTAAAAAGTGTCTTTTGACATTAAGTTGTTGTTGAATTAGTGATGGAATTTCTATCATTGATGTCAATGGGGGAGAGATATACATGAAAAACTTTGTGGATTGTATGAGTGAGCTGAATAGGAAAATGAAGCAAGATTTGATTTGATATTTTGCAGTGATGTTGTAGTATTGGATTTTTGGAACATTGGATGTTTTTCATCTATGTTGCCATCAATGCCAATGGGGGAGATTGTTAGGAATGAATGCAAAGAGTTTTGGCAGTCATTCTGTAGCAGTTGTTGTTGCATTCATGACTTGGATTGTCATTGATGTCAACACTATGATATTCTGGATATTAGCAAGAAAGTAGGTACAGTTTTGTTTTGCGCACATGTTGTATTTCAAATTTGCTTTTGTGTAGTTGATGGTATGTTATTTGGTGTTTTATTAACCTATGGTTAACAATGAAAAAAGGAATTCATTCATTTGTAAGAGTTATGAGCATTTTGGTGAAAGCAGTGTTTAGATAGTGTTTCTATGTAGCGATGTTCAGAAATCGGAGGATATCTCTTAGCTGGGATGGAATCTGATTTTGCGTAGTTAAAGGGATGTTGGAGACTCATTAATGATATGTGGTTCATAGCAAAAACTTTGAGGATATGTTTGGAGAAAGTTACAGTAACTGGAAGCCGACAGTTTTATGTGAATTCTGTGTGTAGCGTGTAGAATTTATTATTTTGTAATTGAGGACCAACTCATTTGTAATTATTTGAGTTTGGTATATAAGAAGGAATTTTTTCCTTATTGTAATGTGTACTATGAAGATTGAGATGCAAATATATGCATGAAGTGAAGAAAAGAGCTAATTCAGTGATGAAGGAAGACTTGTGAGTACAGAGATCTAGAATTGTGATCTTGTGTAGCAGAGAGTGTAGTTTTGGCATAGTATGAAGGAGGTAATATATTTCATATTATTTTGTTGAATAATTATAAGATCTTTTGGACAGTGGGTTTAGAGATCTTGCCTTGAAGTTGTTTGGGCAGTGGGTCCTTCTGTCTTCCATAAACTCTTAACTGAGTTAGAATCTTTTAACAGGGATTCAAAATCTCCTAACAAGGATTTATATGTACTGAATGTATTTCATAAGACTCCTAACAGGGTCCATCCTCTAACAAAGAACTTTCATATTAGTGCATCATTTTGTGGGCATCATTCCCACTGGGGTTTACTTTTTTCAAGAGGTTCCCTAGTTAACATATCTTGTGTTATTGTGCAATTGTGTATGATTATCTTTCTATGGTTGATCAGTACATTGATTATATTGTTTAAAGCTATTGAATGGATAAATTATCTGATAAATAATTCACCCCCCCCCCTCTCAGTTATCTTGGGGATCTTTACTTTCTAACAAAGAATTGGTAGATACCTGAATGGTTTGAGAGTTTCCATCCAACAGAAAATTAGTATGGTCAAGTTGGAGAACATTGAAAAGGCTTATCAATTTTCTTTGAAGGCCGAGGAGAAATTGAACAAAAGACATGATCAAAGATAGAGAGGTCAAGGTGGTAGATTCCCTAGAGGAAGAGGTAGATCTAATGGTGAAAATGGTAGATCTGAACCAAAAAAGACAAATATAGACAAAGGCAAGACCGAGTGGAAAGGTGAAAGTTCTAGAGGCAGAGGCCATAACTACCAAGGTGGTTGTGGTAGAGGAAGTTTTCAAGGAACTTGTTACAATTGTGGAGAAGAAGGACATAGATCTTTTGAATGTACATAGGCTAGTGAGAAGGCTGGTAGTAGTAGAAATGCTTTGGTGCAAGAAGAGTCACCGAATGAACCTAAGAAAGAAAAAAACTTGATGGTAAGGAGAGCACTATGGAATGAAAGCAAGAAGGAAGATCTGATAAGGAAAACTTTGTTCAAGACTAGATGTAGAGTTTATGATAGAGTTTGGAAGGTAATCATTGACAGTGGTAGCTCGAAGAACCTAGCATCTAAAGAGATGGTCACAAAATTGCAGTTGGAAAGCTTGGTACATTTGAAGCCCTATCAAATTTCATGGATCAAAGATGAGCATACACTTCTAGTGAGTGAACAATGTTATGTGAATTTTAAAATTGGAAAATACTATGATAAGGTGTTGTGTGATATCATGCCTATGGATTGTTCTCATATTTTTTTGGGTAGACCTTGGCAATATGATAGACATGCTATATATGATAGGAGATTGCATAAGTATACTATTGTGGTTGATGGAAAGAAACAAATCTTGTTACCATTAATGGAAGAACATGTTAGTAATGTTTCCACATCTATGAAAGTTTGTTTTGTTAGGAATGAATGCAAAATGTTTGGTAGACATTCTGTAACAGTTGTTTTTGCATTCATGACTATGATTGTCATTGATGTCAACACAGTGATTTACCGAAGACTTGAAGAGAAGAAAACAAAGTTTGGATTAGCGCATGTGGGTTATTGCAGTTGGAGCTATGTGATGTTGAGGTTATACTCTTTGATATGTTATATGTCTATGGTTAAGAGCATAGATAGTAATTCATTGATTCATGGAAGTTATGATCATTTTGGTGGAAGTAGTATTTAGGCAGTGTTCCTCAGTAGCGATTGGTGGAAATCAGATGATATCTCCTAATCGGGATGGAATCTAGTTTTGTGCAGTTAAAGGGAAGTTGGAGACACATTGATAGTGATTTGGATGATAATGTAGACTTCGAGGTCGCATGAGTGAAGATTTATTGTATTTGGAAGCTCACAGTTTTGTGTAATTTTTGTGTAGCATGTGGAAACTTTTACTTTGTAATTGTATGCCAACTCATTTGTAATTATTTGAGTGTGGTATAAAGGAAGGAATGTATTTCCTTGTTATGATGAAAAGTAGTAGTATAGAGTTGTAATGAAAAATTATGTAATTAAGATATGGTAGCAGCGGTTGTGATGCTGTATGTATGAAGTGAAGAAAAGAGCTAAGTATGAAAGTGAATTTTTGAAGGAAGACATGCAAAGTACAAAGATCTAAAATTGAGATATGATGTAATAGTGAGTGCAGTTTGATATAGTTAGAGAAGAGGTAAAATATTATTTTGTTGAGTAATGCAAAGATTATTTGGATAGTGTGTTCAGTGATGTTACCCTGAAGCTGTTTGGGCAGTGGGTCCTTCTGTCTTCCATAACTCTCAACAGGGTTAGAATCTTTTAAGAGGGATTCAAAATCTCCTAATCGGGATTCATATGTACTAAATGTATTTCATAAGACTCCTAATAGAGTCCATCCTCTCACAAGGAATATTCATATTAGTGCATCTTTTGTGGGCATCATTCCCACCGGGGTTTACTCTTTGATCGAGAGGTTCCCTAGTCAACATATCTTGTGTCATTGTGTTATTGTGTATGAATATCTTTCTATGGTTGGTAATTATATTACTTATATGGTTTAATGCTATTGAAGATGATAAAAGTTATAATTATCTAATAACTGATTCACCCCCCCCCCTCTTAGTTATCTTGGTGGACTTTACTTTCTAACAATTGGTATCAGAGCAATAGGTCCTTGAAAAAGAAGTTTAATAGCTTAAGGAGATCCATGGTGAATTTTAGGAAAGAAAGCCCTAAGTTTGATGGAGTAAATTTTGATAGCTGGAAAGAATAGATGAAGATACACCTATTATGTTTAGGACTAGGTTATTGGTTGATTACAAAGAATAATAAGACTATCATTAAAGAGGACAATCTTGAAACATGTATTGCGGAAGAGAGAGATCTATTCATGTGTAACATACTTGCAAGAGTTTTGACAACACTTTCAGAGAATGAGTACACTCAGGTAAAATATTTAAAAAAATCTCATGAAATTTGGAATGCTTTACACTCTACTTTTGAAGGTGATGAACATGCAAAAAGAGTTAGATTACATAATTGAATATGTGCATTTGAAGATATAAGAATGTTGGAAGATGAATCTATTAGAAGCTATAGTGGTAGAATGTCAGAGATCATTATAGGTATAAAATATTATGGAGGAAAAAAGATAGAGAATGAAGTGATATGGAAAATTTTGAGGACATTAACTCCTGTATTTAAGAAGACAACATAGATAATTGAACAAGTGATACCTTGTACAACAAACTTTACAAGAGATACTCTTCTTGGAAGATTGGAAGCAGCAGAAATGAACATGAGATTATCAGGAGACTTACCTAGAATGGAGACAACATTCAGTGCTCTTAGTGGTCACCCTACTTTGTCAAGAAGCATCAGTGTGAGCAAAGATTATACTGGCAACAACAGATCTAGAAATGAAGAAGACATGAAGATTGAAGAAGGCATTGCCTTTCTTGTGAAAAGAGAACCAGATGGTAAGAAAATATTTAAATGTTGGACTTGTCAAAAATATGGTCATTTTGCATCTAAATGTCCTAAGAGAGTTAAAAAGTACAGAAGCAATTTCAAACCTAGAAGATCTAAGGAATGTTATTATGCTAATGATGAAGATCTTCAAGCTAGTATAGAAAGAACTTTAAGTGAAAGTGATACTAAAAATAATGATGACATAAGATTTGTAGCAATTAAAGAAAATCTTGAAACTGATGTTAAGGAAGAAAAAGCCTTAGTTTCTAAAGTTGAAAAGAAAGCTGATTGGACTATAGATAGTGGTTGTTCACATCATATGACTGGAGACATGAAAAAGTTTATAAAGTTGAATGAATATGATGGAGGAGTTGTTAGAGTTGGAAACAATGCACCTTGTTTGATTAAAGGTATAGGATCTATTACTCTTGATGGAAATACTAATACTGATGATGTTTATTTTATAGATGAATTGAAACATAATATTTTGAGTGTTGGATAGTTAGTTGATAAGGGATATCAAGTTTGGTTTACTGATAAAACTTGTGTGATAAAGGATAAAGATGAAAATCTGATTGAAATTGGATCTAGAACCATAGGTAATGTATTTCAGTTGAATCCTACTGAGATGACATTTTTTTTACAAAGATTTATGACAGTTGGTTATGGCATAGAAGGTTTTTTCATATAAACTTTGATAACATTGTGAAAGTAAGTACTACACTTGCAGTAAGAGATTTACCTAAAATTATGAAGCCTACTAACATGATTTGCAAAGAATGTGTAATGGCTAAATAGGAGAGAAGTTATTTTTCTAGTAAGAAGTTTACATCTACAAAGAAGCTAGAGATTGTTCATACAGACTTGAGCGGTCCTACCAGGACTAGAGGATTCTATGGAGAAAGGTATTTTATGATTCTTGTTGATGATTTTACAAGAATGATGTGGATTTCATTTCTTAAAGAAAAATCTAAAGCATTTGATAAGTTTAAGATTGTTAAGAATAAAGTTGAGAATGAATCTGGAATTAAGATTAAATGTTTAAGATCTGATAGAGGTGGAGAATTTACTTCTAGAGAGTTTAACAACTTTTGTGAAGAAAATGGCATTAAAAGATAGTATTAAACCCCTAGAACACCTAAACAAAATGACATTGCAGAAAGAAGGAACAGATTAATGATTGAAGTAGCAAGAGCTATGTTGTTTGAAAATAATTTGGCAAAGATATTCTGGAGAGAAGTAGTGAATACAACAATATAGACAATGAGTAGAGTACAAATCAGAGTAGACACAGACAAGACACCTTATGAATTATGGTTTGGACATGCACCCTCAGTTAAGTATTTTAGAATTTTTTGAAGAAAATGTTATATAAAGAGAGATGATGATATTGGAAAGTTTGATCCTAGAAGTGATGAAAGTATATTTCTAGGATATTCTTTGAAAAGAAAAGCATATAGATGTTTCAATAAAAGAACTAAGAATATTGTTGAAAGTACAAATGTTAAAGTTGATGAAAAGTTTAAAATTTAGGAAAGAATGCTTGATTATGAATCTGATGAAGAAGCTCATCCTAAACCTAATACTGGAACTACTGAATTGTTTTATGAAACTAACAGTGATTTGTTAAATGAAAGCCATAGTGAAGTTATTGAAGAACCTACATATGAAAAGAGATCTAAGACAATGACACCTAGCAAGAGTTTGTTAAGGAATCATCCTTCTGAATAGATTATTGGGAGCATCAAAATATGAGTTTTGACTCGAAATAAGGCACAAGAAAATTTATGTTTGATTTCTCAAATTGAACCTAAGACCACTAATGAAGCTTGTGAAGATGAAAGTTGGACTAATGCTATGAAAGAAGAACTAGATCAGATTGAAAAGAACAAGACATGGGAATTTGTCCCTAGACCTAAAGAAAAGAATGTTATTGGAACTAAATGGGTATTCAGAAACAAGATGAATGAACAAGGAGAAGTAGTAAGAAATAAAGCAAGATTGGTATGTAAGGGTTACTCACAACAAGAATGAATTAACTATGAAGAAACTTTTGCACCTGTTGCAAGAATTGAAGTAGTAAGAATGTTTTTGGCATATGCAGATTACAAGAAATTCAAAGTGTATCAGATGGATCTGAAGTCAACATTTTTGAATGGAGAATTGGAAGAAGAAGTCTACATTGAGTAGCCTGAAGGTTTTCCTTTAACTCAAGAAGGAGACATGGTATGTAAATTAAAGAAAGCTTTATATGGACTTAAACAAGCACCTAGAACTTGGTATGCAAGACTGGATAAGTATTTGTTAAAATTGAGATTTATAAAAGGAACAACTGATAGCAATCTGTACACAAAAGAAATTGAAAATGATTTTTTAGTTATAGTTATTTTTGTTGATGACATTATCTTTGGAGGAGAAGATGAAGCTAGTGACAAATTTGCTGATGAAATGAAGACTAAATTTGAAATGAGTATGATTGGTGAGATGAAATACTTTTTGGGATTATAGATAACACAAAATAATGATGGTATCTTTGTAAGTTAGACAAAGTACTTGAATGACTTGTTGAAAAGATTTGGAATGGAGGATTGTAAACTAGTTGGAACACCTATGGTGACCGGACATAAGTTATCTAGCATAGATGAGACTCCTATAGTAGAATAGAAAAAATACAGATCTATGATTGGAGGATTGCAGTATTTGACTCATACAAGACCTGATATAACACATTCAGTTGGAATTGTAGCAATATTTCAAGTTGAACCTAGAGAATCACATTATGCACCAGTAAAGAGGATATTGAGATATTTAAGAGGCATAATGGACTATGGATTATGGTATGAAAAATTTGATGATTTTACCCTATGTGCATATACAGATGCTGATTGGGGAGGCAGTGTTGATGATAAGAAAAGCACAAGTGGTGGAGCATTTTTCCTTGGAGGAAGATTAGTTTCCGGTTAAGCAAGAAGCATAATTGTATCTCACAAAGCACAACTGAAGTAGAATATGTAGTAGTAGCAAACAATTGTAACCAGATAATTTGGATGAAGTAGATGCTAAAAAATATTGGTATAAAATTTGTTGAACCTATTGTTATACATTGTGATAACACCAGTATAATTAGTATGTCTAAGAATCTTGTATTACATTCTAAGACAAAACATATAGAGATTAAGTATCATGTTGTAAGAGAGAAAGTTGCTGAAAAAGAATTCAGACTTGAGTACATAAGTACAAAGGAGTAGATAGCAGATATATTCACAAAGCCTTTGCCTAAGGATACATTTGAGTATCTAAGAGGTTTGCTTGGGGTTATGCCCCAACCTACTTTTGAGAAGTGATGTAGTTGGTTGCATCTATCCAGTGGTATATGAGCCTTATCTTTCTTCTGGACTGGATGTTGGTACTTCCTCTATGGGTGAGTATGTGTATCTGAGCTAAGTCATGAGGATTCTAGTAAATGTATTTTTTGAAAAGTGTCTTTTGACATTGAGTTGTTGTTGACATAGTGATGGAATTTCTCTCATTGATGTCAATGGGGGAGAAGTATGCATGAAAAACAATCTGAGACATCTGTTGGAGAGAATTGAATAAGATAACAAAGCAAGATTTGTTTGATGAAGAGGATTTGAAGAAGCAGTGTTGCAGTATTGGATTTTTGGAACATTGGATGTTTTTCATCTATTTTGCCATCAATGCCAATGGGGGAGATTGTTAGGAATGAATGCTAAATATTTGGTAGACATTCTATAGCAGTTATTGTTGCATTCATGACTATGATTGTCATTGATGTCAACACAATGATTTACCGAAGACTTACAGAGAAGCAGACAGAGTTTGGATTAGCACATGTGGGTTATTGTAGTTGGAGCTATGTGATGTTGAGGTTATACTCTTTGATATGTTATATATCTATGGTTAAGAGCATAGATAGTAATTCATTAATTCATGGAAGTTATGATCATTTTGGTGGAAGTAGTATTTAGGCAGTGTTCTTGAGTAGCGGTTTGTGTAAATCGGATGATATCTCCTAATCAAGATGGAATCTAGATTTGTGTAGTTAAAGGGAAGTTGGAGACACATTGATAGTGATATGGATGATAGCACAAACTTTGAGGTCACACAAGTGAATATTTATTATATTTGGAAGCTGACAATTTTGTGTAATTTTCATGTAGTGTGTGGAAACTTTTACTTTGTAATTGTATGCTGACTCATTTGTAATTATTTGAGTGTGGTATAAAGGAAGGAATTTATTTCCTTGTTATGAAAAAAATTATTAGTATAGATTTGTAATGAAAAAGTATGTAATTATGATATGGTAGCAGCGGTTGTGATGCTGTATGCATGAAGTGAAGAAAAGAGCTAAGTATGAAAGAGAATTTGTGAAGGAAGACATGCAAAGTACAGAGATTTGAAATTGTGATCTGATGTAATAGTGAGTGTAGTTTGGTATAGTTAGAGAAGAGGTAACATATTATTTTGTTGAGTAATGCAAATATTATTTGGATAGTGTGTTAAGTGATCTTACCCTGAAGCTATTTGGGCAGTGGGTCCTTCTGTCTTCCATAACTCTTAACAAGGTTAGAATCTTTTAAGAGGGATTCAAAATATCCTAACAGGGATTCATATGTACTAAATGTATTTCATAAGACTCCTAACAAAGTCCATCCTCTCACAAGGAATATTCATAGTAGTGCATCTTTTGTGGGCATCATTCTCACCGGGGTTTACTCTTTGATCAAGAGGTTACCTAGTCAACATATCTTGTGTCATTATGTTATTGCGTATGAATATCTTTCTATGGTTGGTAATTATATTGCTTATATGGTTTAATGCTATTGAAGATGATAAAAGTTATAATTATTTAATAAATGATTCACCCCCCCTCTCAGTTATCTTGGTGGACTTTACTTTCTAACATGTTTGATGGAAGGAAGAAAGTTTGTTAACTCTTTGAAGAGGAATGATGCATGTTTTTATGTGATTCCTAACAAGCTGAGTAAGAAAATAGAGGATAATGTCCCTAAGGAGATTGATAAGTTACTCACTGAATATAGTGATATCATTTTTGATAATGTACCTGATGGTTTTCCATTGAAAAGAAGCATTGATCATTGTATGGATCTAATCCCTGGAGCTAGTTTACCGAATAAGGCACCTCATCGACTGACACCTACCGAGAATCAGGAATTGAATTGATAGATTCAAGAGTTGTTAGAGAAAGTTTTGATCAGAAAAAGTTTGAGTCCTTATGTAGTACCTATTGTATTGGCACCAAAGAAGAATGGAGAATGGAGAGTGTGTATTGATTCCAGAGCAATCAATAAGATAACCGTGAAGTATAGGTTTCCTATACCAAGAATGGATGATATAATGGATAGCTTGACTGGAGCAAAGTATTTCACAAAGATTGATTTGAAAAGTGGGTATCATCATATTAGAATCAGAGAAGGTGATGAATGGAAGACTGCTTTCAAGACAAAAGAAGGTTTGTATGAGTGGTTGGTTATGCCTTTTGGTTTAACTAATGCACCAAGTACTTTTATGAGATTGATGAATGAAGTTTTGAAGAAATTCTTGGGTAAGTTTGTGATTGTATATCTTGATGATATTCTAATATTTAATAAGACCAGAGAAGAACATTTGTTGCATGTTAGACAAGTTTTGCAGAGATTAAAAGAGGAGAAGTTGCTAATAAATCTAAAAAGTGTTCATTCATGAAAGAAGAGATTGTGTATTTGGGATTTTTTATTTCAGCTGATGGTTTGAAGATGGATCCTGAAAAGGTTGAAACTATTTTGAATTGGCCTACATCTGTGAATGCTAGTGAGGTAAGATCATTTCATGGTTTGGCAATTTTTTACCAAAAGTTCATAAGGAATTTCAGTTCAATCTGTAATGCTATGACTGAGACTATAAGAGGAGACAAATGAGAATTCAAGTGGACACATGGAGATGACATAAGTTTTGAGACCCTGAAGTAGAAGGTTGCTGAATTACCTATTTTGGCATTACCTGATTTCAGTAAAGTATTCCAAGTAGAATGTGATGCAAGTGGAAGTGCAATTGGAGCTGTGTTGAGTCAAGAAGGTAAACCTTGCTTTCTTTAGTGAAAAGTTGAATGATGCTAGAAGGAAATATTCTATGTATGATCAAGAATTCTATGCTATTGTTCAAGCACTGAATAAATGGAGACATTATTTGATACCGAGTGAATTTGTGTTGTATACTGATCATAAGGCTTTACAATATTTGGGTAGTCAGAATAAGTTGAATCAGAGACATATGAAATGGGTCGAGTATTTTCAGATTTATACATTTGTGATAAAGCATAAGAGTGGAGTCACTAACCAAGTTGCTAATGCATTGAGTAGAAGAAGATCTTTGATGACTGAGATGAAAATTGAAGTTCTTAGTTTTGATGAGATGAGAGATTCTTCTGAGTTTGACCCTAATTTTTCTGAGCCATGGAGAAAGTGTAGAGAACCTAGTTTAGATCAACAAGACACTAAATGGGATGAATATTTCATTCAGGAAGGTATGTTGTTCAAAGGTATTCAATTGTGTATACTGAGAGGAGTAATGAGAACTAATTTGATAAAAGAGAAACATAGTAGTGGTTTGGCTAGACATTTTGGTATTGATAAAACATGGAATTTGCTTAAGGAGAAATACTATTGGCCATAGTTGTATAAATATGTTTAGAAATTTGTGAAAAGTTGTGAAATTTGTCAAGTTGCAAAAGGAGTAAGTTAGAATACTGGGTTGTATACACCGATTGTTGTTCCTGAGAAACTTTAGATTGATATCAGTATGGACTTTGTTCTTGGCTTACCAAAGACAGTAAGAGGTAATGATTCTATATTTATTGTTGTGGATAGATTTTTTGAAATGGCACATTTTATACCTTGTAGAAAGACATCAGATGTAGTACATGTAGCAGATCTCTTCTTTAAGGAAATTGTTAGATTGCATGGATTACCAAGCAGTATTATCTCTAACCGAGACAGTAAATTTTTTGGTTATTTTTGGAAAACACTTTGGAATAAATTTAGCATTGAGTTGAAATATAGTTCTACATTTCACCCACAAATTGATGGATAAACTGAGGTTGTGAATAGAAGTTTGCAAGATTCTGAAGAAATTTGACAGTGGAAATGCATATGAAATTGAGTTACCTGATGACATGGACATATCACCTATTTTCAATATTGCTGATTTGTATGAGTATGATGAACCTGATGAAGAAGTAATAGTACCAACAAAATATCCTAAGAAGTAGAAAGATGAAGTTGAACAGATTTTGAAGGAAAGAGTTGGCAAGAGTACAAGAGAAAAATAGTACATGGAATATTTGGTTAAGTGAAAGAATAGACTGATGTAAGATAGTTCTTGGATTTTGTAGTTTGAGTTGGATGCAGCTCTGACCAGACCTACCAAATGATTCAGAGAATCATTTCTAAATAACCCCAGGTGTCTGATGCAGGAGCATCTCAGGTCCTTGGCAATCCTATATCACCAAAATATTTTGGAGTTCTATCTGTGTTGCTCAGTTTCTACTTTGACTAAGTTGGTCGGTAGTTGGTCAGTTTCCTTTGGTTACTAAGTGTGGTCGGTTCTCTCCTGGGTGGTCAGTTATTTCATTGGCACTCAGCATTGCCTATCTGCTACTTGGTTATCTTGCTTACCGATGGGTCTAGTTTTATTTCCTATTATGGCCAACTTGTGCATTTATATTGGATCATGAATTTAATGTTGGAATCCATCATTGGGAAGTGTGTGGTCCCAAATTTGACTGTTACTTTCATTTATTATGGATCTAAAGGCCGACTCAGTTTGGTAGCTTCTTGTATAAATATAGATGTTTGGTTGTAGTTTAGGGGGGAGTTTTTGGATAGAAGATAGTAGACATTAGATTGGAGGTTTGTAATAAATCCTCACATGTTTGAGGACTTATGAGATTCATTGTAATTTTTGGCCCTAACTAGGAAGGCATTACAACCCAACATGTATGGTTCTATTTGATGATAATATATGAAAGATCTGGCATTCTCTCTCTTACTATTGTTGTTTGTTGCTTCCGCATGTGTGTTGCAGGCTTGGATCATTAGGGTGTGCCATTGTTTGGCCCCTCTTGCTCCCCGCCTCATGTCACCTTTCCAGCATAATGTACCATGGAACTCTTCTTGTAGCAAGGGTTAAATTTTGTGGAGAGTGAGGTTCCCTTGACTTTAGATCATGTGACATCCATATCCAACTTTGTCTGGAGGCACTAATTACTATTGCACTATCATGTGAGGAATGTTGTTCCCAATCTATGAAAGCTTTCTCTTTGACTGGATATATCTTATTAGCTCCACTTTCATAACATGTCATAATAGCTCACTCGTGCCAAGGGCTGCCACCCTAAACATGTCACGACATATCATTAGGAATTAACTTTAGCTTTTAATATCTTTAATTTCACTTCAGATGTGATGACATAATCACAGAAGGAAAGATCAACAAGACATGATGCAAACATCTCATAAAGATAAGAAACTTCAATTTTTACATGCTAATTTGAAAATAGAATATTTCCCCCCCCTAACTAAGTAATGGCATGGGTCCCACCAAGATAGGCTATACAAGAGTAGATAATTAAAATGACACAAAATCCTAAAAATTAATGAATAAAATAAAATATGTACGAGTTATGTGGCATGAACCTAGAAGCACTGTAGGAAGAGTGTTCTAAAAGATTGCATTTGCATTGATGAAGTGATGGGATGGGATGGATGGGTGGAGGAGAGAGAAGGTGAAATGAAATTTATTATGGAGAAATAATTCCACAAAATGTGAAATGTTTATTATAGTTTTCTTGAATGGAATCAAGAAGCGGCAGAAGGCCGGGTTGAAGACCCAAATTCTTTGGCTACAGGATTTCTTATGTCACCGCTGCTCTGGAATTGCTTTAGGAACTCATCATGACTAATAGGCTTGTTGTAGAGTTTTAGGTGATGTCTATTTAATAGCAACTTGAAACACATAGAATCAATGGTTGAAAGATGAATTGATCCATTGTCAAATACTGATATTATCTCATAAGGCCCAAGCCATCTAGTTTGAAATTTCCCAGGTGTGTGCTGGTATCTTGAATCATACAACAGTGCCCAATCGCCCACATAATTTTGTTTATTACGGATGAACTTGTCATGCCATTTTTTCCTTTGTTGTTTTATCAACTCCATATTATGGAGGGTAGACTTTCTATAGTCATCCAATCCATTTAATTACAACAACCAGCCTTCTTGTGCTTTGGTGAGATCAATATCCAAATCCAAGGTTGTTCGAAGTGTTTTATGCTGAAACTCAATAGGCATTGAGGCTAATTTTTTGTACACCAACTCAAAAGGAGTAAAACATGTGGTGGTTTTCCATGTTGTGCGGTAGGCCCATATGGATTCAAGAAGATGGGTAGCCCAATCCTTTTTATGAATAGCTATTGTCTTTGTCAAAATAGATTCTATCTCCTGGTTTGTGATTTTGGCCTGACCATTGGCCTGAGGATGATAGGGTGAAGATTTCCCATGGTGCACCAATATTCCTACATCAACTCTGTGATAAGATTGGAGGTGAACTATGCTCACTGATCTATGACTATTTCCCTTGGTACTCCAAATCTAGTGAATATGTTGTTGGAAACTACAATTGAAACAATTGTTGTATTGTCATTGATGTCAAACCTTAACTGGTAAGACTATTGCTACTTAGGAAAGTACTATATCTATTTGAGTGTTGCTAAGGGGATAGGCAAGGTTGGTAACAATAGCACCTAAGGAAAGGTTGAATTATCTTGATACTATAAAGTGTACTTGACTATGTTGTACATTGATGAGACAATGAATTATTTATCTTAGTAAGACTGAATACTGAACTGGTAGGCTTGACTGAGAAAAGAATGGAGAAATCATGTTTAAGCTGAGTAATGTTAGTGTTGACCAAGTTAGTGTATGTCGAGAAAAATTCTAGTGTCGACCGAACAACCATTAATTGGTAAGGAAGATAGTGTAAGCCAAGGAAACATTTTTAGTAATGATCGAGCTTTCTACATGAAGATCGAGTAGTTGATCACAGTATTGACTGAGCATCAACAATTTTATATTTGAAGAGAATTTAGTTTTGGAGACGACATTGTTGAATTATTGGATTATGTAAAATGTGTTGACTTTATTTATTGATTGTTTGAAAGCATTAAATGCACTGTAAAACATTTTATTGTAAATCTTTAAGAGATTTGAGATGATTCTAGAAAAGGACCTGAAGAACATGAAGTGGGTAGATTCAATGAATTTGACCTAATCCTAAGATCTATGAATGAGATTGAGTGGCATAAGATGAGTTAACCTAATTGAGGAAAGTATAAAGGGAACCTGAACATTTGGATATGCAAGTGCATGGGTGAAATGAGAATGCTGGAAGATCAGTAAAGTTTTATTGACTGTATAAGTAGAAAAGGCTGAAGGAGAATTGTGATGGTTGCTTGAAGAAAAGTTTCAAGAAGATCAGAGATGGAGATGGAAAAGTTTCAAAGTCAGTAAACCAACATTAGTGTACGGAATCAGATCTGATATTTACAAAGTGAGTTGTATATTTTTTAGATAAATATTGCTGCTACTTTCTAACTGTTAGATTTGACAAATGCAAATCATCCCAAGAACACCTGCATGCAAGACTGTCACAAAGAAGAAGCAAAAAGATAGAAAGCTATGGCGGCCAAAAGGCCAGAGACTGCAAAACCATGTTGCAAGAAAATAATCTTCTATTAACAATGATGAAAATAATACAATCTCCTTATGAATTACAAAGCGGTGAATCCTTATAAAGGATACCAAAACCCTAAAGGTGAAAACCCTAAAGAATAATAAGATGCCTAAGTCTAACTTAAGTGTAGAGAATAATAGACTAATAATTAAATAAATTAATTATTAGCTATAATATGACTCCTCTAACACCCCCCCTTAAGTGTAACTTAGGGAGAAGCTAAACAACTAAGGACTACAAGATGCATGAAAACAAAAATGCATGAAAGAGCAATGGGTCCTGGCAACAAGGCCTGATCAGGTACCCAAGTACAATAAAACAAAGGATGTCCCAGAGAAAGGAACAAGAAGAGAGCAAGAAGCTCCTCTGAAGCATGTCTGAAAACTCTGTCAGAAGAATACTGCTGGAACCCCCACTGAAATAGTGCATGACCAGGTAGAGAAGACAAAGTCTGAAGAGCTGATCAATCGAAGAGGTGACCTCCAAAATAGGAATGAATGAGTGTCTATATAGTAGATGATCCATCTCACTGAAATGCATAGGTGCCTAGCCACTGCATCCGCCTAGTACATAGGAACAAAAACTGAATACGTAGATCACCCAACCGAACCAAGGAAGCAATAGAGCCAACAGGTGAACCCCCCCATAATGCTGAACTGGGAGAGGTGACAGGAACACTGAAATGCGATGCCAAAACCAGCTGCAGAAGAAGAACCAGGAACACCAATATTGCAATAGAAGCACACACACAGGATGAAGGGTGGTGTCATAGACACAATCTACATGGGCTAATGTCATGGAAGGTATGCTCACTTGACAAGAGTGGATGCGCCTATAGTGGCAAATGCATCAGAATCCCCCCATGGCACTTTATAACTGAGTGCGAGTACAAACAAACACAAGGAGTACAAGATCCCAGATATGCAAAAGTAGGCACTTTATCTCAGTGCATTTACAGAACAAAGATACATCAGAAAGAGCATGCAAGCTTAGAAGTCAGAAAGAAGAGTGCACTAAGAAACCAGAAGAAGAGATCCCCGGACCTATAGAACCAAGCACACCACCAGAGGGCATAAACTGCATAACTCAGAGGAGTGAAAACCTAGAGAAAAATCTGGAAGAAATACCTCTACCACTGAATAGTACATAGAATCAGCTTTCCGATGATATCTCGTTTGCCGAAAAAGGAGTCCGGATGAGCCAGATATGACTCCCGGAAGGCAAAAATAGACATCAGACTTCAACAGCAAAAAATGCTATTGAAATGGCAGAACCCAAAACCCTAACCTCCATCATCGAAAAAATCTCGGAAAGAGCTTTCCGACGATATATGGAAGTCAGAAAAAGACCCCCGTATGCTCCCTGTAGAGCGAAAAAGGCCCAGGTACCCCCAAAAAACTCACCAAGGCATGTTTTAAGCCCCTGGGGCTAAAAAAAAGGGCCCCTGGGCGCATGGCGCACGCAGGGGGCTGGAACCATAGCTCTCGGTCATCCATATGACCGCCTTTAGGGCCCGCGGGCTTAAAAACCCGCCGGGGGCCCAGGCGGCGGCGTGGCCGGCGGAGCGGTGCGCCGCTGGAGCGGAGCGGGGCCGGGAGGCGGCTGGGGCCGCGGAGCGGAGGCAGCGGCTGTGCAGTTGGCGGAGTGGCGGTGGGCCGGGCGGAGTGGGGGCCGCTGAATGCGGCGGAGCGGGGGCCGGGGCCCGCTTGAACGCGGTGGCCGCCCGGGCAGTGGCTGCTATGCGGTTGCTGCTGGGCGGCGCGGGGGTGGCCGCTGGGCGGCGCCCCCCCAAATTTTATTTTATTTTTTTTTTAAAAAATCGCTGTCTCGATCCGTGTGCCAGGTCGTACGGCCTGGTACCTAAAAAATTTTGCCTCAAATTGCAAAAGTGTCCAAAATGGACAAATTTTATATGGATTCTGGGGTTTTTGGGCCTTCCGGACACAATGGTGGTGTCCGTTTTTGCCCAAGGTGAGCCAAATTTCGGCTCCCCCCCAGATCCACAAAAAAAAGCCAAAAAAGTTTCTGAAACCCTCTGAGTCTGACAGCTTCAATAAAACTTGAATAGCCAGCAGCAAGATCGCTCTGATACCATGTTAGATTTGACAAACGCAAATCATCCCAAGAACACCTGCATGCAAGACTGTCACAAAGAAGAAGCAAAAAGATAGAAAGCTATGGCGGCCAAAAGGCCAGAGACTGCAAAACCATGTTGCAAGAAAATAATCTTCTATTAACAATGATGAAAATAATACAATCTCCTTATGAATTACAAAGCGGTGAATCCTTATAAAGGATACCAAAACCCTAAAGGTGAAAACCCTAAAGAATAATAAGATGCCTAAGTCTAACTTAAGTGAAGAGAATAATAGACTAATAATTAAATAAATTAATTATTAGCTATAATATGACTCCTCTAACACTAACCATTGTAACAGTCAAAATCCTTTTAATAGAGGTTGACCTAATAGTCATATTTTAAATCCTTTGAACAAGGTTTCATTCTAATGGAGTGTATGTAAGTCCTATGACTAGGCTCACTTTTAATAGGGTGATTGAAATCATTTAACTGAGTCACACCTGATAGTGTGTATTGTAACCTTTGATAAGGTTGGCTTTTAACTGAGCTCACTTCAAAAGAGTGAAAATAATAGTAGCATGTTACAAAGTGGTTTTTCCCACATTGGGTTTCCACTATAAATCCTGGTGTTAATACTTGTGTGAATGTTTTGGTTTGACCATTTTTTTGTTTTACAAGTTAAGTTACATCTAGGTAATGGACTGCATTGTTATATGTTTCTATTATTGAATCCATGATGACTGAGTTTGTTTTGGCTATGGATTTGATTTAAGAAAAAAAATTTGAGATTGTTTTATACATCAGGACCTGAGAAAAAACTGATTCACCCCCCTCTCTATTGTTCTAAATCATATTAACATATGCATTCATAGAGGAACTCAGCAACTTTGTGATCTCTGGCATGCCTCATAGCTTTGGCTTCAACTCATTTTGTGGCATAGTCAGTACATACTAAGATGTACAACTTCCCATGAGAAGAAGGTTCAATGGGTCCAATGAAGTCAATACCCCACTTGTCAAAGGGCATGGAAAATACCTAAGGCTTCAGGGGCATTTCATTAGATTTCATTGGGTGCCCCATACGCTAGCTTCTATCACAATGCCTGGTATGCTTTGATGCATCTTTATGCAAAGTAGGCCAGTAGTATCCAGTTCTCAAAATTTTATAGGCTGTCTACTTTGATGAAAAATGGCCACCACATGGTTCATCATGAGATGCTTAGAGAATGTCATAGGTTTCATCTTCACAAACACATCTCTTGGTGACTTGGTCGGGTCCTATATAAAACATGAAGCCTGAGATCTAGGAGAAGTTAAAACTCTTCTCAACCAGTAGTCGGTGCTGCTTAGGAGAGAAGTGAAGTGGTGTTCTTCTTATAGCAAGGTAGTTGGCTAAGTCTACATACCATGGATTAAAATAATTAATAGAAAATAAGTGCTCATCAGGGAAGCTATCATCAATTGCTGTAGGATCATCTTGTACTTACAATCTTGACAAGAAATCAGCCACTACATTAGCCTTGCCTAGTTTGTCTATTATCTTCACATCAAATTCTTGCATGAGGAGTAACTAGCATGCTAATTTACCACTAATGGTAAGTTTATTCATTAAGTACTTGATAGAAGAATGATCAGTATAAACAAATACTTCATAAATTATGATGTAATGCCTAAATTTTTCTAGGGCATAGACAACTACTAACAACTCTTTTTAGTAACGGTATAATTTAATTCAACTCCTTGAATTTTTTTTATTAATATAGTAAATTACATGTTCAACAATACCTTCCTTCTATCCAAGGACTACTCCAATGACATAGTCAGAGGCATCTATGTGGATGTGAAATGGAAGCTTCCAATCAGGTCCTCTGAGAATAGGTGTTGTTAAAAAATCTTTCAATTTTTGGAATGAGGTTTCACGATCTTCTATCCATTCAAACTCAGCTTCCTTCTTAAGTAATTTGTACAAAGGTGCTGCAAGTTGGCTGAAATCCTTTATAAATCTCCTATAGTAATCAGCATGTCCAAGGAAACTCCTTACATCCTTCTGCTTAACTGGTATGGGAAGTGTGTTGATAACTGCAATTTTTGCAGGGTCAACCTAAATTCCAAAAGATGAGAGGTAGTGGCCAAGGACAACTCCCTCCTCCATAATCATATAACACTTCTCACTGTTAAGGGAGAGGTTGTAATCCTGACATCTCTTAAGAAATTTCTCCAAGTTAGCTTGTGCCTCTTCAAATGTGGTTCCATGAGTAGTGAAGTCATCCATGCAAATTTCAACACAATCAACAGTAATGTCAGAGAAAATACCCATCACCGCTCTCTGGAAGGTAGCAGGTGCGTTGCACAATCTAAATGGAAAGAATAAATAACCAAATGTTCCCTATGGATAGGTAAACATTATCTTATCCTGGTCTTCTGGTGATATTTGTATCTAGTTATATCCACTAAAGCCATCTAGAAATGAAAAGTACTTCTTATTAGCAAGATTATCAAGCACTTGGTCAATGAAAGGTAGTGGAAAGTGATTCTTCTTAGTGGATTTGTTAAACTCCCTATAGTCCACACAAACTCTCCACGTACCCCCTTTCTTTGAAATAATTACTAGAGGAGAAACCCATTGGCTATCATAAATAGGATAAATGAAACTGGAACTAAGAAGCTTTTGCAACTCAGTCTTCACTATGTCTCTCAAAGTAGGGTTAATTGTCCTTTGAGCTTGCCTCACTGACCTGTACTTAGGGCTTATATCAATTATGTGAGTGCAAAGATTAGGATCTAACCCTTTCATATCAATATAGTCCAATGCAAAGGATAGCTGACTCTCTTGTAAAAGCCTGAGAAGACTAGACATCTAAGATTCAGTGAGGTTCTTATTAACATTCAACTCCTTTCCTGAAGTAATTTCAACTCTTTTGACTTTGTCTAACATCAGGACTTCTGCCATGGATGGAGACTTTATTTCATGGGGTAGCAAGGAGTGTAGATAATCAGGTGCTATAGGAAACTAAGATGTGGTTTGCTTGGGAATTATTGTTTGAAGGGACCAATTAGGAACATCACAAGATGATTCCACAGAACCATATTCATTGGTAAGGATTGCTGCTAGTATATCATCTTCTTCTTGTGATACCATGAATGGATTTCTCTTAATGACCATAAGTTTTTGCACTGAGTTTTCTTCAAGGGAAGCATCACCTAAATCCGGCCAGATAACTTGATCAAGGTCTACTTGGGGTTTTGCTGGGGAATACAAAGTTAACTTCTTGGTATTTATCCCATCTGATATGGTCACTTTTCCTGAGTGACATGCAATGGAAGCATCATTTGTGGCTAGCCAAGGTCATCCTAGGATTAATGTATATCCTCCTAAGGTGGCTTTGTGATGCAGGAGCATCCTAGGTGTAAGAGCAATCTTGCATCACTCAAAAATATTTATGTTTTTGTATTCAATAAGGGTTATCTTAGGTAGAGCTGCTATTTGTGGAAACTTGCTATTTTTAGTAAGTTGGTCATCCGATCTAAGAATGTTTTGATTTCTTCCCTAGAGGTTCATTTTTGTCATATCAGCTTGCTAGTAAAGTTTCATTGATAGATCAAGTCTAGCTTTGTAGATATTGAAGATTTTTGGTATTGGCAATAGGGTACAAAAACTTTGAACTCAATTTTGAAGGCTTTAGAGGCCCCAGATGAGGTTGAAAATTTGGGTGATAGGAACTTGCACGAGTTAAGCCTATAGAGTGCTTTGTGGCCTTTCTAAAATGGGGTTATAATAGTCAATTAGGTCAACTAGCCATGACTTATGGTCTTTAGAAGTTGGTCACCTGAAATGGCGGAAAATGATTTTCCTTCAAAATTTATGTTTGGGTTTCAAAAGTTATTTTGAGCTGAATTTGATGTAATAAATTGTAAAATAAAATAATTCTAAGTTTGGTCAGCCTTGTTGGCTAAAATTCTGGAACCTTCCCAGGCGGTGGAAAATTGCCTATATAAGGAAGGCTGTAGTGTTGTCTTAGGTAGTTCAGAATAGTTCTGGGTAGTAGATCTGGGTATTGATTCGAGGCTTTGTCCTACAGAATATTTTAAGAGAATGCCCATGTGGCTTTGCATATTGTAATTCTGGAAGTTTGTAATTCCACATTTGTGGAGATAATAAGAAGCCCATTTTTTGTTCTTGCATATTGTTTTTGTTTCTCTATTTCTGTTATGTGTTTGTGGTATTAAGGGGAGCACCCTTCATCAAGTGGTATTAGAGCAGGAGTTCCTGAGTGTGTAAATAGATCACCGATTGTGAGGTAGTTTTCACTAAGACCATGGGTTAGGGTTTCTATGTAAACAGATCATCGACTATGAGGTACTTTGCACCAAGACTATGGTTAGGGTTTCATTGAGAATCATGAAAATGCCTCCACAAAGTGAATGTGGTGGAATAGCTAGTTTTGTAACACCTAAGGTTAGAGTGCTCCAGAGACAAGTGCGAGCATTGCAAGAGGAGATTCAGAGAGGAATGAATCTTAATGCTAGAGATGAAAGTGAGGATGAAGCCAAAGAAGAAGATCAAGAAGGAGAAGTCCAAGTTGTGAACTAGGAGGAAGAAAGACTTTTCTGAGCCATTTCCAAGATCAGAAAAAGACCTAAGCTTGAGGTTCCTTCATTTTCAGGAAACCTTAACCCAGAGGAGTTGATCAATTGGATCAATGAATGTGAAGAATATTGAGTATGAAGATATTGAGGATCTTGATTGGGTCAAGTTTGTGAAGGCCAGACTGAAAGGTCATGCGAAGATCTGGTGGCAAGAGATTCAATTAGAGAGAAATAGTAGAGGGAAAGATAAAATCACAAGATGGGATCGAATGGTGGATAAATTGAAGTGGTAGTTCATTCCTGTTGATTATGAGCTTGACCTACTAAAGAAGATGCAAAGTTTGAAGCAGACACGATGATCTATTCAAGAGTATACAGAGGAGTTCTATCAAATCCTCATCAAAATAGGCTATGCAGAAGTGGATAAGGAGAAAATTGCCCATTACCTTAATGGGTTGAGGCCAAGCATTTAGGAAGAATTGAATCTGGTTCGAATGAATAGTATTGAAGAGGAATACTAATTTTCCCTAAAAGTAGAGGAAAAGATGAACAAGAAGTTTGAGAGTAGACAAAGTAGAAGATGTCATGATGGAAGATCTAGTGGACGGTCATATGGAGAATGAAATAAAGATCCAAAAAATTAGGATGAGGCCAATAAAAGTTAGAATTAGAGAGGAGATAATTTCAATCATTTCCATCATTAGAATAATAGAGATCATAGAGGAAGAGGAAGAGAACAAGGATCTCAAAGAGGAGGCTTCCATGGAACATGTTTTCACTGTGGAGAAGAAGGTCATAGGGCATTTGAATGCCCTCAACACCAAAGAAGGATGGATAGGAGGAATGAAGGCCAGGCCAAAGTTGCACATGTTGATGAAGATGCCAAATCATCAAATTTTGAAGATGCTAAAAGAGGAGAAACACTGATCAACAGAAGAGTCCTACTGAGTGGTGAAAATGAACCTGAGCAAAGGAGGAGCCTGTTTTGCACTAGGTGCAAGTGTAAGGGTAAGTGTTGTGATGTGATTATTGATAGTGGTAGTACTAATAATTTAGTGCTAGAGGAGATGGTGACAAAGTTGAAACTCAAAAGGCAGAAACATCCACATCCATATTGGGTTGCCTGGGTGCAGGATGACCACAAGGTCATGGTCAGTGAACAGTGCCTAGTAATGTTCAAGATTAGTGGGTACCATGATGAGGTACTATGTGATATCATACCTATGGATGCATGTCACATGTTTTCAAGAATGAATGCAAAGTATTTTGGTAGTCATTTTGTAGCAGTTGTTGTTGCATTCATGACTTGGATTGTCATTGATGTCAACATAGTGATATTCTAGATATCAGCAGGAATGTAGGTACAGTTTTGTTTTGCGCACATATTGTATTGTAGATTAGATTTTGCATAGTTGATGGTATTTTATTTGGTGTGTTATTAACCTATGGTTAATAGCACAAAAAGGAATTCATTCATTCATGAGAGTTATGAGCATTTTGGTGAAAGCAGTGTTTAGACAGTGTTTCTATGTAGCAATTTTTAGAAATTAAAGGATATCTCTTAGCTGGGATGGAATCTAATTTTGTGTAGTTAAAGGGATGTTGGAGACTCATTAATGATGATGTGGTTCATAGCACAAAATTTGAGGATATGTTTGGAGAAAGTTACAGTATCTGGAAGCTGACAGTTTTATGTGAATTTTGTGTGTAGTGTGTAGAAATTATTATTTTGTAATTGAGGACTGACTCATTTGTAATTATTTGAGTTTGGTATATAAGAAGGAATGTTTTAATTGTTGTAATGAGAATTGTAAAAAAAAGGAGAATTGAGTAGAGAGGATTGAATTGTGAAAGTTGAGATGTGAATATATGGATGAAGTGAAGAAAAGAGCTAATTCAGTGATGAAGGAAGACTTGTGAGTACAGAGATCTAGAATTGTGATCTTGTGTAGTAGAGAGTGCATTTTTGGCATAGTATGAAGGAGGTAATATATTTCATATTATTCTATTGAATAATTCTAAGATCTTTTGGACAGTGGGTTCAGAGATCTTGCCTTGAAGCTGTTTGGGCAGTGGGTCCTTCTGTCTTCCATAAACTCTTAACCGGGTTAGAATCTTTTAACAGGGATTCAAAATCTCCTAACAAGGATTTATATGTACTAAATGTATTTCATAAGACTCCTAATAGGTTCCATCTTCTAACAAGGAACTTTCATTTTAGTGCATCATTTTGTGGGCATCATTCCCACCGGGGTTTACTCTTTTCAAGAGGTTCCCTAGTCAACATATATTGTGTTATTGTGCAATTGTGTATGGTTATAGTTATATGGTTGATTACTACATTAATTATATTATTTAAAGAAGTTGAATGGTTAAATTATCAATAAATTATTCACCCCCCTCCCTCTCAATTATCTTGGGGATCTTTACTTTCTAACAATTGGTATCAGAGCAGCAAGTCCTTGAAAGAAAAGTTTAACAACTTAAGGAGATCCATGGCGAATTTTAGGAAAGAAAGCCCTAAGTTTGATGGAGTAAATTTTGATAGCTAGAAAGAATAGATGAAGACACATTTATTATGTTTAGGACCAAGTTATTGGTTGATTACAAAGAATGAGAAGACTATCATTGAGGAAGATAATCTAGAGGCAGGAACTAAAGATGAGCTAGATCTATTCATGTGTAACATACTTGCAAGAGAAGCACTTTTGTTAGCACTACCAGAGAATGAATATAGTTAGGTAAGATGTTTGAAAACATCTCATGCAATTTGGAAAGCTTTACATTCTACTTTTGAAGGTGATGAACATGCAAAGAAGGCTAGATTATATAATTGGATTTGTGCATTTGAAGATATCAGAATGATGGAAGATGAATCTATTAGAAGCTCTATTGGTAGGATGTCTAAGATTGTAATAGGAATAAAGTCTTGTGGAGGTGATAAGACAAAGAATAAAGTCATATGGAAAATTATGAGAACTTTGACACCAGTATTCAAGCAGACAACATAGATGATTGAACAAGTGATACCTTGTACACTGAACTTTTCAAGAGAGACTCTTCTTGGAAGATTAGAAACAATAGAGATGAATTTGAGATTATCAGGAGAGCTACCTAGAATGGAGACAACATTCAATGCTCTTAACATTAGACCTACATTATCAAGAAGTACTAGTGTGAATGGAGATTATGCCAGCAGTAGCAGATCTAAATCTGAGGAAGATAAGAAGATTGAAGAAGGTATTGCATTACTTGTAAAAAGAGAACCAGAAGGTAAGAAAATCTTTAAATGTTGGATTTGTCAAGAATATGGTCATTTTGCATCTAAATGTCCTAAAAGAGTTAAGAAGTATAGAAGCAACTTTAAACCTAGGAGATCTAAAGAATGTTAATATGCAAATGATGAAGATCTTGAAGTAGGAATTGAAAGACATTTAAGTGACAGTGATAATGATAACTTTGAGCAAATATGATTTGTAGCAATTAAAGAAGAAAGTTTTGAATCTGATGAAAGAGAAGAAAAAGCATTAGTTTCTCAAGTTGAAAACAAATCTAATTGGATTATAGATAGTGGTTGTTCACATCATATGACTGGAGATAAAAGAAAGTTTGTTAAGTTAGACAATTATGAAGGAGGAATTGTTAGAGTTGGTAATAATGCACCTTGTTTGATTAAGGGTATAGGATCTATTACTCTTGATGGAAAGACTAACACTGATGATGTTTACTTTGTTGATGGATTGAGACATAATCTACTAAGCGTTGGACAATTGGTTGATAAGGGTTATCAAGTTTGGTTTGCTGAGAAAACTTGTGTGATAAAAGATAAAGATGGAAATCTGATTGGAAAAGGATCCAAAACCAAAGGTAATGTATTTCAGTTGAATCATACTAAGATGACATGTTTTTTAACTAAGATTGATGATAGTTGGTTATGGCATAAAAGGTTTTGTCATATAAAATTTGATAATATTGTAAAAGTGAGTACTACACTTGAGATAAGAGATTTAATTAGAATTATGAAACCTACTAACATGATTTGCAAAGAATGTATGATGGCAAAGTAGAAAAGGAGTTCATTTCCCAGCAAGAAGTTCACATCAGCAGAGAAGCTAGAGATTGTTCATACAGACTTGAGTGGTCCTACTAGGACTAGAGGATTCTATGGAGAAAGGTATTTTATGATTCTTGTTGATGATTTTACAAGAATGATGTGGATTGCATTTTTGAAAGAAAAATCTGAAGCATTTGATAAATTTAAGATCATGAAAAGAAAAATCGAGAATGAATCTGGAATGAAGATTAAGTGTCGAAGATTTGATAGAGGTGGTGAATTTACATCTAGAGAGTTTAATACTTTTTGTGAAATGAATGGTATTAAGAGACAACTTTCAGCCCCTAGAACACCAGAACAAAATGGTATTGCAGAAAGAAGGAATAGGTCAATAACTGAAGTAGCAAGAGCTATGTTGTTTGAGAATGATTTGGCTAAGACCTTTTGGAGAGAAGCAGTGAACATAGTAGTATACACTATGAACAAAGTACAAATCAGAGTAGATACAAACAAGACACCTTATGAATTATGGTTTGGACATGCACCCTCAGTTAATTATTTTAGAATTTTTGGAAGTAAATATTATATTAAGAGAGATGATGATATAGGAAATTTTGATCTTAGAAGTGATGAAGGAATATTTCTTGGATATTCTTTGAAAAGAAAAGCATATAGATGTTATAACAAAAGAACTAAGACTATTGTTGAAAGTGCAAATGTCAAAGTTGATGAGAAGTTTAAAATTTAGGAAAGAATGCTTGATTATGAATTTGATGGAGAAGCACAACCTTAGCCTAACATTGAAAATACAGAATTATTTTTTGAAACTAACAATGATTTGCTGAATGAAAGTCATACTGAAGAAAAAAAAGAAGAAAACAAAGAAGGAAACAGAGAAGAAAATAGAGAAGAAAGTAGAGAAGAATCTACAGCTGGAACAAGATCAATAACTATGACACCTAACAGGTATATTTCAAGACATCACCCTATTGAGCAAGTTATTGGAATTTTAGATAGAGGAGTTTTGATTTTAAATAAGGTACATTTATGTTTGATTTCTCAAATTGAACCTAAGACTACTAATGAAGCTTGTGAAGATGAACATTGGATTAATGCTATGAAAGAAGAACTGGAGCAGATTGAAAAAAACAAGACATGGGAATTGGTCCCTAGACCTAAAGACAAGAATGTGATTGGAACAAAATGGGTATTCAAAAACAAGATGAATGAATAAGGAGAAGTGATAAGAAAAAAAGAAAGATTGGTATGTAAAGGATATTCACAAAAAGAAGGAATTGACTAGGAAGAAACTTTTGGACCTATGGCCAGACTTGAAGTAGTGAGAATGTTTCTAGCATATGCAGCTTACAAGAAATTCAAAGTGTATCAGATGGATGTGAAGTCAACATTTTTGAATGGTGAATTGGAAGAAGAAGTCTACATTGAGCAACCTGAAGGTTTTCCTTTGACACAAGAAGGAGATATGGTATGTAAGTTAAAGAATTCTTTATATGGATTAAAACAAGCACCTAGAACCTGGTATGCAAGATTGGATAAGTATTTATTGAAATTGGGATTTATAAAAGTAACAATAGATAGTAACTTATACACAAAAGAAATTGAGAATGGTTTGTTGGTTATAGTTATATTTGTTGATGATATTATCTTTGGAGGAGAAGATGAAGCCAGTGACAAATTTGCAGATGAAATGAAGACTGAATTTGAAATGAGCATGATTGGAGAAATGAAATATTTTTGGGGATTACAAATAACAAAAAGCAAGGAAGGTATATTGGTAAGTCAGACTAAGTATTTGAATGACTTATTGAAAAGATTTGGAATGGAAGATTCTAAACCTGTTGGAACACCTATGGTAACTGGACATAAGTTATCTAGCAAAGATGAGACACCAGGAGTTGAGCAGAAAAATTATAGATCTATGATTGGAGGATTGCAGTACTTGACACATAGAAGACCTGATATAGCACATTTAGTTGGGATTGTAGCAAGATTTCAAGTAGAACCTAGAGAATCACATTATGCAGTAGTAAAGAGGATACTGAGATATCTGAAAGGAACAATGGATTATGGATTATGGTATGAGAATTCTGATGATTTTACTTTATGTGCCTATACTGATGTAGATTAGGGAGGTAGCATTGATGAAAAGAAAAGCACCAGTGGTGGAGCCTTTTTTCTTGGAGGAAAATTGGTCTCTTGGTTAAGTAAGAAGCAAAATTGTATTTCACAAAGTACAACAAAAATAGAATATGTTGCAGTAGCAAATAATTGTAATCAGATTATTTGGATGAAGCAGATATTGAAGGATATTGGAATAAAGTTTGATGAGCCTGTTGTTATACATTGTGATAACACCAGTATAGTGAGTATATCAAAAAATCCTATTTTACATTCTAAGACTAAACATATTGAGATCGAGTATCATGTTGTAAGAGAGAAAGTTGTAGAAAAAGCAGTAAGATTGGAGTACATAAGCACAAAGGAACATATAGCAGATATATTTACAAAACCTTTACCTAAGGATAAATTTGTGTATCTGAGAGGTATGCTTGGGGTTATGCCCCAACCTATTTTTGAGAATTGATGTAGATGATTGCATATGTCCAGTGGTATCTGAGCCCTATCTTTCTTCTGGATTGGATGTTGTAACTTCCTCTATGGGGGAGTTTATGAGCTGAGTCATGAGGACTCTTGTTATTGTATTTTTCTGAATAGTGTCTTTTGACATTAAGTTTTTGTTGACTTAGTGATGGAATTTCTATCATTGATGTCAATGGGGGAGAGATATACATGAAAAACATTGTGGATTATATGAGAGAGCTGAATGGGAGAACGAAGCAAGATTTAATTTGATATTTTGCAGTGATGTTGCAGTATTGGATTTTTGGAACATTGGATGTTTTTCATCTTTGTTTCCATCAATGCCAATGGGGGAGATTGTTAGAAATGAATGAAAAGTATTTTGGCAGTCATTCTGTAGTAGTTGTTGTTGCATTCATGACTTGGATTGTCATTGATGTCAACACAGTGATATTCTGGATATCAGCATGAAAGCAAGTAAAATTTTGTTTTTCACACATGTTGTATTATAGATTGGCTTTTGTGTAGTTGATGGTATGTTATTTGGTGTGTTATTAACCTATGGCTAACAGTGAAAAAATAAATTCATTCATTTATGAGAGTTATGAGCATTTTGGTGAAAGTAGTGTTTAGACAGTGTTTCTGTGTAGCGATTTTTGGAAATTGAAGGATATCTCTTAGCTAGGATGGAATCTAATTTTGTGCAATTAAAGGGATGTTGGAGACTCATTAATGATGATGTGGTTCATAGCACAAACTTTGAGGATATATTTGGAGAAAGTTACAGTATCTAGAAGCTGAGAGTTTTATGTGAATTTTGTGTGTAGTGTGTAGAAATTATTATTTTGTAATTGAGAACTGACTCATTTGTAATTATTTGAGTTTGGTATATAAGAAGGAATGTTTTCCTTGTTTTAATGAGAATTGTAAAAAAAAGGAGAATTGAGTAGAGAGGATTGAATTCTGAAAGTTGCGATGTGAATATATGCATGAAGTAAAGAAAAGAGCTAATTCAGTGATGAAGGAAGACTTGTGAGTACAGAGATCTGGAATTGTGATATTGTGTAGCAGAGAGTGCATTTTTGGCACAGTATGAAGGAGGTAATATATTTCATATTATTCTATTGAATGGTTAAATTATTAGATAACTGATTCACCCCCCCCCCCTCTCAGTTATCTTGGGGATCTTTACTTTCTAACAATGTTGTTGGGTAGGTCGTGGTAGTTTGACAAATGTGTTGTGCATGATGGTTGTGCGAATACCTATTCCCTGACAAAGGATGGAGTGTGACATAAGCTAAAGCCATTGAAGCAGACTGAAGAAAAGGTATGTGGTAATGCAAGAATAAATTTTGTTAATGGAAGAAAATTCCTAGATGGTATGAGGCATGAGCATGTGTGTTTTACCTTAATTCCAAAGGGTGGGAAAGAGGAAGTAGAAGATGTACCTATAGAAGTTGCAAAATTATTGAATGAGTTTTAGGATATTGTATCTGATAATGTGCCTGATTGATTACCACCAGTAAGAAAGATTAGTGATCAGATGGACTTGATTCCAGGAGCTAGTTTGCCAAATAAGGTAGCACATAGAATGACACTAGCAAAAAGTGAAGAGTTGAAGATATATTTGAAGTTTAGTTCATCACATCATCCATAGATTGTATATAAAAGTAGTCCCAAAAATGCATCTGAGTTGAGAAAGATAGATAAAGGAGAAATACGTAGTGCTGAAGCTAAGGATTTTGTAGAACATTTGAAGAACATCCATGAGGAGGTGAGGAAGCACATTTCCAAAATGAATGCGCAGTATAATGCTAATGCAGATGAGAAAAGGAGGCATAACTAATTTCAAGTTGGAGATAAAGTCATGGTTCATCTACAAAAGGAGCAATTTCTAGTTGGTACATACAATAATTTAAAAATGAAGAAGTTTGGGCCATGTAAGATACTGAAGAAGCATGATTCAGGAAATGCATATGAGGTCAAGTTGCCTATTGAGCTGAATATTTCACCTATATTTAATGTTTCAAATCTGATAGAGTATCATGAAGGAGGTGTTGAAGATGAGGTTACAATAGCACAATGGAGTATTCTAGTGACCAGTTCAAATATCAAGGAGATTGAAGACATATTGGATAGTCGTGTTGGCATAAGCACAAGGAATAATACATATGAAGAGTACTTGGTCAAATAGAAAGGATGACCTATTGAAAATAAATCATGGCCAATGAAGGAGGAGGTTAATTGTATTGGTTTTCCTTTGCACACTTGAGTCGTGATAGGGTCACTTCTCAAATTACCTCAGGTGTCTGATGCAGGAGCATCTTGGGTGTAAGAACAATCTTGCATCACCCAAAAATATTTATGTTTTTGTATTCAATAAGGGATATCTTGTGCAGAGCTGCTATTTGTGGAAACTTGCTATTTTTAGTAAGTTGGTCATCTGATCTAAGAATGTTTTGATTTCTTCCCTAGAGGTTCATTTTGGTCATATCAGCCTGCCAGTAAAGTTTCATTGACAGATCAAGTCTAGCTTTGTAGATATTGAAGAGTTTTGGTATTGGCAACAAGGTACATAAACTTTGAACTCAATTGTGAAGGCTTTAGAATTCCCAAATGAGGTCAAAAATTTGGGTGATAGGTGCTTGCATGAGTCAAGCTGATAGAGCACTTTGTGGCCTTTTTGGAATGGGGTTATAATAGTCAATTAGGTCAACTAGCCATGAGTTATGGTCTTCGGAAGTTGGTGACCTGAAATGGTGGAAAATGATTTTCCCTCAAAATTTTTGTTTGGGTTTCAAAAGTTATTTTGAGCCAAATTTGATGTAATAAATTGTAAAATAAAGTAATTCTAAGTTTGGTTGGACTTATTGGCTAAAATTCTGAAACTTTCCTAGGCGGTGGAAAATTTCCTATATAAGGAAGGTTGTAGTGTTGTCTTAGGTAGTTTAGAATAGTTTTGGGTATTGATTCGAGGCTTTGTCCTATAGAATATTGTAAGGGAATGCCTATGTGGCTTTGCATATTATAATTCTAAAAGTTTGTAATTTCACATTTGTGGAGATAATAAGAAGCCCATTTTCTATTCTTGCATATTGTTGTTGTTTCTCTATTTCTATTATGTGTTTGTGGTATTAAGGGGAGAAACCTTCATCAAGTGGTATCAGAACAGGAGTTCCTAAGTGTGTAAATATATCGCCTATTGTGAGGTAGTTTGCACCAAGATCATGGGTTAGGGTTTCTATGTAAACAGATCACCGACTATGAGGCAGTTTGCACCAGGATTGTGGTTAGGGTTTCAGTGAGAATCATGAAAATGCCTCCATGAAAGGAACATGGTGGAAGAGATGGTGTTGTAACACCTAAGGTTAGAGTTCTCTAGAGACAAGTGCAAGCATTGCAAGAGGAGATTCGCAGAGGAATGTATCTTAATGTCAAAGACGAAAGCGAGGATGAAGCCGAAGAAGAAGATCAAGAAGGAGAAGTCCAAGTTGTGAACTAGGAGGAAGAAAGACTTTTTTGAGCCATTTTCAAGATCGAAAAAAGACCTAAGCTTAAGGTTCCTGCATTTTTAGGAAACCTTAACCCAGAGGAGTTGTTTGACTAGATCAATGAATGTGAAGAATATTTTGAGTATGAAGATATTGAGGATCTTGATCGGGTCAACTTTGCGAAGGCCAAACTAAAAGGTCATGTGAATATCTGGTGGCAAGCGATTCAATTAGAGTGAAATAGAAGAGGGAAAGATAAAATCACAAGATGGGATTGAATGGTGGATAAATTAAAGTGGCAGTTCATTCCTGTTGATTATGGGCTTGACCTACTGAAGAAGATGCAAAGTTTGAAGTAGACAGGAAGATCTATTCAAGAGTATACAAAGGAGTTCTATTGAATCCTCATCAGAATAGGCCATGTAGAAGTGGATAAGGTGAAAGTTTCCCATTACCTTAATGGGTTGAGGCCAAGCATTCAGGAAGAATTGAATCTGGTTCAAATGAACAGTATTGAAGAGGCATACTGGTTTGCCCTAAAAGTAGAGGAAAAGCTGAACAAGAAGTTTGAGAGCAGACAAACCAGAAGAGGTCATGATGGAAGATCTGGTGGATGGTCATATGGAGATTGAAATGAAGATTTGAAAAAGTAGGATGAGGCCAATAACAGTTGTGTGTGTGAATTTTGTACCTATTCTGTAGACACAACACTTTAGTAAAATATTAGAGGTTAGCAAAAATGAAAGCTGCAATGAATTGAAAGCTAAACTAACCAGGCAATTTACTACCTTCTAATAGGTGCGAGTATGATGTTCTCAGATTTTAATTGAGATCAATGACCTTGATGACACCTAAATGAAGGATTTGAATACAAAATCTACATATGTAATGAATGCAATTAATCTATCTTTTTTTTTTTAGATGCAATTGTGATGAAAAATGATATGAAATCTATGATATGTAAAAACTGATATGATAGACTAATCTAGAAATGAAATTCTAATATGATATGCAATGCTATGTAAAATAATGATGATCTCACAAACCTAAATTCCCAAGATGATTCTTCAAGCTTCAATCGTTCAAATTCTTCAAAATTGATATGCTATGATTCCTACAAAGTAAGTTTGCAAATTCATGAGATATGATTATGAAGAGCTGAGCCTTCATTTATAGAAATCTAGGGCTTTGGAGGTGCATGAAAAAAATCCATAAATCACTCAAATAACTCAGGTTGATTTTTGAGTTATTTTTAAATAAAGGATAATTAACTCACAAAAACATGCAAAAGCAGAGTTTAACTCAAAATAGAGTTTTGATTTAATTGATAATTGATAGTTGTCTACTTTTCTGATTGTGCATGTTCTATTTATGAATTAATTTAATAATAAAGTGATTTATTTCCAACTTAACAGATTTTAAAAAATAAAACAATTGATTTATGGGTTAATCAATTATATTTCAAACTTTTATTCCAAAACAATATTATTAAAAATTGACAACTTGCTTTAATTAATTAAATAAGAATTTAATCAATTATTCATAGGATTTTGGATTTATTGTCAAAATTAAATAATACAATTAGGAATAAATAGAATTAACTTCAATTAAATAATTAAGTGGCAGAATTAAATCTAATTAATTAAATATTGAGAATATTCAATTAATCAAACTTTAGGATAAATAGGATTTATCGCCAAATAATCATTAAATTAAAGATAATTAGGATGATTAGGAATATTACTAGGAATATTCCCCAATGCACAATTTGAGATAATCAATTAGGATTCGATGATGTTCATATGTGCCTTAGGTTACAACTTCGATGTCAATTTCGTTCGATGTGTCGATGTAGGAGGTTAATGAACCTATAGCCCATTTTTGGGGTATTACATTTTGCCCCTCTTTGAATTGTTGTGCGAAGCGCAGTGGTTCAAAGATAGTCTGTGTTTGATAAAGATAGGAAAATGATTCGAAAGATATGATGATATTAGGTCCTGAATGACCAAAGATAATGTTCACTATAGCAATGATGAAGCAATGAAACAAAAGCGTCAAAACGCTTGATTCCAAACCTTAAGATTGCGAAGAAGTGAGTGACCAATTCCAGACTTGATTGTCCTTAGAAGAATCACATAGGTATCACATTTGAACCCTTCAGTTACCGAAGAACCAAGGAAATAACACTAATGAACCGATGGTTATGAAAAAATGATATAGTTTACAAGTTTAGGAGAATATCAGATTGATATGGATCTCAATGAATTTGATATGCCCCAAGCGATGATAGATTTGCCCCAAGAAATGAGGACTTTTGATGAATTAGCAACTAGACATGGTTGTTGTCTTGATTACTGATGAAAGATATGATTTCAAAATTAGTTTACAGACTTTGAATGATGTGCAATACCATGCCCCCTTCGGGATAAAAATTGAAATCTGACAAGAAAAGTCAGCATTGATAGTTCAGAAGCATGTTAATTGATTTGAGAAGTGGTTGTATACATTCAAGAACACATTCTAAATCATTTGAAGGGTCCAAAAGACCAAGTTTGACTAGGTTTGACCATGAGTTGACCATGGTTGACCAAGTTGAAATTTTGATAGTTTGATGTAAGATAATCAGTTCAGTTGAATACTGGATTTCTGTGATGATTGAAGGTCAATTATGCAAGTAGTTAATAATATGAATGATCTCAGATTTTGATTTTGATCCCAAAAAAGGATTCTACTTGCTATTTTGTTGGATGGACCTTCATGTAAGATTCAACTCTTGTTAGATTTGAAGAGAAAAGTGGAGAATTGTTTAAGCATTGAAGTTCATTTAGCTATTGTGAGATCATGCAAACATGCAAAAAATGCAAAGAGACATGCAGTATGAAATGCAACTTAAGACCTAGGACCTAGTCACTAATCATGTGTCGGTTATTCTCATCATTGAATTTTTAGGTAATCGGATAAATCAATACAATGCCCACTAGTTATGAAACCATAGACATATGAATATCAATTTTTATACGCAAGAATCAATACAACACCCACTGATTAGGAAACCATGGATATATGAATATTGATTTTGTTTTCAGAATGTCAGATTAGATATAAGCACCAAGGCACAAACGCCAAGATGACCTGAATATCATGTCCATTTTGATATAGCAATTTGTATAAGCATCAAAACATAAATGTTAGGATGAGAAAAATATGCCTTGCATTACAAACACATCAAACAGTCAAGAGATCATTCTAAATCCAATGTGAATTACCCGTAGTGACCCTTTATTGTTCACATCCTTAGGTAAGATCGCACTTCACAATAGGAGAAAGAAATCACTCAAAAGACAATAGTTAGATCAAACTTCCTTGGATTTTCTAGGTATCAATGGTCGAGGTACGCATGGCCATCAAATTCAAGATAAAGGCTCTTAGGGTGCGTTTGTTTGCTGGAAGATGGCTGGAATTTGAAAATGGGAAGATGCATTTTTGTACGGCCATCTTCCCATTTTGGTCCAAAATGAGAATTTGGCAAATTCCACAAAAAAGGTGGAATTTTCCAAATTCTCATTTTGGACCAAAATGGGAAGATGGCCGTACAAAAATGCATCTTCCCATTTTCAAATTCCAGCCATCTTCCAGCAAACAAACGGGCCCTTACAGTTGGACACCATTTCAATCCAGAATTTCCAAAGTTGTTAGATTTTCACATACAAGTAGAAGACAAAAAAAAGATTATGCCCCTAGTCATCACTCTCTAAATCTTGTAAAGGACATCATCGAAGAGCTCAAAGGGACATAATATGAAAAAATCTCAATGTGAATCAGTAAGCATACAAGGAGATAAAAGCATGTAAAAAGCATAGATTGTTTTCAGTTTGATGTTTGATTGCATTGTTGTAGATGCAAAATCCTTTCTGGAGATGAGATTGACTGACTGACTCAAATGAAGCTTCAAAGGACTCTAACTAGATATGACACATCTAAATTATACTGGAGACCATAGGATTTGACATTGATTGCCCCCAAGTGTTAACATTGATAGGATACAGACGCTTGAGCTGATTGGTGTACAAACTGACTTATTGAAAACTAGAAATGCGGAAACAAACCGAGAGATATGTACAAACTAAAGCAAGATTGAAAGCTAGGAAAGACCAAGATTGTGCTGATAGATGGAGTTTTTTGAAACAAGTGGCACCCATTTTCCGGGTTTTCTCCACCTTGGCAGAGATTCTATTTTTGCTACCAAGGCGCCTGTTTCCAAGTTTTCACCAAGGCACTTTTTTTTTCTTTTCTCATTTTTTTGTATTTTTCATTTTTTAGTTTTTTTGTACTTTTGATATTTTTTACTTTTTTTGTGAATCATCAAGGTGCCTATTGTTAGGTTTTCACCAAGATGTTCATTTTTTCAAGACTTTTTCCAATTTTTAAGATTTTTTCAGGATATTTTACCAAACACTAAATGTCTTAGGCATAGAATTTCTTCAGATGGAGAATAGTGATTGGTTCTCGGAGCTATTCTCCTTCAGTCATTGAGAGTTGATAGGCACCAAAGCCAAAAGTAGTATTGATTACAAAGGGACCCAACTAGTTGGGTTCAAACTTCCCCTTGCGTTCTCGATGGGATTGATTTTTAGGATTCTCTCTCAAGACTAGACCACCAACCTAAAATTCTCTGTGTCTGACTTTCTTGTTATAACCTCTAGACATTCTCTTCTGATATAATCTAAGATGATCATACACTACTTGTTTGCACTCATCTAGTAATTCAAGTTCTTGCAACCTAGACACTCTGTAGTCATCATCAGTTACTAGACCATGCATTCTGATTCTTAGTGATGGGATTTCAACCTCAATAGGCAGTACCACTTCAGACCCATAAACTAAAGCAAATGGTGTAGCCCCTATAGGCATTATGATACTTGTTCTATAAGCCCAGAGAGCTGAATTGATCATGAGATGCCAGTCTCTTCCTATTTTATTAACTGTTCGATGCAAGATTTTCAATAGATTCTTGTTAGAAGCCTCTACTAGTCCATTCCCTCGAGGATAGTATATAGATGACCAATGTTGAGTAATCTTGAATTTGGCACATAAATCATCTAGGTCCTTGTTTTTTAATTTTCCCCCATTATCTATGATTATAGAATGTGGGATCCCATATCTGCATATGATGTAGTTCAAGATGAACATAGATATCTGTTTCCCAGTTGCTTGTGTCAAAGGGACCACTTCTACCCATTTTGTGAAATAATCTATAGCTATGATTATATGGGTATGTCCATTAGAAGAATGAGGATGTATAGCTCCTATAAGATCAAATGCCCATTGGTGAAAAGGCCATTGTGTAGTAAAGGGAATTAGATCTCTCCTTGGAGCATGAATTAAGTTTTCATGCACTTGGAATTTTTGACAATTCTTAGAAAACTTGATAGACTCTTTCTCCATTTTAGGCCAATAGTACTCAGCCCTAATAAGTTTTTGAGCTAGTGTTAAACCATTTGAGTGTAACCCACAAATACCATCATAGACTTCCTCTAATGCATGTTGAGACTCTTCCTATTCTAAACATCTAAATAGTGTACCATCTAGACCTCGTTTGTACAGATCATGACCAATGATGACATATCAGGAGGCATTTTGGATAAGGTATCTCTTTTCATCATGGTTGAAGGTATGGGGAATGATTTGATCTTGGAGATAGGAAAATAGGTTTTTGTATCTGGATGAATCATGACCAACAATAGTGCAGATCATGTGGGTTTCTGGGGAATCATATGCAGGAAAAGATAGTGCTTCCACCAGGAACTCATAGCATAGCTCATGTTCAGGCTATTGTAATAAAGTAGATAATGTTTCCATTGCATCAAAAACCTTATTCTCCATTCTAGGAATTTTCTCAAATGTGATAGATATGAAATACTTCTTTAAATCATCTACCATTCTCTTGTAAGGAATGAGCTTTTCATCTTTAGTTTGGTACACACCATTGACTTGATGAATAACAAGTTGAGATTCTCCATGAATGTGTAGCTCTATTACTCTCCATTCAATTGTTATTTTCATACCATTCAAAAGGGCTTCATATTCTACAATATTGTTTGTGCAAGGAAACTTTAATCTAAATTCTTTTGGGATTGAGTATCTTGAGGAGTTATGAACAATATGCCTGCTCCATATCTATTTTGTGTATAGGATCCATCAAAGAATAACTACCATTCTCTAGAAGAAAGAGTCATGATAGAGGAATTTGGAAATTCCATTTGCATTGGTGTATCATCAATCATAGGTGCATCTGCTAATTAATCATCAATAACCTATCCTTTGATAGCTTTTCATTCCACATATTCAATGTCAAATTCACTTAAGAGCATGACCCATTTAGCTAATCTACCTGTGAGGGAAGCTTTTCTTAGAAGGTACTTGAGTGGACCAATCTTAGCTACCAAATGTGTGGTATGAGCTAACATGTAATGTCTCAATTTTTGTGATGCAAAGATCACAACTAGACAAGCTTTCTCAATCATTGAATAGTTCTTCTCATATGCAACCAATGTTCTACTGATATAGTATATAGCTCTTTCCTTTTTGTTCCCATCATGCTATGCTAGCATTGCCCCCAGTGATGTATCTATTGTGGAGACATATAAGATCAATGGCTTCCCATGAATAGGAGGCATCAAGATAGGAGGATTTGATAGATATTTCTTGATATGGTCAAAGTTATTTTCACATTCTTCATTCCATGCAAAGGTCACACCTTTATGTAATGTTTTTGTAAAAGGTTGTGATATATCAGCAAGCTGTGATATGAATATTCTGATAGATTGTACTCTCCCTTGTAAGGTTCTCATTTGACTGATATTCTTGGGAGGTTGCATCTCTATTATAGTCTTGACTTTAGCTAGATCAACTTCAATGCCCTTCTTTGAAACTATGTATCCTAAGAGCTTTCCAAAAGTGACACCAAAAGCACACTTCTTAGGATTTAGTCAGAGACTAAACTTTTCCATTCTGTCTAGGATCATGCTCAAGTCCTTTAGATGTTCAGTTCTAATCAAAGATTTTGCTAAAGTATCATCAACATAATCTTCCATAGTTCAATGCATCATGTCATGGAAAATAGATGTCATTGCTCTTTGATATGTAGCACTAGCATTTTTAAGCCCAAATGGCATGACATTCCAATAGAAGGTACCCCATGCACATGTGAAAGCAGTCTTCTCTTGATCCTCTGGAGAAATTTTTATTTGGTTATATCCAGAGAAACCATCCATTAAGGAATACATCTCGAAACCCACAGTCATGTCCACTATCATATCAATGTTAGGTAGTGGAAAATCATCCTTAGGGCACGCTCTATTCACATCTCTAAAGTTTTTGCACACTCTGATTGAACCATCTAGTTTAGAAATAGGTACAATATTAGCGATCCATTCAGCATAGTTTATAACACAGATGAACCCAGCTTTTAGTAGCTTCTCTAATTCAACTTTTACCAAGAGTGCAACATGAGGATGCATCTTTCTCAATTTTTGCTTGACAAGTTTTATATTAGGAGCTATAGATAAATGGTGCATGATAAGATTAGGATCCAACCCTGGCATATCTAAGTATTTCCATGCAAAGTTGATCTTCTTCTCTGTTAGGAATGTAGTAAAATTTCACTTCTCTTCTTTTGATAATGATTGTGCTACATGTACCAATTGTGGTTCCTTTATTGTACCCAAATTGATAGATTGAGTGGGCTTAATTAGAACTAGAGATCTGTCCTATAAATGACTCAGAAGGACATCAAATATCTCATCCTTAGGCACCTCAGAGAGGTTTCAACCTTTGGATATGTCTTTTCTTTTTACTTTTGTAGGTTCTGAGATTGCCACAAAGTGGTTTTCACCCTCAAAACTCTTTTTCTTTTTCTTTTTATTTTTTTCACTAAGATATTTGATGTCTGACTCGGTCATGTTGACACTTGGTCCACTGATGGAAGTTCTCATAGGCTCAATTGCATTGAGGTAGAAAGGAAGGGCATAGTCATTGGGAAAGGTGTAAACACCATGGCTAGGATTTGTGGAGGTTTGATCAATAAGTTCTGGATATTGGATAGTCAAAGTGGGGAAAGATTGGGAGATAGTGTTTACAGATATGGATCTGTCATCATTGGTCCTAACCCAATGCTCAAGTTCAAAGGTGATATTACAACTTAAGACATTCAATTCATGAATAGGCTCAATGTCATTGTGGGAGTCCAATTTAGCCATAGGTGGATCAGACTTGATAGGTTCCTCATTTCTCTCTAGACTTACATTGGGATTAGGTGCATATTGGTGAATAACATCAACATGTTTCTCTATAATGAGCTCATCTTCTTTTGGAATGGCTCCCCATTCATAGTCATTAGATTCTTCATCTATCCCTCTAGGAAATCTAAGAACATGAGTAAAGTCAGGATGAATACCCCAAGAAGGGTTACCCTTGGATTCTGATTTGAATTCATACTCATGAGAATCTATCTCACAATGACTACCACCTCCCTCTTCTTGATTGTTTTTGAGATTAGTTGGTTCTTGTGTTGCAACTATTTTTTGATTGATAGTAGGTTCTTGTATTTCTACTACATTAATTCTTTTGATTGGATCATCTTTATCATCAAGAAGGTCTTTGATCTCTTTAGGCAATTTGTCATAGGGGATGAGTTCTGAGATGTCTAAATCACTATCTGATGGTTCAACTTCCCCCTTCTTAAGAAGAGGTTCATCTGGTGTGATCTACTCTATGACATGAGAATAATTGCCCTTGAGGTGATAGGGTTTCTTCTTAAAGCCTAGGTCAACAATATTCTTATTTTCCCTACCCTTATGTGAAATAGGTGCCACAAGACCTTTTCCTCTGACTCCTAGAGGTCCTTGACCTGGATATCCCATCTCAGCTATCAATTTATTTCCTAGACCATATGACTTAGAAGGGATCTATGGTGCTATAGAGTCACTAGTTTGAACATTGTGGGATTCAGGTTCATCTTTGTATAGCCATGATAGCATAGCTTCATCCTCCTCAAAATCTTTCTTGGATACTTGTTCTACCCCAAAATTCTTTTTATATGCTTCAAGAGGTTCCTTAGGTTCGGGCTTGGACTATTTCAAAGATTGTCCATAAGACTAGCTCTATAATATATTATCCCATCCCATTTTCTTTGATATTGACCTCTTTAGCAATGTCTTCAATTTTGGATGTTGAAGAAACATTTAGTTGTTCAGTAAAAGATTCTTTGTTATTGGGAACAAGCTTATCAACACTTTCCTTCAATGTATTGCAAGTTGTATTTAGATTTGCAGGGATAGTAACCTCTACTCCTTCATAAGGAAACTTCAAACATTGATGGTATGTAGAAGGAATAGCTTGCATTTCATGTATCCATGGTCTCCCTAGGAGGATGTTGTAGGCCAAAGGTAGATCAAGAACTTGACAGATGGTATCTTTGATAACTGGACCCACTCAGATGGGTAAGACAATGGTGCCTTTAGAAGATCTTTCTTGTTTATCATAGGCTTTTATGGTTATCTTCTTTTGAGGATCAATAGCCAATTCTGAAAATCCCAATTGTGTGATCAAGCTGTAAGAACAAATGTTTAGGCCAGTGCCCCCATCTATCAACACATGTTTGACTCTACGGTTCTGGATCAAGACCTCTATATGCAAGGGCTAGTTATGTGGGTGACTCAAGGAGTTTTCATCTTCCTCTGAAAAGGAGATATATTATGGAGATGTAAGATGTGCAACCATAGTCTGGAACCTATCTAAATCAAGGTCATCAGGAACATTGGAACTGAGCAAAGCTTTGTCTAGTATGGCTCTGTGAGCTGGGGATATTTGAAGCAACTCAAACATAGAGATTTTGGCATTAGTGTGCTGGAGTTGTTGAACAATGCTATAAGATGTAGGCCTTGTATCCTTTGGATTGCAAGATTTGGAAGAAAACTTCTGTTTGGAAGCAAATGAAAGATTGAAGGGTATCTTAGGGACATTAGATGAATCTAGGATTTTTCCTTTCAGATGTTCCTGAGCTTGTGATCAAGTAACTACATTAGCTAAGGAATGATCTCTTTCTCTTCATACAATTGTGATGGCATTGCAACTTTCAGAGAGACATGGTTCAACCATACTAATGACAACATTATTTCCAGGGTAGGCACAATTGACTTTTGCCCCCATATTAGACTAAGAAGTTGAAACTCCTTGACCATGTTGTGGAAATGGTTTTGTAAATGTTGTATGATCATTGTTGCTCTTAGGATTTTCAACTGTGATGTCTCCACTATCAATCAGATCTTGAATGGTGTGTTTCAACCATAAGCAGTTCTTAGTTTTGTGACCTTTACCTCAATGGAAATCACAAAATTCATTTTCTTTCCACCAATGTGGCTTAGGGTCTGGATTAGATTGTTGGATTGTTGGCAAAGAGATTATATTATCATCTAGTAGAGTTCTCATAGCTAATTCTAAAGATTCTCCAAGAGGAGTGAACTTTCACTTTTTATCCCAAGATTTGTATTCTAGCTTCTTTTGGAATGGTTTGGATGACTTTTGTTCTGAAGCTTTAATGGCTTGGGAACCAAGAGTTAGGTTGTAGGCTGGTGCCTTTGATGGGGGATAGATAGTGTCAACAATGCCATCTATGATGATGCCTTTGTTCTTGTTCCAATTTTTGTTCTTATCTTTGGAACTAGATCCAGATTCGTATTTGTCCTTTTGAAGTGTGATATCTCCTTTCTTGACAAGTGCTTTCTCAATCTTGATTGCATTATCTACCATTTTGTCAAAAAATGTATGATCTTGCATTTGTAATGGGTAGTTGATCTCTAGGACAAGGTTATTGATAAAGATTTCAAGTTTCTCCATTTCGGGAATTGGTCTAGCATATAGAGAGAACTTCTTTCACCACCTCTTGAGGAATGTTAGGAATGGTTCTCCTAGATATTGCTTGAGGTTATAGATATTGATCATGGTGACCGGGTGTTGAATATTGTAGGAGTATTATTGATAAAATAGTTTAATCAACTCCTCAAAAGTTTTAATCATAGGAGGCAAACTAGAAAACCAATGAATGGATGCTCTGCCTAGAGATCTAGGAAAGAGGTGCATCAGATAGGTTGGTTCATGCATGAACTCCATGGATTGTGTACAAAACTCTCTGACATGATCTTGAGGATCAGAGTGTCCATTATATTTATCATAATTTGACATCTCCACTCTTTTGGGAAATGGCAGCATGTACAAGTCTTGTTAAAATGGAAAAGGACATAGAGCCTCCATGGATAACTCCTTGGGTTCCTTCTCTTTTTTGAGTTTATTCAATTTGACTTGTAAAGCATGCATCTATTTCATCATGGCCATTATCAGAGTTTCTTCCTCATGTGTGATGATATATTTGACATTAAAATTAGGAGGAAGCTTAGCTCCTTGATGAGCTAACTCCAAAAAGTATGTTTCTCTATTTTCTTTCAAGAAATGCCTCATCATTTTCTTCAATTCATCGTCATTTTGGTATCAGGCAATTTCTTCAGGTGTGGGTTCCTGATTTGCACCATGTTGGGAATGAGCTCCTTGAGAGCCATGATTCATCCCTTCTTGAGACATGGTAGGAGTTCTGGGACTCCTTGAGATAGATCGAGGAGGAGTTTGTTGATTACCTCCGTGGGTTTATGGAGGAGGTATGTAACCAATTTTCAATTGAAAGTTGTCAAGACCATCATCCTCGTAAAGACCAGAATTAATGAGTTGCTCAAGAGTTGGACCCTGGATATTAGTCAAAGGTAAGGTTTGAGACATCTCTCCTGATTTCTTATGTGAGGAAGCTCTGGTTTCCACCATTAACCTTAGGTGAAGTGAATAGAATAGGATGAAGACAACTGAAGAATGATTTGATACAAGAAAATTAGATGACGCAACCTTGTCAAGATTATGATTGGTTTGAAGATTTGATTAGACATGGGTGAAGGATACTGTGCCCTAGATGTATGGGTAGATTTCCCAAAAGATAGCGGACATGAGTTCACAACACTTAGTCTATTTTTGAAGATTTGATAGAAGATTGATAGATCTGACAAGGTTTTGACACAACATGGAAAGGACTCAAATTGATTAAATAGAAGGATGAATTAGATTCAAAAGGCCACTTTTGGAAAATGATAGGATTCTCAATAGCTACTGCTCTATTCCTAACATAGTGATTTGTTCGATAGATTTTGGAAATAAGCTAAAAAAGATAAGTATCTAGCAATTCTGACAATTTTATGACAACTTTTCAAAATTTTCCCAAATGACACTCTACAGACTCATACGATAGTGGGCATGCTATGAAATGATAGTTGAAAATCTCGTACGATAGTTGCTAGCAAGATTTGACTTTTTGAATTTGACTGGCAGAATGACTCGTATGACACTAGGTTCTTTACCATACGATAGTTGGGCAGTAATGAAAAGACATTTGATAAAAAATCGTATGACTTTCTGACCTCCTGAGATGACTTTTGACTCCAGAAAGGAATTTCACTTCAAATTTTGCAAATTTAGGGTTTTCAGTTTTGGATTGTTTGCAAATGGTACTGTCTAGATTTGAAGAGTAGACCAGATTTGTTCATTTTTAGTAACCAAATAGATAAAAAAGCACACAAAATAGCAAGCAAGTGATTTCAAGCATGTCTAAAAACAATGAACAAGGGAAAAAGCAACCTTGCGCATGAACAATCAAGTGACTGAATTGTGCTAATCTCTGAGAGTGCTAATTGTGTATGTTCAAAAAAGTTTTGCAATAATGCACATATTCTTGAAAATGAAGATTTGGCCTCACTATGGTTTTTAGTAATGGTTTGACTCTACAACTTTTATGATCCAAAGGGGTGAACTCCAATCCCAGCACACCAGGGTTTTGACATAGTCCAAGAATTTAATCAATCAGGAGCTACTAGGGAGATCTGACAACCCAACAATGAACCACACCTATGAAGATTTCTTGCACAAGGACATTTATATAGCAGTTGTCACTACCACGACAAAAATAGCTATTACCGCTTGAGGTTCCATCAACGTGGTTGACCCAATTAAGGGAATCTCCACTATGGTTAACCCTCTCTAAAGGTGACTCACAAGATATACCACATGGAGACTGGTTCAAGATTCAAGGATTTGGGTTTCTGGTACTATCCAAAAAGGAAGTAGAGCATAAGCCCCTCGCCTTTTCACTTTTAACCCAAACAAAGTAGATAGATTAATCTGACATGCTAAGACCAAGATTATCTCACAAAGATCTATGACGTCAACCCCTTATGATCTATCAACCTCTCCGGAGAGAGAATGCCTCCATCAAAAGTTGAAGACACATGGATCTAATGGAACATGAGACTCCCTTAGTATCCTCCCTACCTACAAGGGTTCCTTCATTGAGAAGAGTTTCACTGGAAACTCACTTTCTCAAGAGCCATGAATAGTGTTCATAGGGCCTATTTACTATGTGTAACAAAGATGCTGAAAGCAAATCTATGTTCATTTTTAGAGCCCAAATGAAGTCTGTGATAGGAAAGAAATAAAAGTCACTCAAGCTAGACACATGAGATGTTTGTTTTAGATCCAAAATCAAAGTCTTATTAGCAAAGAAGATTACTTGAATTCCTCACAACGCGCTTAGTATATTTTTACCTATTTTTAGTAATTCTTGCACTTTTTCCAATCAAAACCAGTAGGAGTCAATAAAAAATAGAGAATTTCAATTGTTAAGATTAGCTGTTAGTCAAAATCTAAAAATCAAATCTGACAAACTGCTCTGAAAAATGAAACGATAATGAAAACCTGGTGCCAAAACTCATAAGACAATGGGTCTACTTCCAAACAACAGTCTAGAAACTCATACGACACTGGGTGAATGATGATATGACAGTTGAACTTCCAAATGATAGTGTGTATAGTCTGGCATGATTCTTGACCCAATAGACTATCGTACGATAGTGGGTATAGTCTGAGATGACTTTTGTTAGAAACTCATACAAAAATTGTATGGACAAAATTTAAAAATCATAGTTTTGGCTCAGAAATTGAGAAGAAAAGACAAAAATTGATAGAATTGAATTGAAAACCCATATCAGGGCCCCACGGTGGGTGCCAAAAATGTGTGTGTGAATTTTGTACCTATTCTGTAGACACAATACTTCAGTAAAACATTAGAGGTTAGGAAAAATGAAAGTTGTAATGAATTGAAAGCTAAACTAGCCAAGTGATTTACTGCCTTCTAATAGGTGCGAGTATGATGTTCGTAGATTGTAATCAAGATCAGTGACCTTGACGACACCTAAATGAAGGATTTGAATACAAAATCTAGATATGTAATGAAAGCAATTAATCTATCTTTTTTTTTAATTTTTAGATGCAATTGTGATGAAAAATGATATGTAAAAATTGATATGATATACTAATCTAGAAATGAAATTCTAATATGATATGCAATGCTATGTAAAATAATGATGATCTCACAAACTTGAATTCCCAAGATGATTCTTCAAGCTTCAATCGTTCAAATTCTTCAAATTTGATATGCTATGATTCCTACAGAGTAAGTTTGCAAATTCATGAGATATGATTATGAAGAGCTGAGCCTTCACTTATGGAAATCTAGGGCTTTGGAGGTGCATGAAAAAAAGCCATAAATCACTCAAATAACTCAGGTTGATTTTTGAGTTATTTTTAAATAAAAGATAATTAACTCACAAAAACATGCAAAAGCAGAGTTTAACTCAAAATAGAGTTTTGATTTAATTGATAATTGATAGTTGTCTGCTTTTCTGATTGTGCATGTTCTATTTATGAATTAATTTAATAATAAAGTGATTTATTTCCAACTTAACTGATTTTGAAAAATAAAACAGTTGATTTATGGGTTAATCAATTATTTTTCAAACTCTTATTCAAAAACAATATTATTAAAAATTGACAACTTGCTTTAATTAATTAAATAAGAATTTAATCAATTATTCATAGGATTTTGGATTTATTGTCAAAATTAAATAATACAATTAGGAATAAATAGAATTAACTTCAATTAAATAATTAAGTGGCAGAATTAAATCTAATTAATTAAATATTGAGAATATTCAATTAATCAAACTTTAGGATAAATAGGATTTATCGCCAAATAATCATTAAATTAAAGATAATTAGGATGATTAGGAATATTACTAGGAATATTCCCCGATGCACAATTTGAGATAATTAATTAGGATTCGATGATGTTCAGATGTGCCTTAGGTTACAACTTCGATGTCAATTTCATTCGATGTGTCGATGTAGGAGGTTAATGAACCTATAGCCCATTTTTGGGGTATTACAATAGTCAAAATTAGAGAGGAGATAATTTCAATCATTTCTATGATTAGAATAATAGAGATCAAAGAGGAAGAGGAAGAGGACAAGGATCTGGAAGAGGAGGCTTCCATGGAATATGTTTTCACTATGGAGAAGAAGGTCATAGGGCATTTGAATGTCCTCAATGCCAAGGAAGGATGGATAGGAGGAATGTAGGCCAAGCCAGAGTTGCACATGTTGATGAAGATGCTAGATCATCAAATTCTGAAGATGTTGAAAGAGGAGAAATGTTGATCAACAGAAGAGTCCTACTGAGTGGTGAAAATGAACCTGAGCAAAGGAGGAGCCTATTTCGCACCAAGTGAAAGTGTAAGGGTAAGTGTTGTGATGTGATTATTGATAGTGGCAATACTAATAATTTGGTGTCAAAGGAGATGGTGAAAAAGTTGAAACTCAAAAGGTAGAAACATCCACATCCATATCAGGTTGCCTAGGTGTAGGATGACCACAAGGTCATGGTCAATGAGCAGTGCCTAGTAAAGTTCAAGATTTGTGGGTACCATGATGAGGTACTATGTGATATCATACCTATGGGTGCATGTCACATGTTGTTGGGTAGGCCATGGCAGTTTGACAGATGTGCTATGCATGATGGTCATGCAACTACCTATTCCCTAACAAAGGATGGAGTGTGACATAAGCTAAAGCCATTGAAGGAGACTGAAGAAAAGGTATGTGGTAATGCAATAATAACTTTTGTTGATGGAAGAAAATTCCTAGATGGTATGAAGCATGAGCATGTGTGTTTTACCTTAAGTCCAAAGGCTGGGAAAGAGGAAGTAGAAGATGTACCTATAGAAGTTGCAGAATTATTGAATGACTTTCAGGATATTGTATCTGATAATGTGCTTGATTGATTACCACCAGTAAGAAAGATTAGTGATCAGATGGACTTGATTCCAGGAGCTAGTTTTCCAAATAAGGAAGCACACAAAATGACACTAGCAGAAAGTGAAGAGTTGAAGATAGATTTGAAGTTTAGTTCATCACATCATCCATAGATTGTATATAAAAGTAGTCATAGAAATGCATCTGAGTTGAGAAAGATAGATAAAGGAGGAATAAGTAGTGCTGAAGCTAAGGATTTTGTAGAACATTTGAAGAACATCCATGAGGAGGTGAGGAAGCACATTTCCAAAATGAATGTGCAGTATAAGGCTAAGGCAAATGAGAAAATGAGGCATAAGGAACTTCAGGCTGGAGATGAAGTCATGGTTCATCTACAGAAGGAGAAATTTCTAGTTGGTACATATAACAAGTTGAAAATGAAGAAGTTTGGGCCATGTAAGCTACTGAAGAAGCATGATTCAGGAAATGCATATGAGGTCGAGTTGCATATTGAGTTGAATATTTCACTAGTATTTAATGTTTCAGATCTGACAGAGTATCATGAAGGAGGTGTTGAAGATGAGGTTACAACAACATAGTGGAGTATTCTAGCGACTAGTTTAGATATCAAGGAGATTGAAGACATACTGGATAGTCATGTTGGCAGAAGCACAAGGAACATAAAATATGAAGAGTACTTGGTCAAATGGAAAGGATGACCTATTGAGGATTCATCATGGCTAATGAAGGAGGTTGACCATCTTGGTTTTCCTCTACACACCTGAGTCATGACAGGGTCACTTCTCAAATTACCCTAGGTGTCTGATGCAGGAGCATCCTAGGTGTAAGAGCAATCTTGCATCACCCAAAAATATTTATGTTTTTGTATTCAATAAGGGCTATCTTGTGTAGAGTTGCTATTTGTGGAAACTTTCTATTTTTATTAAGTTGATCATTTGATCTTGGAATGTTTTGATTTCTTCCTTGGAGGTTCATTTTGGTCATATCAGCCTACCAGTAAAGTCTCATTGACAGATCAAGTCTAGCTTTGTAGATATTGAAGATTTTTTGGTATTGGAAATAGGGTACAAAAACATTGAACTCATTTTTGAAAGCTTTAGAGGCCCCGAATGAGGTCAAAAATTTGGGTGATAGCAACTTGCACAAGTAAAGCCTACAAAGCACTTCGTGGCCTTTCTAGAATGGGGTTATAATAGTCAATCAGGTCAACTGGTGATGACTTATGGTCTTTGGAAGTTGGTCACCTGAAATGGCGGAAAATGATTTTCCTTCAAAATTTATGTTTGGGTTTCTAAAGTTATTTTGAGCCGACTTTGATGTAATAAATTGTAAAATAAAATAATTCTAAGTTTGGTCAGCCTTGTTGGCTAAAATTCCAAAACCTTCCCAGGTGGTGGAAAATTGCCTATATAAGGAAGGCTGTAGTGTTGTCTTAGGTAGTTTAGAATAGTTTTGGGTAGTAGATCTGGGTATTGATTCGAGACTTTGTCCTATAGAATATTGTAAGGTAATGCCCATGTGGCATTGCATATTGTAATTCTAAAATTTTGTAATTCCACATTTGTGGAGATAATAAGAAGCCCATTTTCTATTCTTGCATATTGTTGTTGTTTCTCTATTTCTATTATGTGTTTTTGGTATTAAGGGGAGCACCCTTCATCAAGTGGTATTAGAGAAAGAGTTCTTAAGTGTGTAAATAGATCACCAATTGTGAGGGAGTTTGCACCAAGATCATGGGTTAGGGTTTCTATGTAAACAGATCATCGATTGTGAGGTAGTTTTCACTAGTACTGTGGTTAGGGTTTTAGTGAGAATCAAGAAAATGCCTCCATAAAGGAAATGTGGTAGAAGAGCTAGTGATGTAACACCTAAGGTTAGAGTTCTCCAGAGACAAGTGTGAGTATTTCAAGAGGAGATTCATAGAGGAATGAATCTTAATGTCAGAGACAAAAGCGAGGATGAAGCCAAAGAAGAAGATCAAGAAGGAGAAGTTGAAGTTGTGACCTAGGAAGAAGAAAGAATTTTCTGAGCCATTTCTAAGAGTGAAAAAAGACCTAAGATTGAGGTTCCTACATTTTTAGGAAATCTTAACCTAGAGGAGTTGATTGACTGGATCAATGAATGTGAAGAATATTTTGAGTATGAAGATATTGAGGATCCTGATCGGGTCAAGTTTGTGAAGGCCAGACTGAAAGGTCATGTGAAGATCTGGTGGCAAGAGATTCAATTGGAGAAAAATAGAAGAGGGAAAGATAAAATCACAAGATGGGATCGAATGGTGGATAAATTGAAGTGGCAGTTCATTCCTATTGATTATGAGCTTGACCTAATGAAGAAGATGCAAAGTTTGAAGCAGGCAGGAAGATCCATTCAGGAGTATACAAAGGATTTCTATTGAATCCTCATCAAAATAGACCATGCAGAAGTGGATAAGGTAAAATTTTCCTATTACCTTAATGGTTTGAGGCCAAGCATTCAGGAAGAATTGAATCTAGTTCGAATGAATAGTATTGAAGAGGCATACTAGTTTTCCCTAAAAGTAGAGAAAAATTTGAACAAGAAGTTTGAGAGCAGACAAAGTGGAAGAGGTCATGATGGAAGATCTCATGGATGGTCATATGGGGATCGAAATGAAGATCTGAAAAAGCATGATGAGGCCAATAACAATCAGAATCAGAGATGAGATAATTTCAATCATTTCCATGATAAAAATAATAGAGATCAAAGAGGAAGAGGAAGAGGAAGAGGACAAGGATCTAGAAGATGAGGCTTCTGTGGAACATGTTTTCACTATGGAGAAGAAGGTCATAGGGCATTTGAATGTCCTCAATACCAAGGAAGGATGGATAGGAGGAATGAAAGCTAGGCCAGAGTTGCACATGTTGATGAAGATGCCAGATCATCAAATTTTGAAGATGCTGAAAGAGGAGAAATGTTGATCAACAGAAGAGTCATGCTGAGTGGCAAAAATGAACCTGAGCAAAGGAGGAGCCTATTTCGCACCAGGTGCAAGTGTGAGGGTAAGTGTTGTGATGTGATTATTGATAATGGTAGTACTGATAATTTGGTGTCAAAAGAGATGGTGACAAAGTTGAAAATCAAAATGCAAAAACATCCACATCCATATCGGGTTACCTAGGTGTAGGATGACCACAAGGTCATGGTCAATGAACACTACCTATTAAAGTTCAAGATTGGTGGGTACCATGATGAGGTACTATGTGATATCATACCTATGGATGCATGTCACATGTTGTTGAGTAGGCCATGGCAGTTTGACAAATGTGTTGTGCATGATGGTCATGCGAATACCTATTCCCTGACAAAGGATGGAGTGTGACATAAGCTAATGCTATTGAAGGAGACCGAAGAAAAGGTATGTGGTAATGCAAGAATAAATTTTGTTAATGGAAGAAAATTCCTAGATGGTATGAGGTATGAGCATGTGTGTTTTACCTTAATTCCAAAGGCTGGGAAAGAGGAAGTAGAAGATGTACCTATAGAAGTTGTAGAATTATTAAATGAGTTTTAAGATATTGTATTTGATAATGTGCCTGATGGATTACCACCAGTAAGAAAGATCAGTGATCAGATGGACTTGATTCCAAGAGATAGGTTTCCAAATAAGGTAGCACATAGAATGACACTAGTAGAAAGTGAAGAGTTGAAGATAGAATTGAAGTTTAGTTCATCACATCCTCCATAGACTGTATATAAAAGTAGTCCCAGAAATGCATCTGAGTTGAGAAAGATAGATAAAGGAGAAATAAGTAGTGCTGAAGCTGAGGATTTTGTAGAACATTTGAAGAACATCCATGAGTAGGTGAGGAAGCACATTGCAAAAATGAAAGCCCAGTATAAGGCTAAGGCATATGAGAAAAGGAGGCATAAGGAATTTCAGGTTGGAGATGAAGTCATGGTTCATTTATGGAAGGAGCAATTTCTGTTTGGTACATATAACAAGTTGAAAATGAAAAAGTTTGGGCCATGTAAGATACTGAAGAAGCATGATTTAGGAAATGCATATGAGGTTGATTTGTCTACTGAGCTAAATATTTCACCAGTATTTAATGTTTCAAATCTAACAAAGTATCATGAAGGAGGTGTAGAAGATGAGGTTACAGTAGCACAATGGAGTATTCTAGCAACCAGTTCAGATATCAAGGAGATTGAAGACATACTAGATAGTCGTGTTGGTAGAAGTACAAGGAACAGGACATATGAAGAGTACTTGGTCAAAGAGAAAGGATGACCTATTGAAGATTCATCATGGCTAACGAAGGAGGAGGTTAACCATCTTAGTTTTTCTCTGCACACCTAAGTCATGATAGGGTCACTTCTCAAATTACCCCGAGTGTCTGATGCAGGAGCATCCTGGGTGTAAGAGCAATCTTGTATCACCCAAAAAATATTTTTGTTTTTGTATTCAATAAGGGCTATCTTTTGGAGAGATGCTATTTGTGGAAACTTTCTATTTTTAGTAAGTTGGTCATCTAATCTTGGAATGTTCTAATTTCTTCCTTGGAGGTTCATTTTGGTCATATCAACCTACTAGTAAAGTTTCATTGACAGATCAAGTCTAGCCTTATAGATATTGAAGATTTTTAGTATTGGCAATAGGGTATAGAAAATTTGAACTTAGTTTTGAAGCCTTTAGAGGCCCCAAATGAGGTCTAAAATTTGGGTGACAAGCGCTTTCATGAGTCATGCTTGTAGAGGACTTTGTGGCCTTTCTGGAATGGGGTTATAATAGTCAATCAGGTCAACTGACAATGACTTATGGTCTTCGGAAGTTGGTCACTTGAAATGGCAGAAAATGATTTTCTTTCAAAAATTTTGTTTGGGTTTCAAAAGTTATTTTGAGCTGACTTTGATATAATAAATTGTAAAATAAAATAATTCTAAGTTTGGTTGGCCTTGTTGGCTAAAATTCTGGAACCTTCCTAGGCGGTGGAAAATTGCCTATATAAGGAAGGCTGTAGTGTTGTCTTAGGCAATTCAGAATATTCTGGGTAGTAGATTTGGGTATTGATTCGAGGTTTTGTCCTACAAAATATTGTAAGGGAATGCCCATGTGGCTTTGCATATTGTAATTTTGAAAGTTTGTAATTCCACATTTGTGGAGATAATAAGAAGCCCATTTTCTGTTCTTGCATATTATTGTTGTTTCTCTATTTATGTTATGTGTTTGTGGTATTAAGGGGAGCACCCTTCATCACTTTGGGTGACAGGACTATGAAATTCAAAGGGTAATCTAAATAATCAAGTGTGACAAAAATATCTTCAACCATACCATCTGGCTTGACAGTGGAATTATCAGCTAATTGTATTATTGTAGTTGTATCTCGCAAACCAATGATACTAAGCTTTAGCAAAACTTCCCTAGTCATGACATTGATTGATGCTCCTAAATCAATTAGGACATTCTGGATTTGGATACCATTAATATGTATAGTGACTACTGGACTTCTTGGGTCAGAATACTTAGGCATTATAACTTTGCTTAGCATGAGATCAGAGAGCTAGCCTAAGACATGGATAGTATAAGGGTCCTTTTTCTTCCTTCCAAGCTGCTTGATATAGGATTCTTTGATTGCTTTAGTATAGATTGGAATTTCTTTAAGGGCATCCAACAAGGGAATTTACACTATCATTTTCTTGATTTGATCGATCAAATTAGTTGCTACAGGATTTTATTTTGGAGGAACTACCCGAGATAATATTTGTGGACAAGCAAGATTTTTAAGCACTGGTGCAGTTTGAGCTACAGGTGGAACATCAGTAGGCTAGTTCACAAGTATGTCCTCGACATCAGCAAATTTGATTATTATTGGCTCCTTAGGTGCAGGCAGTGTATTTCTTGATCTGAGATGGATATCATTTACTTGCGAGGAATAAGGTTGCTTCTTGTTATTAGGATTTAGAGTTGGCTGAGTAGGAAGTTGAGTTGGCTTTTGAGGTTGCTAGTGGCTGCAAGAGGTGGTGGCATAATAGCTTGCTGCTGAGGTGGAGGCATAATTGCTTGCTGTTGACTAGACTGGTTGGGTCCCCACTGAGGTTGTGGTTTTCAGTTACCATAAGGTGGCCATTGGTTATTCTGATGTAGCTATTGATAGGGGTTAAACTATTGTTGGTATGGGTTAAATGTTGGCTATTGCTGATAAGCTTGGTTATAGTGCGGCTGTTGGTTGGACCAATTATAATTCCAATTCTGACCTTGAGGAGCAAAATTTTGGGGGTTATGGTTTGACCATTGACTACTATTATTATTATAACTAAAATTATTCAGTGGGTCTAGAGGCATACCTTATCTCTGAGCCCATGGACATCTTTGAGAAACATAGAAAACTTCTCCATTCTCCTCATCTATGGCTTTAAACTTAGTGGGCATTGGATTAATGTCCACAGATGCAACTATTTTGCATTTACAATTTCTTTTCTTTTCTCTGCAATGAGAATAGAACTCAGCTAGCACAACATCTAATTCTTCCTTCTTCCTCCTCACCTACATACTATCTAGTTGAGTGGCAACATCATTGATGATGTCTTGCTTGAAGTTAGACAAAAAATTAGATAGGTCCATTTTGGATACTCTTGAACCACCATTGGACTTATGTGGTAGCTCTCTAAGTCCCCTACCCTTCTTCACAGTGGCCCTTGAATAATTTAGACATATATTCTTTATGTTAGCCCAACTTTTTTGTGTGATATCTCCTCCTGCCATCAGGTCTAGAGACTCAATTCTTCCATCATTCACAACCTTTAAGAAAAAGGTGTTTTTGAGATGCCTCATTTAGTTGGTGCTATGTATTATGCTGCAATTTGAACATGAATCTTGATACATAATCCTCCAAGTTTTCATCCTCCTTTTGAGAAATTTTTAAAATGTCATCACCTTTCAAATCTTGACCCCTATAGTATTCTTTATACTTTGAAAGAAATAGATTGTGCATGGCATTCTAGTCTGCTACAACATTGGCACCCAACCCCATGAACCATCTCAAGACAACCTCTTTTAGAGTCGATGTAAACAACTTTAGCTTGTGGGCATCAGTTATATAGTCATAAATTTGGCAAAGGATGTCAAATTCAAAGAGGAAGGTCTCAGGGTCTTCTATAATGATGCCATATAATTTGGGTAGCACAACAGTAGGTATTTTCTTCAAATTTTGATTACCTTGCCGAGGAGGGATACGAAAAGGAAAGGGGGCCTAAGCAGCCACTCTAGGAGGAGGACCTGGTGGTGGTGGCTGATAGATAATAAGAGCAAGTGGGTTTTATTGGTATTCAGGTTCAGCAAATAGGTCATTCAAATGCAGTGATTCCTGAGATGATGAAGAGGATATGTGTTTCTGAGCATCAACAAATATATTTTCAAAGGGTTCTTCTTCTTCATTCTCACTTTAGAGTTCTTCAACTTTAGGATTAAAAATATCAAATGGGTCCTCTTGGTAGTTATGGGGAAGAATTCTCCCAAGGTGGTCTCTCCCATGCATAAAATGCTTACTTAAGGCTAAGCGCTAGATTAGGACTGAGAATGCAACTACAAAGATAAGTTTGAATTAACACCATCCCTGGCAATGACACAAAAAATGCTTGGCCAAATAATAGTATTAGAAACCCATAGAAATGGATTGCCTATTTTAGGATTGGACACCCTAAATGATTTCTAAATGGATTAATAAGTCATATTTAATTATCAACCATGGACGTAAACTTGGAATGGAATTCACAAATTATATGCTTCAAACCTTCTCAATCTAAGACTAGCTATGGAATTCAAATGCTTATGCTTTAGGAAAACTATGCTAGAACTTGGTAAATGAAGTTATTCTAACAAAGTAGGAATTCACGGTAGGGAATTAATCTAACCGCCTATACTACAAGAACAGACTACCAATTCTTTTATCAGAAGCTATAGGAACAACATAGTTCTAATTACTTAGAAATAAATAGAAAAATGAACTCTACACTAATAGAACAATTCACTCATCAAGTGGGCCCCCTTGAATGAGTGAATAGGAAATACAATCAAGATAAAAGATATAAACTTGAACTGAGCATTCTATTCATCCATAACAAAATGATTACACTTGATTGAAAATATTATTACAAGAGTTCTATTATAAAAAGTAGTTCATTTGACTAACTCCAAAAGAGTCACAACAATTGATTATTTAAAGGAAAGCTACAACTATCTCCTAAATCTATGATCACTTCATAAATGAGGATCAGTTACAACTCATAAAGTTCCAGAATAGAAATATCATTGAACATGAATAATCTCTAGGAATATAGCATGTTAAGGAAATTAAATCTGTGTGCTGCATGTAACAGAAAACATCAATTGATTCACTTTTCTTGCAAAGATTCCACAATCCCACGGTTGGTTTTGATTACTCTGGTGCCACTATGTTGGTTCTTGAATGTCCATGGTCAACACCTACAAAACAATCAATGCACACACATCCAACCATATACATATATATCCTCATCATTAATATTAGGAAAAGGTGTAAGTTCTAATTAACACTCTTGCAAGTCCTACGTCTATAGGAGGTAACTACCCAAAACATAGCTTAGGCAAGGAAACATTCATTAACATGTCTAGCTACTACATTTACCATTCTTTTCCATGAATTCAAGCAAATATCATGTCTTTAAAGTATCCATATTTCCATTTTATGTTTTCACATATATAACATATACATAAAAACCATAAGTTCATATGATTGAAAACTATAAATTCATGTTTGTGTGTAATTAACTATTCTGAAAAGAGGATAAAAAGTACTGAGAAAGATGGCTATTTAGAAGCCCATCAGGGATACGCATCCACTAGAGGTTCTTCTACTAGCTGATTGATAATTACTTTCCCTTTGATTGCTTTCTGATCTATGTACTAAATGTTGAACTCACTGAGTAGCATGGCCCATTTTTCCATATGGTGTGTGAGAGTTATCCTTGATAAAAAATAGTTTAGGGGGTCCACCCTTGAGATGAGCTTGATTGTATGGCTAAGCATGTAATGTCAAAGCTTTTGGGTGGCAAAGACCACTACAAGGCATGATTTCTCCATTGGTGAATAATTGAGGTCATAACCAACTAGAGTTCGACTGATATAATAAATGGGTCTCTTTTTTGTTATCATCATGCTATGCTAAGAGTGCCCCTAGTGCTGTAGTGGTCGTTGAGGTGTATAGTATGAGAGGGCATCCTAAAACTGGTGGTATAAGGATGGGAGAGTTAGCTAGATATTCTTTTAGCTTGTCAAAGCTTCTCTGATAGATGGGATCCCATTTGAAGTTTGTGTCCTTACGAAGTAGATGTGTGAATGGTTGGCACTTGTCTACCAACTATGTTATGAATCATCTCACTGATTGCAACTTTCATTGTAAGATTTTGAGTTGTTTGAGTGTTCTTGGTGGAGGTATTTTTGTTATTTCTTTGACCTTCTTGGGATCAATTTCTATGCCACGCCATGATACTATAAAGCCTAGAAGCTTTCTTGATGTTACACCAAAGACACACTTCTTTGGATTAAGCTTTAAGCCATAATGATGAAGATGATTGAACACGCTTTCAAGGATGTCAAGGTGTTCATAGCTTGTTTTGATTTTTCAAGAATGTCATCCACATAGTCTTCTAGGATCTTATGAATCATATCGTGGAAGATTTCTATCATTTCTCTTTGATATGTAGCTCTTGCATTTTTAAGCCCAAATGGCATCATGTTGTAGTAGAAAGTACCACATGGTGTGGTAAATGTTGTCTTATGCCGATCTTCTACTACTATGCGGATATGATTGTATCTTGAGAAACCATCCATGAGTGAAAACATCTCATGAATCACTATAAGATCTATTATCATGTCTATGTTGGGTAGCGGTAAATCATCCTTGGGACATGCTTTATTTAAGTCTCTAAAGTCAATAAAGATCATGATCTTTCTTGAAGGTTTGGTGATAGGCACCATGTTGGAGATCTATTCTAAATAGTCTATAACTCTGATGATCTTGGCTTGGAGAAGTGATGCAAGGGCATTCTAGGTTAATAGGTAAATCTGCATGGGAGGTGTATGTTTGGCCAGTGTTACTCACTTGCAGCCTTCACTAATGGTCTTGGTCATTGAAGGAAGCTCGATCACTGAAGGAAATCAGTAATCTCTGGTGCTTGGTGAAAGTGTTACTCGGTGATGTCTATGGTTCTTAGTCAACAATGGTACTTAGTGATGCCTACCATGCTCGGTTATTTCACTATTACACGGTAAATTTGGTTTACCGACTAGAGTTCTATGTGATTTGTTGGGCTGACTTGGTGCATTTATTGTTGGTAGCTATTGTTACAGGCTGACATGTTGGATTAAATTTTTGTTAGGCTATTTTGATGCTGACTTGTATTGAATTTAATAATTATTGGGGGGAGTTAATGGTTTCATCCATTTGACTTGTGGCTGATGATTAATATTTATAGGATCTTTGGGTAGATGTTTTAGGTATCATCAAGGGATCCTCAGAAGAGAAGAAGTTCATGACTTGGAAGACTTAGTGAATTTGATCTGAGGTTTTGAAAGCTAGAGTTGGTGAAGTTGTGGAAAAGATCTTGCATGATCTTGTAGATCAGATTGTTATCTGATAGTTTGTAGTTGCAGAGCTAGTGGTTTGCACACTTGGAGACAAGGAGATTGCTTGGAGGCTTACGAGCTCAAGTTTAGATCTACCTTAGGGTTTCCATCAGTTGCTGATTGTTTTCAAAACTGAACTAGCTAGTGTTGTATTGGATCCTGTGATCTTGCAAAATTGTTTCTGATTGTAATTGGCCCTAATCTAGAAGGCCTTACAGTCAGGCATGTTAATGAAAATCATAAGTTAAATAATTATTTTTTGTTGTGTTATTGAGTATTCTACTATGTTGATTGTTGGCTACAAGGTTTGGACTGTCCTTAATTGGATGCACCATCCTTGACTGCATTAAGTGGTATCAGAGTGAGAGAGTTGATCTTGTGGAGCAAAGGTTGACCTAGCAAGGATAATCTTGTGAAGTTGATCTAGTTGGTGAAGAGATCATATGATCTTGATTGTAGATCTGTGGCACTAAACTTTTGGATCTTTTCCTAGTTGTTTGTTCAAGGTGGCAGCTTGAGATCTGACTTGCATACAACTTGGAGATTGCCATAAGGTGGTTAGTGTAGGGTTTTTTGCAAAGGGTTTCTCTTATATTTAAGGATGCCTCTGAGAATATTGGACCCTAGAGTACTTGCATATCTCTGTGATACTATTGAATCTAGGATTACAAAGAAGGTGAAATCAAATTTTAGATTTGAGATGGAGTTGATGAAGAATGACATGGTCACCGAGATCATGAGAGTTGTTGCTGGTGTACCTCAGAATGTGTTGGAAATTTGGTTGAAGTGAGTACATAGATGTTGTCATTATGGAAACATATGATCCACATGAAGATCACACAGGACTAAGAGCAAGTATAGCAGAGCGCATTGCAAATTTGTCTAAGTGTGAGATAGTGTTTTCACCAGTGCACCAGGATATAGTTTGTGTTTACAATGTTGAATGGAGTAAGTTCAGTGCTTGTGCACTTGAACATAGAGTCTATGATGAATAATGATGACCCATCTTAGATTGCAAGTTAGCACAACATGTACGGAATTAGTTATGATAGTTTTACCAAAGACAGTGTTATGCCGACAGGACAAAATATGAAGGCAGAATTGGTAAAGAGTTAAGGGATTATTTTGTTTATAAAAATAATAACTTAACAATATAAAGGGACAACATCCTAGATGTTAACTCTTGGATAAAGATATATGGAAGCTGACCATGTAAATTTATTATCTTTAATAACTAGTATATATGTAATTGTAAATGCAAGAAGAGAAGATATGATGTAATATTGTAATGATATGATGTGAATGTAAGAGCAGCAAAAAGATATTGATGCAAGTAGCATAAAGTTATATACCTTAATCCATTTTGTAATAAGTATACATTGTACATTACTTGTTTGGGTAGTGGGATCATCTGGTAATCAAATTTCGTATTGACAACTCCTAACAGGGTCAACATCCTTAACATGATACTTTTGATTAGTGGATCCTTGTGGGTATCTTCCCCATTGGGGTTTTCCCTTGGCTAGGGTTTCCTCAAGAACATATCATGTGTTATGAGTGTTGGCATTAAGTATGATTGTCATCAGTGACAACACTTATTCAGACTCTTAGTGTTTACCGAGCAGAATAGTGTTTACCAAGTAGAACAATGTTTATCGAGCATAATAGTGTTCACCGAGTAGAATAGTGCTTACCAAGTTATCTTCACTGAGTGATGAGATGAGCAGCGTTTACCGAGTGCCAACACAGTAAATAGGGAATTCAGTCTCTACCAAGTGACACTATATCTACTAAGTCCCTAGTATATACTGAGTTTGAAACTACAACCAAGTGGTTAGTATGGACCGGGCCTCCACTTCTACCGAGTGCATGATGATGCCGAGTAATGCAGTGGATGCCAAGTATCAGAAAGTCACCAAGTTAGTTTGCAGTAATCAAGTCACTATATTTGGGTTGACTCAGTAATACTTGTGTTTGCTTGTTTAGAGCCGACTTTGATATTGTTTTGTAATTATTTTGGATTGATATATAAACAATGTTTTTGTATCCTATCCAAAGTGTGAAAAAAAGAAGCGAAAAAGAGAAGAAAGGAAGAGATAAGTGAATTACAAAGGGATACAATAGTATAAGAAGTAGCATAGACATATCTATCATAGAAGGTGATTAGTACATCAAAGAATCTCAATCAGCAAGCACAGTTGCAAGTAAGAGATCTACTGTTTCATCCTAATAGGTGAATCAGCCCCAAATCCTTTAACCGAGTAGACTTAACAATCTTTGCAAAAATATCTTAACTGAGTGCATACTTCTTTGTATGTTTGTAAATCCTCTAACAAGGTGGACCTAGTAGTCCTTATTGCTCCTAATAGGGTAGATCATCAGAAGTGATCATTGTAAGCCTTAACCAGCAAACTTTATACTACAGTATTGAAGTTTAGTGGGTTTCATCCCCACCCCAGTTTTACTTTCTATTTGGAAGGTTTCTCGGTCACCAAATCTCTGTGTTCAAAATGTTATGAATGTTTTATTCTTTCTATTACTCATGCATATAGTTAGTTTATCAATCTAATGTCATTGAGAAAATGGTTGAGATCTAAAATTTGTAAAAGTTTTGAAGTTACTAATTCACCCCTCCCCTCTTAGTAACCTAGCTAGTCTTGAATATTTACAACAATTGGTATCAGAGCTCCGTGGTTCTTAGAATAAAGTTTGATAGCTTGAGAAAAGATTCAGGACAATGGAGATATTCAAACTTAACAAAGTAATTGAGAATGAAAAGCTAGATCTGGAAATGGCCATAACTCAACTCAAGGAAGCAAAAGAGCATCTTTCCATTTCCCTAAAAAGAAGGAAGGAACTTGCAAATCAGATGAATGACCACCAATATGTTGAAGAAAATATTGAAAACTTTTTCCCTTCAAGTAGCTTAGATGAAGAAAACAATGAAGCAAAAGAACTTCTAGAAAAGAATGGATCTCTACAAGAAGAAGTAAGAAAATTGAAATGAGAATAGGAAATTCAGTCAACAAGATTCTGTGAAATCTTGGAACAAAGAAACAAGATGAAAGATGAAATAGATGGAAAGAACAATGAAATCCAAAATCAAACTCTTCAGCTAGAAAACCTTATTAATCAAGTCTCCAATGCAAATGAAGAAATCTTGACTCTAAGATCATAAAATGAAAATATAAGAGAGGAACTGAGATCTAAAAAGCAAATCAATTTAAGATTGATAAGTGACCTAGATACTAAAAGGAAAATCAATGAAAGAATGTTGAAATCTCAAGAAGATATGAATCAGGTGTATGAACGGAACCTTCATAGGCAAAAAGGAAAAGCAGGACTTGGATACAAAGAGGAAGGTGAATCCTCCAAACAAGGTACTTAAATGAATCAGAAACCTACTTGTAATCACTGTGGCAAAATTGGTCATACTTCAAACAAATGTTGGAGCAATGGAAAAGAAAAATTCAATGGAAAATGCTACAATTGCAATCAACATGGTCGTAAAGCAAATGAATGCAAGGAGAAACCAAGATTTGAAGGCAAATGTCACAAATGTAACAAACAAGGTCACAAGGCCTCAGAATGTAGAACTAAAACACCCAATCTAGCAAAACAAATTATGAAAGCAATATTTGGTTGGGATTACAACACTTGGTGTAGATGTCATTATTATGGAGAATATGGACACATTGGCATGAATTATGTAAGGCATCACTTGAGAAAAAGGGATACTACCATAAGATGTTACAAATGCACTAAGCTTGGTCACATAGCTAAAAATTGCATGAATCTAGGCAAAGTTGAAGATGAAAAGAAAGCAAAAGTAGATAGCATCAGGAAGTAGATAAGACAAAAATGGATCCCTAAACCTACCAAGCAAACCAGTCCAAGTAATGAAGTCACTCATGAAGAGAGTGGCTCTATCAATTCTAACTAAGTCTCCAAGAAAGAACTAGAACTGTATCCTCATAGACATATTCTAAATAGTTCCTGAATTGAAAGGAAGAAAGATCCAAATTAGTATGCAAGATACAGGAGAAATACAAGAAGGTCGGTATCAGTTTCAACCAAGCAAGGTTGGGAGTAACATAATTTCATTCAGTTACTAAGTAAGGTCATAGCAGTATGTTCCCCGAGTTGCGGAATCTTCACCAAGAAATTAATTCTTAGTGGATGACAGTCTATCGAATTCTATACCCTAATTCCTACGGAGCATTAATGACAAAGTTTTAACAAAAAGCATGAAATCAAATTCATTCTTCACCATGAATATCAGCATATTAAGCAAAAAAATTTCTAAGTGCGATCAAGTGATTCAAAGCAAATTTTGCAGTAGAAATTTTTTGAAGAGCTACCATGGCATCATCTAGCACCAAAGTAAAGAAAGGTTCAGAAATGTTAGTTCATGGAGAATGGAAAGCACTGGATTTCAAACTCATTCCTGCAATTGCAGAAACCCTAGATCCAAGTGGAGCTTAGTCTCAAATTCCTCCAAAGGTACTTCTTGTAAATGACATTCACAGTCATTTTAGATGTACAATTCAAGAACTTGGAACCCTAGAGATAGATGTTGTTCATGATGAACTATGTGTTGATGGTGTTCTCAAATCAGAACATAAACATTTGGAAGATAAGGGTTTAACACATATCACCCACTTGCCTTAGAGTTTCCAGATAAAATGGATAAGATATATTCTAAGCCGAGTGCATGAAGGTAAAATTTGGCTTGAGAAACTAGTGGAAATATCAAAGAAGATGATTCACCGAATCACTGGTCTTCCCATGCTTGCCAAGGCAAAATCTACAAAAACCCTAGGTCGGGTAGAGCTGGAAAAGAAAACCCTAGCTGACTGGGATGGTAGAGGTATGAGAATAAACAACATTACCGATGTAGAACTAAAATTTGGCACATATGTAATAGCTCACAAGATATACAGTTCAAGTCGGCAGAATAGTGTTCTGTGTGAAGCAGTTGACCTAGCCTATAAAATTGTGAAGAAAAATATGTCATTTGACCTAGCAGATCTATTGTTGAAATAGTTCAACAAGAATATGGAGAGCATCCAAACCTCAAAGAACAATCCATGTAAGTTTGGCTCGCTGTTGGTTTGTTTATTTTTCTATGCTCAAAATTTTTTCCCATCTAAAGGCACAGTAAAATGGAGAAAGGATGTGCCTATTCTTTATCAGATAAATGAGTATATTGTAGAAATGGGTGAGAATTTTACAAGCATAATGGATAACTATTTTGAATCTTTTAAGGAGAAGATGAATAACAGATTCCACTAAAGTTGGTGGAAGATTATAAATATGATGTTTGTTTTATGGTTGATTGTGATAGAGTATATATTCAGGTAGTAAGGCCCAGGATTGTATGGGTAAAACCTCTTCCTTATGAGATAAACATTGATGAGACAAAGGATATAATTGAAGCCCTAGTGAATCAACCCATTGATCCAAAGGCTCCGTACTTTGGAACATATGATGAAGCTAAGGTAAGAATTGAGCTAAGCATAAAGCTTCCACAGACGGTTAACAAAGGCAAAAAGAGGATGGCCAAGATGCAATCTAGCATACCTCTAATGTTAACCAAGGACAAAGGAGAGGATATTGTAGAAGAAGAAGAAAAGGATGAGAGTAAAGAAGAACAAGTGCCTATAAAGAAGAAAGGAAAGGTAACTATCACCAAGGAACCTGAGCAACCCACTATAGTATTCACAAGGAAAAGATCGAGGGACAAGGCAGGAAAAGTCAAGGATGATATAGTACTCAAAAGCCTCCTCCCTCTTTTGAAGAAAAGATTAAGGATTTGAGAGAAGGATTTGGAATTGCAAATTTCAAATCTCTCAAATATGAAACAAGGTCAGAGGCAAAGCAAAAGGAAATTGAAGATGCTGTTATTGAGAAAATGGGAAGATGGAAATACTCGCCTGAAGAATTAGCTTGTCAAATCCCAGGAGCTTTATTAAACCCAATCAAGATGAGATGGTCCAATGCACGGCAAATTGTCAAGGACATCTATGCTCAAACCTTAAGGAAATTGATGCCAAGTTTGAAAAATGCTGAAATAAATAAGGCATTGATAGATAATGAGTCCAAGATGACACTAAAATTCAACAATTTCTTAATTTTGATCAAGGATATAGAGTCGGTTGTGAAGAGTGCAGAATCTACTTGGAAAAAAATTTATCATCTTCACAAACTAAGTACTAAAACTGTGATAATTAAAGATATTGAAGATGACAGTGATGAAGAAGATGAAGAAACAGTTCAGATTGATAATGTTGTGATAGAAGAAGCAGGAAAAGAAGCTACCAAGGAAGCTGAGAAGAATGTTGAGGAAGATGATCCAGTTCGGATAGCTGTAGAGGTAATTGCCTCACTTCCCCACTCTCCAGTAAAAATTGTTACATCTAGCCCAAAGAAAACTTCAAGTGTGATTGTGACAACTCCCTCAGATACATCAAATGTCCAATCATCACTAGCACAACTCAATGTATCAACAACAGAAGTGGCTACCACTTCATCTACCAAGCTTCAGCCTCCTTCTTCCATTGAGTTGCAGTCTTCTGTACCTTCTTCAATTTTGATTTTTTCAGCAGTAAGTACTTTAGATTCTACAGTTGTAAATACTTCAGTTTTTGGTTTATCAAATATTCTAGTTAGCATCCCATCAGTTGGAAGTTTATCAATTTTCACTACAAGTCCTACTATGTCTACCATAATTTATACTACAAAAGCATTAAGTATAAAGACTCAACTGAGTACAAAATTTTTGAGCAAGAGTGTAGTAGAAGGTATAGATCTAGATGAGGAGATAGAAATTCCCCAGTTAGATTTTGTAAACCTCACTGCAGATCAAATGCAAACAGTTGGTGAACTCCTCCAGAAGAAAGCAAAGCAGAAGAAACTAAAAGAAGAAAGAGATAAGGAATATAAAATCATTGAGGATGCCAAGAACATTTTGACAGAAGCTATATGTGTTGAAGTTGATTCCTCTCAACACATTTTGTTGCAGTTGGCAGAAGTAGTTAACAAGTTTAATGATGATTCCTCTAGAACAGACAAGTTGCTTGAGAAGGCTAAGAAGAAGTTTGATAATGAAGTGCTTGAGCACATTGCTCAGCAAATAGCTATCAATCAGGTAGGGTTATCTTCAATTTTGACTAGCATTGACTCCTCCCATTCCAAGGTAACATCTCTTTTTGTCAAAATTTGTAATGTTGCCAAGTTCTCAAAGGAGATCAAAGACAAAATAAATAAGATTGATGAGGATCTAAAGATCAGTGCACAAAAGTTGCAACTTGAACCTAGTTCAAGCTCTGCACATCATATGACAGTCATATTCCTATCTAATAAGCTGTCAAAATTATTGAGAGAAGATGCAAGGATCAGATCAACATTAATAGATATTCAAAACATGATCCTTCCCATCATGGATACAATGCAAAAACATATTTCATACTCAAAAATATTGATCCATGACAATCAGTTTTCAATTGCAGATCACATGATTGAACTCTCTGTAGAAGTCCAAGTTGCACTCCATACATGAAAGATTCTATAAGAAAATTGGGATAGAACTCTAGCATTAATAAGTAAGGTACACCTTGATTTTCTCTCACATTTTGGCATCTCTATGTAAAATATTTGTATATACACCTTTGGCATTATTGTCAAAAAGGGGGAGAACATATATAAGATATATGAGATATGAAAGGGGGAGAAAGTATAAATAGGAAATATGAGTATGAGGTGATACAAGATATTTGTATATATACTATATAGGGAGACATGAAATGTATATACAATAGTATGAAAAAAAAGAGAGACAGATTCAGCATGATTTTTTGTTTTTGGGCAATAAGTGTTTTTGTCACTAATGCCAAAGGGGGAGATTGTTGGCATTAAGTATGATTGTCATCAGTGACAACACTTATTCAAAATCTCAATGTTTACCAAGCAGAACAATGTTTACCAAGCAGAATAGTGTTTACCGAGAAGAACAATGTTTACCAAGCAGAATAGTGTTTACCGAGCAGAACAGTGCTTACCAAGTTATCTTCACTGAGTGATGAGATGAGTAGTGTTTACCGAGTGCTAGCATGGTAAATAGGGAATTCAGTCTCTACCTAGTGACACTATATCTACCGAGTCTCTAGTATATACCAAGTTTGAAACTACAACCGAGTGGTTAGTATGGACTGGGCCTCCACTTCTACCGAGTGCATGATGATGATGAGTAACGCAGTGGATGCTGAGTATCAGAAAGTCACCGAGTTAGTTTGCAGTAATTGAGTCACTATATTTGGGCTGACTTAGTAATACTTGTGTTTGCTTGTTTAGAGCTGACTTTGATATTTTTTTGTAATTATTTTGGATTGATATATAAACAATGTTTTTGTATCCTATCCAAAGTGTGAAAAAAAGGAAGAAGTGAAAAAGAGAAGAAAGGCAGAGATAAGTGAATTACAAAGGGATACAACAGTATAAGAAGTAGTAGAGACATATCTATCATAGAAGGTGATCAGTACATCAGAGAATCTCAATCAGCAAGCATAGTTGCAAGTAAGAGATCTACTATTTCATCCTAACAGGTCAATCAGCCCCAAATCCTTTAACCGGGTAGACTTAACAGTCTTTGCAAAAATATTTTAACCGAGTGCATACTTCTTTTTATGTTTGTAAATGCTCTAACAAGGTGGACCTAGTAGTCCTTATTGCTCCTAACAGGGTAGATCATCAGAAGTGATCATTGTAAGCCTTAACTGGAAAAATTTATACTACAGTATTGAAGTTTAGTCGATTTCATCCCCACCCCAGTTTTACTTTCTATTTGGAAGGTTTCTGGGTCACCAAATCTCTGTGTTCAAAATGTTATGAATGTTTTATTCTTTCTGTTACTCATGCATACAGTTAGCTTATCAATCTAATGTCATTGAGAAAATGGTTGAGATCTAAAATTTGTAAAAGTTTTGAAGTTACTGATTCACCCCTCCCCTCTTAGTAACCTAGCTAGTCTTGAATATTTCCAACAATGAGTTCTTTATTTCCATTGCTATGCATATTTTTTATCTTCTTATGTTATGCATGTATAAAGATAATCTGTTATATCCATAATTGGAAAAAAGAGAAAGTTTGTAGAATACTGATTCACCCCCCCCTCTCAGTATTCCCTATTTCTAACAATTGGTATCAGAGCTTAGTTACTCAGAGAAGAATCATTCAAGGAAAGCCTAGTGTTTGAGTAAGATCTCTATGGATATGGATCAACTACAGTAAAATCTTGAAGAAGCTCTTGAATAGATTTATATGCTTACTGATGAAAGAAACACTCTGAAAAGGAAATATGATGATGCAAAGAATCTTATTGAGAAACTAAAAAACAAGGTAGAAGATCTAAAATTTGAAAAGGAATTCAAAATTCTTATTGAAGATTGTGATGACAACTTAGAAAAAAAAAATGTGATCCTTAAACATGAACTGAAGATAGAAAATCTGAAGCTTAGTTGGAAAGATGAAAATGACAAAAATGAAGCAAATCTAAGATCTGAGAATGAAAGGTTGAAGATTTTGAATGAAGAATTAAAATCTAAACTTGGCAAAGTAACATCTGAATTTGAGAAAGTAAACTTGCAGCATGTAGAACTTGAGAAATACAACAAGATTGTGAAAGGTGAATTGACTCAATCCAAACAACAACTTGAAAGGCTATATTCAAATAGTGAGAAGATTGATGAACACGTATCTTATGGAAAACCATCCTATGATAAGACTGGACTTGGATTTAATATATTTAGAACAAATGATGAAAGCAAGGAACCAGATCTGAAAGAATCTGAAAGCATAGATAAGAAAAAGTCAGATGAGATCAACAAATCTGAGGATACACCTAAAGGAGAAGAACCACCTAAAAGAGAAGAACCACTGAACCAAGAAGAATCACCAAAAGGAATGCAAAGAGAATTCAAAGGTGGATGTTTTGGTTGTAATACTATTGGTCACATGAAGAGAGATTGCACAGGTAAACAATTTAAACCTCTTAATAGTTATTGTTATAATTGTCACGATTTTGGACATAGAGCTATTGAATGTAGAAGACCTAAAGTTATTGAGAATAATTATGGTAGTAGAATGTCTAGGAATACTAACAATGTAGATAAGAGACCTACTGAAGACATGAACAAAAGAAATGAAGTAGTATGTTATAGGTGCAACAAGATTGGACACATTGCTAGAAACTATTGATCAAAAATCAATCAGCAAGGACCAAGATATGGGAACAATGGAATTGTTTGTCAGATATGTAACAAGATTGGACATACAACAAGGTTTTGCAGAATGAACAATGGAGTTTTTCATCCCAACCCTAACCCTAGAAATCATGCAAGAAGTAATGAAGATGCTGGTAACAAACATAAAGTTTGTTGTAGTAATGCAGATGAAGTGAAGTTTGTTAAAGGCACAGATCAAGGAGACATATTCAATATTGAAGGTAATCAGAAAGGTGAGGTAGCAAGTGGTAAGAATGAATCCTTACCTGACCTAACTCAAAGCACTTAATTTATGATAATTGCAGTAGATTAGGAACTTAGAATTAGTGTAGAAGTAGATTTTTGATGAATTAAATCTTGCACAGTTAATGTGAGGTAGTTTATGATGTACTAATACTATGGTTAAGAGAACAAAAGAAAATATTATGTTTTGCAAGATCGCAAGAAGTTTTAAGTTTTGCAGGATAGCAGAAACAACTTTTTGGAAAGAAGCGGCAAAAGAATTGAATGCAATGTTAGATCTAAGTGAGATTGAAGTAATAAAAGATTATGATGGATTTTATTTGATTTTCTAAGAGAATTGAAGTGTTTAGGAGAGAAAAGAATAGAGATTGGAAGCATTTTGCAGTGATTTGGTGAAAGATTTGAGCACTGAATCTACGAAAGCCCTAAAATTGTGAACATGAGGTATTTATCTTGACAAATTTTTGAATCAGTATAAGAAATTTAAAGTAGTCATGGATGTATCCTTAATTCACAATATCAAAGATAAGAACATACCTAGAATGAAGAGGGAACCGGTAGAACCCTTGGAAGAAGATGATCCTAGGTTAGCATTATCATCCATACCAGATAGAGTTTTGCACTTAGAAAATGTGAGAAGTTATCTTGGATGCAAGTTAGAAACTTTCAATGATAGTGATTTTACCAATGAACATATGAACATTTACAATTAGGACATGTCATTAAAACAAGGATATGAACATTTGAAAGATAATGAGATTGTTCAGTATGCTTTGAAGTATGAGTTTGACAATGAAGAATGCACTAAGATCATTTTGAGCAGAATTCACAATGGGAAGTTTTGGCTAGAGGATAGAGTGATAGATATTACAACTGACTTGATTCATGAAGTCATGGGTTTATCTAAAGTTGGTGCTATTCCTTTAAATGAGAAAAATATGAGAAAAATAGTCATAGACAACACAGGTTCATCCTACAATGGAAGAGGAATTGTGATTAGCAAGATCAAACAACATGATGTTAGATATTTATACAAGTACCTAACAACTAAGTTTTGTGTAAATTCTAGAGAAGATGATATGGCAACTAGAATGGTGCATATTGCCTATTTAATTTGTGTTGACAAAGTGCCAGTTGATATGTGTGAAATTCTGAGAATTTAATTATTTGAAAACTTGGAGAAGATAAAGAAATCTAAGTATGCACAATTTAGATTTTCATCCTTAATTACATACATGTTTTTCCACTCATTGAGAAGATTTCCATACACCATTGCACATGATTGGAATGATGGACAAACTACTATGGAAAGGACAAATACAGTATATCTGAGACATGTTATTGACAAAGTAAATGAGAGTGCTATGTTAGTAGTGAAGACATTTCAGAACATGGTAACTAGCAAATCAAGAATTCCACAGTCACTTGTGAAGAAGTATAAGAATGATATATGTTTTATGGTTGACACTGACTTTACCTATATTGAAGCAGTGGAACCTAGAATTGAGTTCATAGACCCTCTTGGCTATGAGATATCTGAGGCTAAAATAGAAGAATATGTTGGCAGATTACTTAAAAGTAAATTGGACACTCAGTGTAGTAGATTTGGAACTTTTGAAGAGAACTTCAACTTGGCAAAAGCTATAATTAAAGAGAAGCAATCTAAGAAGAGAGTTGACAGCACTATCAGGAGAATACTAAAAGATACAAGGATGTCAAAACAATAATTCTTAATAGAAAAATAGATAGCAACAATAATTAGGGATATTGGACAGAAAGAAGTTTTGATTGTACCACTCTTGTCATCCAGTGCAGGATAGAAAGAACCTACACAAGTCAAGGTGAAAGTAGAGGAACCAGAAAAGGAACATGTGACAATTAGATCCGCTTCCTCCATAGCTGGGAAGAGAATGAAAGAAATTGCTATTGGACCAGGAAAGAGATAGAAGACTATAGTTCAACTAGTACAAAGAGTAATTGCAGAAGTAAAAAGTGATGACACTACAGTTAAGAAGAAAGCTTGGAAACCTAAAGTTGAAAAGCTTAATGAGCAGATTATTGAAAATGGAGACTTTACCAAAATAAACAAGTACTACAGTCTTTATGATTATTCAGATAGAATTAATTTGGAGAATGATATTATGAATCATAGGATGTTGGCAAACAAGAAATTTGATTCTATTCAAGGTCAAATACCTGATGAGTTGTACACCAAACTACTAAATAGAAAGCAGAGAGCAACTTAAGAAGACACCAATATCAAAAGGAATCTTGTGAAGAAGCTTTGTGAAGTGAAATATGATGAAAACTATTAGGAATGAATGTTGAAGCCTTTGGTAGTCATTCTGTAGTAGTGGTTGTTGCATTCATGACTATGATTGTCATTGATGTCAACACAGTGATATTTTGGAGTTTAGCAGAGTAGCAGGCACAGTTTTGTTTTGTGCACAAGTTATATTGTAGATTGAGTTATGTGCAGTTGATGGTATTTTCTTTGGTGTGTTATTAGCCTATGGTTAAGAGTGCATAAAGAAATTCATTTATTCATGAAAGTTATAAGCATTTTGGTGGAAGCAGTATTCTGGCAGTATTCTTGTGTAGCGATTTTTGGTAATCGGAGGATATCTCCTAACCAGGATGGAATTTGATTCTACACAGTTAAAGGGAAGTTTGAGACTCCTTAGTGGTGACATGGTTCATAGCACAAACTTAGAGGTCACATGATTGGAAAGTTATTGTATCTAGAAGCTGACAATTTTATGTAATTCTGATGTAGCGTGTTGAAATTATTATTTTGTATTTGCATGCCGACTCATTTGTAATTATTTGATTGTGGTATAAAGGAAGGAATTTTTTCCTTTTTATAAGAGGATTTTAATAGTTTTGATATGAAATTATGAAAGTTGTGATGCGAATGTATGCATGAAGTGAAGAAAAGAGCTAATTCAGTGATGAAGGAAGACTCGCAAAGTACAGAGATCTGGATTTGTGATCTTGTGTAGCAGAGAGTGTGGTTTTTGCATAGTGTGAAGGAGGTAACATATTTCATATTATTCTATTGAATAATCCTAAGATCTGTTGGACAGTGAGTTTAGAGATCTTTCCTTGAAGCTGTTTGGGCAATGGGTCCTTCTATCTTCCATAACTCCTAATAGGGTTAGAATCTTTTAACAAGGATTCAAAATCTCCTAACAGAGATTCATATGTACTGAATGTATTTCATAAGAATCCTAATAGGGTCCATCCTCTAACAAGAAACTTTCATATTAGTGCATCATTTTGTGGGCATCATTCCCACCGGGGTTTACTCTTTGATCAAGAGGTTCCCTAGTTAACATATCTTGTGTTATTGTGTCATTATGTATGGTTATCTTTCTATAGTTGGTTACTGCATTAATTATATGGTTTAAATCTATTGAAGTTGATATTGAAGTTAATGTTGATAAATGGTTTAATTATTAGATAACTGATTCACCCCCCCCCCTCTCAGTTATCTTGGTGGTCTTTACTTTCTAACAATTGGTATCAGAGCGGCAGGTCCTTGAAAGAGAAGTTTAACAACTTAAGGAGATCTATGGTGAATTTCAGGAAAGAAATCCCTAAGTTTGATGGACTAAATTTTGACAGCTGGAAAGAAAAGATGAAGACACATCTCTTGTGTTTAAGACTAGGTTATTGGTTGATTACAAAGAATCAAAGGACTATAATTGAAGAAGACAATCTTGAAACAAGTTCTAAAGATGAGGTAGATCTATTTATGTGTAAAATACTTGCAAGAGAAGTACTTTTATCAGCACTTCTGGAGAATGAATACGGTCAAGTAAAAAGTTTAACTAAATCTCATGATATTTGGAAAGCTTTACATTCTACTTTTGAAGGTGATGAACATGCAAAGAAAGCTAGGTTACATAATTGGATTTGTGCATTTGAAGACATAAGAATGATGGAAGATGAATTTGTTAGAAGCTATATTGGTAGGATGTCAGAAATTATTGTAGGAATAAAGTCTTGTGGAGGTGAAAAGATAGAGAATGAAGTAATATGGAAGATTTTGAGAACATTGACACTAGTATTCAGGCAAACTACACGGATGATTGAACAAGTGATACCTTGTACACCAAACTTTTCAAGAGAGACTCTTCTTGGAAGATTGGAATTAGCAAAGATGAATTTGAGATTATCAGGAGAACTACCTAGAGTGGAGACAACATTCAATGCTGTTAGCATTAGACCTACTTTGTCTAGAAGTACAAGTGTGAATGGAGATTATGCCAGTAGTAGCAGATCCAAATCTGATGAAGATAAGAAGATTGAAGAAGGTATTGCCTTGCTTGTGAAAAGAGAACCAGATGGTAATAAAATCTTTAAATTTTGGACATGTCAATAATATGGTCATTTTGCATGTAAGTGTCCTAAGAGAGTTAAGAAGTATAGAAAAATTTTTAAGCCTAGAAGATCTAAAGAATGTTATTATGCAAATGATGAAGAAATTGAAGCAGGAATTGAAAGACATTTGAGTGACAATGATAATGATAAATTTGATGACATAGGATTTGTAGCAATTAAGGAAGAAAATTCTGAATCTAATATTAAAGAAGAAAAAGCCTTAGTTTCCCAAGTTGAAAAGAAAGTTGATTGGATTATAGATAGTGGTTGTTCACATCATATGACTGGTGATGAAGGAAAATTCATAAAGTTTAACAATTATGATGGAGGAGTTGTTAGAGTTGGTAACAATGCACCTTGTTTGATTAAAGGTATAGGATCTATTACTCTTGATGGAAAGACTAATACTGATGATGTTTACTTTGTTGATGGATTGAAACATAATCTTTTGAGTGTTGGACAGTTAGTTGATAAAGGATATCAAGTTTGGTTTACTGAGAAAACTTGTGTGATTAAGGATAAAGATGGAAATCTAATTGGAACTAGATCTAGAACCAGAGGTAATGTATTTTAGTTGAACCCTACTGAGATGACATGATTGATGACTAAGATTAATGATAGTTGGTTATGGCATAGAAGGTTTTGTCATATAAACTTTGATAATATTATGAAAGTCAGTTCTACATTTGCAGTAAGAGACTTACCTAAGATTATGAAGCCTACTAACATGAATTGCAAGGAATGTGTGATGGCTAAGCAGAAAAGGAGTTCATTTCCTAGCAAGAAGTTCACATATATAGAGAAGTTGGAGATTGTTCATACAGACTTGAGTGGTCCTACTAGGACTAGAGAATTCTATGGAGAAAGGTATTTTATGATTCTTGTTGATGATTTTACAAGAATGATGTGGATTGCATTTTTGAAAGAAAAATCTGAAGCATTTGATAAGTTTAAGGTCATGAAGAATAAAGTTGAGAATGAATCAGGAATGAGGATTAAATGTTTGAGATCCGATAGAGGTGGAGAATTTACATCTAAAGAGTATAACACTTTTTGTGAAGTGAATGGTATTAAGAGATAGTTATCAGCCCCTAGAACACTTGAACAAAATGGTATTGCAGAAAGAAGGAACAGATCAGTGATTGAAGTAGCTAGAGCTATGTTATTTGAAGGTGATTTGGCAAAGACATTTTGGAGAGAAGCAGTGAATACAATAGTATATACAATGAACCAAGTAAAAATTAGAGCAGACACAGACAAGACACCTTATGAATTGTGGTTTGGACATGCACCCTCAGTTAAGTATTTTAGAATTTTTGGAAGCAAATGTTATATTAAGAGAGATGATGATATAGGAAAGTTTGATCCTAGAAGTGATGAAGGAATTTTTATTGGATATTCTTTGAAAAGAAAAGCATATAGATGTTACAATAAGAGAACTAAAACTATTGTCGAAAGTGCAAATGTAAAAGTTGATGAGAATTTTAAAATTCAGGAAAGAATGTTTGATTATGAATCTGATGAAGGAACTAACCCTCAGCCTAACATTGAAACTACGAAACAATTTTTTGAGACTGATAGTGAATTTTTGAATGAAAGTCATGCTGAAGAAAACATAGAAGAATCTAGAGAAGAATCTATAGTTGAAGAAAGATTAGTGACTATGACACCTAACAGGTATATATCAAGACATCATCCAGTTGAGCAAGTTATTGGAAGTTTGGATAGAGGATTTATGACTAGAAAGAAGGTACATTTATGTTTGATTTCTCAAATTGAACCTAAGTCTACTAATGAAGCTTGTGAATATGAACATTAGATTAAAGCTATGAAAGAAGAATTGGATCAGATTGAAAAGAACAAGACACGGGAATTGGTCCCTAGACCTAAAGACAAAAATGTGATTGGAACTAAATGGGTATTCAGGAACAAGATGAATGAACAAGGAGAAGTAATTAGAAACAAAGCAAGATTGGTATGTAAGGGATACTCATAGAAAGAAGGAATTGACTATGAAGAGACTTTTTCCCCTGTGGCAAGACTTGAAGCAATAAGAATATTTTTGGCTTATGCAACATTTAAGAAATTCAAAGTGTATTAGATGGATGTGAAGTCATCATTTATGAATGGTGAATTAGAAGAAGAAGTCTACATTGAGCATCCTGAAGGTTTTCCTTTGACTCAAGAAGGAGACATGGTATGTAAAATAAAGAAAGCATTGTATGGACTAAAGCAAGCACCTAGAACTTGGCATGCTAGATTAGATAAGTATTTGTTAAAATTGGGATTTACAAAAGGAACAGTTGATAGTAACTTATACACAAAAGAAATTGAGAATGGATTGTTAGTTTTGGTTATTTTTGTTGATGACATTATTTTTGGATGAGAAGATGAAGCTAGTGACAAATTTATTGATGAAACAAAGATAGAATTTGAAATGAGTATGATTGGAGAAATGAAATACTTTTTGGGATTAAAAATAACACAAAACAAAGATGGTATCTTTATAAGTCAGATAAAGTACTTGAATGATTTGTTGAAAAGATTCAGTATGGAGAATTGTAAACCAGTTGGAACACCTATGGTTACAGGACATAAACTATCTAGTAAAGATGCGACATCAGAAGTTGAGCAAAAGAAATACAGATATATGATTGGTGGATTGCAGTACTTAACACACACTAGACCAGATATACAACATTTAGTTGGAATGGTAGCAAGATTTCAAGATGAACCTAGAGAGTCACATTATGTAGTATTAAAAAGGATATTGAGATATCTTAGAGGCACAATGGACTATGGACTATGGTATGAAAATTCTGATGATTTTACCCTATGTGCATATACTAATACTGATTGGGGAGGTAGCATTGATGACAAGAAAAACACCAGTGGTGGAGCCTTTTTTCTTGGAGGAAGATTAGTTTCTTGGTTGAGCAAAAAGTAGAATTGTATCTCATAGAGTACATCAGAAGCAGAATATGTAGTAGTAGAAAACAATTGTAATCAGATAATTTGGATGAAGCAAATGTTGATGGAAATTGGAATCAAGTTTGATGAGCCTATTGTCATATATTGTGACAATAAAAGTACAGTTAGTATGTCTAAGAATCTAGTTTTACATTCTAAAACAAAGCATATAGAGATCAAGTATCACATTGTAAGAGAGAAAGTTGCAGACAAAGAAGTCAAACTGGAGTACATAAGCACAAAAGAGTAGATAGCAAATATATTTACTAAGCCTTTGCCTAAGGATACATTTGAGTATCTGAGAGGTATGCTTGGGGCTATGCCCCAACCTACTTTTGAGTAATGATGTAGTTGGTTGCATCTGTCCAGTGGTTTATGGACCTATCTATTTTCTAGATTGGATGTTGGCACTTCCTCTATGGGGGAGTATGTGTATCTAAGCTGAGTCATTGAGGACTCTTGTGAATGTATTTTTTGAATAGTGTCTTTTGACATTGAGCTATTATTTGACATAGTGATAGAATTTTTTTCATTGATGTCAATGGGGGAGAGAATCATGAAAAACATTGAGAAAACATTGAGGAACTACATTTGTTGGAGAGATTGAATAGGATAATGAAGCAAGATTTGATTGATGATGAGTAGCAATGCAGTTGAGCAGCAGTCATTGGATTTTTGGAACATTAGATGTTTTTCATCTATGTTTCCATAAATCCCAATGGGGGAGATTGTTAGGAATGAATGCTGAAGCCTTTGGCAGTCATTCTGTAGTAGTGGTTCTTGCATTCATGACTATGATTGTCATTGATGTCAACACAATGATATTCTGGAGTTTAGCAGAGTAGCAGGTATAGTTTTTTTTTGCACACATGTTATATTGTAGATTGAGTTATGTGTAGTTGATGGTATGTTATTTGGTGTGTTATTAGCCTATGGTTAAGAGCACATAAATAAATTCATTTATTCATGAAAGTTATAAGCATTTTGGTGGAAGCAGTATTCTAACAGTATTCCTGTGTAGCGGTTTTTGGTAATCAGAGGATATCTCCTAACTGGGATGGAATCTGATTCTACATAGTTAAAGGGAAGTTTGAGACTCATTAGTGGTGATGTGGTTCATAGCACAAACTTTGAGGTCACACAGTTGGAAATTTATTGTATTTGGAACCTGACAGTTTTATGTAATTCTGATGTAGCATGTTGAAATTATTATTTTGTATTTGAATGCTGACTCATTTGTAATTATATGAGTGTGGTATAAAGGAAGGAATATTTTCCTTGTTATAAGAGGATTGTAATAGTTGTGATATGAAATTATGAAAGTTGTGACGCTAATGTATGCATGAAGTGAAGAAAAGAGCTAATTCAGTGATGAAGGAAGACTTGCGAAGTACAAAGATCTGGATTTGTGATCTTGTGTAGTAGAGAGTGTAGTTTTGGAATAGTGTGAAGGAGGTAAAATATTTCATATTATTCTATTGAATAATCCTAAGATCTATTGGACAGTGAGTTTAGAGATCTTGCCCTGAAGCTGTTTGGGCAGTGGGTCCTTCTGTCTTTCATAACTCCTAACAGGGTTAGAATCTTTTAACAGGGATTCAAAATCTCCTAATAGAGATTCATATGTATTGAATGTATTTCATAATACTCCTAATAGGGTCCATCCTCTAACAAGGAACTTTCATATTAGTGCATCATTTTGTGGGCATCATTCCCACTGGGGTTTACTCTTTGATCAAGAGGTTCCCTAGTTAACATATCTTGTGTTATTGTGTCATTTTGTATGGTTATCTTTCTATGGTTGGTTACTACATTAATTATATGGTTTAAAGTTGTTGAAGTTGATATTGAAGTTAATGTTGATAAATGGTTTAATTATTAGATAACTGATTCACCCCCCCCCTCTAAGTTATCTTAGTGGTCTTTACTTTCTAACAAACACTTGGAGTAGATATTGAAGGCCCTAAGCATCCATTTGAGAACAAAAAGGTGAACCATTTTGATTATGGGAGGTAGATATGAACAAGTTAATTTAGATATAGAGTAGGCAATATTCAAGGTCATGGCAGAAAACATTGGAGAGCCATCGGTTGCAGCAGAGCAAGTAGTTGAAGCTGAACAAGAGGATATTCCCTCTCCTTCAGCTATTAACATTAAAGATGAAACTATGAATATTGAAGGTACTAAGGTCACCTTGGATACTAATGATAGTGTATTCAAGAACTTAGCAAACATTTTTGACAATTTGGCTCTTGATGAACTGGATAGAATTGAAGAAGCAGAGCAGACTAAATCTATTAGTGAAGAACCTAAGGAGACTGAGATTCATGCACCCATTTCTTCCATAGAAGACATCAGTCTTACTCCTGATACTGGACAGAAGAAAGAAATTAGATCTTTGTTTGAAGATTTAGGAAAGGAAGTTGATGATGATGATCAGTTGGAATTGATCACTTCTTTGAATAAAATCATTGGCAAGAACAAGAAAGTGAAAAATCTTGAAGGGAGTTTGAAGGACCTTACTGAGAAGTTACAAAGCATTGTAACTACACAAATCACAGAGGAAGACCCTTTGGAGAAAGCTAAGAAGGTAATGAGCACTTTTGACAATGAATTCACTAACCTATCTGATATTGCAAAAGTGAGAGCTCAAGCAGATTATGAAGCTGAAATGCTTTTGAACATCAGTCAGAATATCAGGAATGATATTAGCAGTCTTGATATTTGTACCAAGAACTTGAGGAAAAATTTGGAGACAAGAAAATCATTGTACACACAGTGTACAAAACAAGAGATTTTGATAGTAGAAGAGGAATAGAAGATCAAGTTGAAGGAAGCTAAGATTTAGAATGAATGTAACCTTCTTTCTAGACCTAATGTGAAGGTATGTGATGCTGAAAAGAAAATTTGGAAGCTTTATGATGAAATAAGAATATTGCAAGATGAGAGGAATAGAAAAATGAGGAGACTCACTCTTTGAGAGAACACATCTCTATGAAGTTTAGTATCATTGAAGAGTAGTTAGAAGAATGTCTTACAGCTAAGACATCCTTTTAGAAATTCAAATTTGACAACCTCCAAGCTTGTCAAATAGCAGCTTATGGATTGAGCACATTGCTCAATGTGGTAGTTTCCATCAAGAATTCATGGGAAAAGGAGATACAAGCTATGAAATCTGATTTTGCAGATTGTGTTGCAAGCCTACTGACTTTGCAATAAGAAAATGAAGGTATAATATTTTTTTTGGGATACAATTTTGTAATCCTCCCTACCTTATTTTGTCATTATTGTCAAAGGGGGAGAGATATTAAAGTAGAAAATTGATATATTTGATAAGGATTGATACTCTTAGGGGGAGCATTGTATTAGAGTTTATATTTTGAGGAGTTATAAGGATAGTATACATATTCTATACTATGGCCACAATTTTGATACAATTTTGAGATTTTGACTTGTACACTTAGCCAATTTTCTCATATGTTGCCACCAATGACAAAGGGGGAGATTGTTGGCAATTTGGATGAAGTGAGTACATAGATGTTGTCATTATGGAAACATATGATCCACATGAAGATCACACAAGACTGAGAGAAAGTATAGAAAAGTGCATTGCAAATTTGTCTAAGTGTCAGATAGTGTTTTCACCAGTGCACCAGGATACTGTTTGTGTTTGCAATGTTGACTGGAGTAAGTTTAGTACTTGCGCGCTTGACCATAGACTCTATGATGACTAATGATGACCCATCTTAGAGTGCAAGTTAGTACGGTATGTACATAATTATTTATGATAGTTTTACCAAAGATAGTGTTAAGCTGACATGATAGAATATGAAGGCAAAATTGGTAAAGAGTCAAGGGATTATTTTGTTTATCAAAATAATGACTTAACAATATAAAGGGATGACAACCTAGATGTTAAATCCTAGATAAAGATATATGGAAGCTGACCATGTAAAGTTATTATCTTTAATAACTTGTATATATGTAATTGTAATTGCAAGAAGAGAAGATATGATGTAATATTGTAATGATATGATGCAAATGTAAGAGCAACAAAAAGATATTGATGCAAGCAGCATACGGTTATATACCTTAATCCATTTTGTAATAAGTATACATTGTATATTACTTGTTTGGGCAGTGGGATCATCTGGTAATCAAATTTTGTATTGACAACTCCTAACAGGGTTGAGGCTTCTAACAAGGCCTATAGTCCCTTAATCAGGACTGATACACTATATGCTTGTAATAGACTCCTAAATAGGTCAACATCCTTAAAAGATACTTTTGATTAGTGGATCTTTGTGGGTATCATCCCCACCAGGGTTTTCCCTTGGCCAAGGTTTCCTCGAGAACATATCATGTGTTATGAGTTCTTTATTTCCATTGCTATGCATATTTTTTAGCTTCTTATGTTATGCATGTATAAAGATAATCTATTATATCCATAATTGGGAAAAAGAGAAAGTTTGTAGAATATTGATTCACCCCCCCTCTTAGTATTCCCTATTTCTAACAAAATGTTGGTACTAAATATGGTTATGAGGAAGCCGTTGAAGACTTTGAACCTGTTGGATCTGGTGGTGATGATCGGAGGGATAGATCTAGTGAAGATAGAACTTCTTGATTGCCTAGATCTAAAGCTCAATTAAGTAGCAGTTACCGAATGGAATTTTCTACTTTCTCTAGTACTTTGAAGTGGGAGAACTTGATTGATTGGATTGGTGAGCTTGAAGATTTCTTTGAGCTAGAATAAATTGAAGATCCTCTTTGGGTGAGATTAGCAAAGACAAAGCTGAAAGGACATGCTGCTCTTTGGTGGAAGGGACTATAAAGAGATAGAGAAGATGAAGGTGAAATGAAGATCAATTGGTGGAGGTTGATGGTGACTAAGTTGAAAGCTAAGTTCATACCTTCTGAGTATGAGCTTGACTTGTTTAAAAAGTTGTAGAATCTAAAATAGAAGGATCTATCTATTGAAGAGTATACAAGAAGTTCTACAAACTTACTTTTTGATCTAGACACCAAGAGCTTGGTAAGGAAAAGGTAGCTCAGTATGTGAATGGTTTAAGATTCAATATTTAGAATGAGCTTGGTATGCTGAAGATTGATTTTGTTGAAGATGGTTATTAGTATGCTCTAGAGGCAAAAGATAAGTTGAAGAGGAAACAACATGGTAATCCCCAAGGGAAGGAAAAGATTGATCACTCAGTGAAGGATAAACCGACTGATGTAGAAGATAAAAAGAAACTTGTGGAACCAAAGAATAAGATAGGTAGAGTTATCTTTAAGGGTACCTACTATAACTGTGGATAGGAAGGACACTATTATTTTAATTGTACATAGAAGAATCTTGGTGACCGATGAAATGCTATGGTGAATGAGAATGAACCTAAATCTGAGAACTTGTTGCTTTGATGAAAATTGCTCAGTACAAAGGAGGAACCTTGTGAGAGGAGTAATTTGAATAGGACCCAATGCAAGTCTGGAGGTAAATTATTTGATGTTATTGTTTATAGTGGTAGTACTAAAAAACTTGTTGCTGAGGACATGGTTCAGAAACTTGGGTTGAATAGAATGAAGCATCCTTGTCCTTATAGGCTTGGCTGGTTACAAGATGTTCATGCTCTAGAAGTAAGAGAACAATACTTTATTGATGTTCAGATTGGCTAGTATAAGGATCTTGTGTTATGTGATATTGTGAAGCTGAATAGTTGTGATATATTGGTTGTTAGACCTTGGAAATATGATTGCAGAGATATGTATGATTGTGTCAAGAGTGTTTTTATTATCAAGAAGGATGATAGGAAGTTTTCCCTGATGCCTTTTCTAGATACAACTCTCAGTAGGAGAAGCTTGCATATTGGTAGCTAAGTTGAGTTGGTAGATCTAGAGAAAATGAATGATCAGTATGGAGAACCAACCTATGTGTTGTCAAGGAAAGACTTGAAGAGATAGAGAAAGCTAAAGTGGAAGTGTATGCAAGTTGAAAAGGTGGAGGACTTGTATGTGAAGAACTGGTTTGGGGTTTATGTGTTGAATCTTAGAAGATGTTCTTCTCACATATGAACATCTTTTCAAACCTAGGGTGTCTGATGCAGGGGCATTCTAGGGTACTTGGTGAATCTGCATGGGAGGTGTATGTTTGGCCGGTGATACTCAGTTGTAGCCTTGACCGATTATCTCGGTCATTGAAGGAATCTCAGTTGCTAAAGGAACTCAGTAATCTCAGGCACTTAGTGAAAGTGTTACTCGATGATGTCTATGGTGCTTGGTTGACACTGGTGCTCGATGATGTCTAGCATGCTCAGTTATTTCACTATTGCTCGGTAGTTCTAGTTTACAGACTAGAGTTCTATGTGATTTGTTGGGCCAACTTCGTGCATTTATTGTTGGTAGCTATTTTTACAGGCTGACATGTTGGATTAAATTTTTTTGAGGCTATTTTGATGCTGACTTGTATTGAATTTAATAATTATTGGGGGGAGTTAATCATTTCATCTAGCTGACTTGTGGTTGATGATTAATATTTATAGGATTTTTGGTTAGATGTTTTAAGGATCATCAAGGGATCCTCAGGAGGGTAGAAGTTCATGACTTGGAAGACTTAGTGAATTAGATCTGAGGTTATGAAAGATGGAGTTGGAAAAGTTGTCAAAAAGATCTTGCATGATCTTGCAGATCAGATTGTTATCTGCTAGTTTGTAGTTGAAGAGCTAGTGGTTTACACACATGGAGACAAGGAGATTGCTTGGATTCTTGCGATCTCAATTTTAGATCTACCTTAGGCTATCCATCAGTTGCTGATTGTTTTTGGAACTAAAATAGCTAGTGTTGTATTGGATACTATGTGTTAGGAATGGGAACACTGATGGGGGGTGAATCAGTGTTCAATATATTTTTATCTTTTTTGCTTAATATTTAAACTGAACTTAAATGATTAAGTATTGAAATAAACATCCACATAAATATGGAACATGAAATCAACACATAACACCAATATGGTTATGGGGAAACCCAAATAGGTAAAAACCCTAGTGGGAATTGACACCCACTAATATTCTGTACTAGTGTTTTATGATCCTTGTTAGAAGATCCTTAACCCTGTTAGGAGTTGCTTTAAAATGAATTAAGTATAGTAGACCTTGTCAAGGGTCAAACCTTGTTAGGAATCTTTTAAAATAAACCCTATTAAGGGTTTTGAGGCACTTTCCTATAGCTCACTGCTCAAGTGGTGAAGGCTACAACATTCAAATCTCAGATACACACTATATTTGCTAGATGAATTGTCACTGTGACACTGCTTGTCTGATTAGGTCATTTGATGCGTTGATGCTTTGACCTCCTTTAAAACTCTAATAAATGTTATATAATCTTCACATACTTCTTCTCTACTTATCTCAACTATATATCAACTCCCATATCAATTACAATTGGGCGCATCTCATATTTATATGCACATACAAAATAAACAACTAGGTCAGCCCTTAAACCTATTACATACAATGCTTCCAAATGAATTGACTCAAGCGTGTTTACAAAGAAACATATATACATGTTGGAAACCTAATTACAATAGGTGCATAGCCTTTACATCCTTAGAATATAACCGCAACTCAAAATGATAACAGTTGGCTGCTTACTCTGTTCTTCACTATTGCACACTATCTGTGTAACTTCAACTATTTGTATCTTTCTCATGCTTTCATATCTAATCGTGTACTCATAGACTAAGTATGAATATAGTCTAGCCAGCTTAAATTCTAGAGTGCACACCATAACTTAGTCGTACGCATGTGCGTTGATGCTTTGAGCTTCAGGAACTCTGTACACTATCTAGTCTTCAATACTTAACCAACTTCTGATCTTCTCATCAAGTGCGTTGACTCCAAACTACTATATGAATTTTTTTCCATAATGAAAACACTATATTAAGTCATATACATCAGTATAGCCAACTTCCTAATAATCTCCCCCTTTTTCATTGATGGAAACAAAGGAAAATGGCCAAGTTTCTAACTGACCTTAACACAAAAAACTTTTATCTCCCTATACATATCTTTCTATCTTATATCTCTTTATACATATATATTATCCATATTCTATACATACTCCCCCTTTCACATTGATGAAAAAGGTGTGTCAAAACTGAATCTACAAAAACTTACTATGATAGTACATCTGGATATGCAATCTGCTGATTTTGGATCTCCTTCTTCAAAAATGTGATCAAAGAATTTACAATCTGTAGATGGGCTCATAAAGCATACTAAAGCTTCTCCATCTTCTCCAAATCTATTCTAGGACCTTGATCATATGTCACCATGGTGGCATCAATCTCCTTGATGTTCTGATTGAGGATTTCTAATGAGGGCACAAGAGCATTCCTTAGCTAAGTCTGCCTAGCCCTTATCTTGGTCATCTCTTTTTTTGCTTTCTCAATTTTATCAATCTGCCCTTGGTAGACATTGTTGCACATGTTCACATCAATAGATGGATCTTACATTGATTTTATAATGCTATCTATCATAGCTTCAGCCTCTTGAATCTTCTTGTATAGATCACCAGGCATGTGGGAGAATGCCCCTTCTAGGTCATCTAGTGTAGACTTAAATGGATGCCTCTTAAACACATATCTTTTCTTCTCTAAAACATCAAATACTATAGGAGTAGCCATCACTTACTTGAATATCACTTTCACAAAGGTTTCCAAGAGATTTTGAATTGACGCGATGAACTAGGGTTTCTGCAACTGATCAAATACACAACAAATCACTTGATGAATCAAACTGGAATCCTTCTCAATCAAATGCTAAGACTCTTTTTCTCTTCAATCACTCTTAATTTGAATGCAATGAGAGATGTTCTAACTTCTATGTACTTTAAGGTATAATTTCTACCATTAATGCTTGTCACGTAAACTAGGTTGTCACTTGAAAATTTCTATCTTTCATTCTGCAAACAATCAGCTAGTGCGCTCTTGCACGAAGGTTTATATAGTTTCCAAAAGCTTAAGTCCAGAGGCGCATACTCAAAGAGTGAGTATACCAACCACATAGGGGTCTAGAGCTAAATTATCTCCCTCTATGACCTTGAGGGCCATTCAACCAAATGTAGAGGGTGTGTCCACTACGGATACATCCAATACATACTAATCAACCTTATCCTTCTTTTCTTCTGACCAAATCATGCTCACATTCTCTGAGACTTTCATAAACTTGACTTCTCCTTCGGGATCCAATACTGGTTCTTCAGTCTTTTTAGGGCTTTCTTAACTTTGCATCCTTGATCTAAAAAAATTTGAGATGTGTCCATCTTTGTTACAAGAATGATAGATGATTGGAGGCCTTATATTCCTTGGTGCATTGACATGAGTCACCATCTTACATTGTTTAGCTGAGTGACCATTATAGTTACATATCTGACATGTAACATTCTGAGAACTTCTTACATTTGATTGATTCTAATTTCTTTGATTATGAGTCCTATTTTTTTGGCTTGTCTTGCAATTCATAGCTCTATGACCAAATTTATTGCATGAATAATTGTAACCATTGAAAGGTCTTACCTCTATACAGTTCCTTGCTATGTGTCCATGCTTGTTACATGCATAACAAGTGTGGTGTACAGGCTTGTGCTCATCTTTAGGTGGTTCACCATTATCTTTGGTTTGATCTTTAGTCTTCTTAGTATCAGTAGAGTCTTTTTGTGCATTCATTCTTGCTTGCATGTTGTCAATCTGATTTTGTGCTTCATTGAATCCAATGCAGCTAGTATCTCCTTTAGCTCTTCTTGCATACAACTAAGATTCTATCAAATCAAAACTAGTGTGTAATTTATCAATTTGATTCTTAGCCTCTTTCAATTCAGATTCAAAGATTTTATTGTTGTTTCTTAGCTCTAAGATTTCCATGTTTTCTTGCCTCAATTCTTCATTCAGTTGAAGGTTCTCTTTGACCTGTTCATCATAGACTTCCTAATTGTTAGTAAGCTTATCATCAAATTATTCAAGTTGTTCTTTTAAGGATTTATTTTCTTCATTCAACTTCTTGACCATTGTCCCTAGATCATTGGTAGAGCATTGTTTCAAATCTTTCCTTAGCCTTTTGATGACTAATTGAGCATCATTGAGTTTTTCCCTTAGTTCTTTAGTTTCTCTTTTAGATTTGTCAAGGTCTTCAAGAGAAGCTTTAAGATTTCTTTTAAGATGTTTCATTTTTATTTTTTCCATGATCTCCTCAAGTGGTTAAACTTATTTGATGAGGACCATAGATCTGATAACAATTGTTAGGAATGGGAACACTGAGAGGGGGGGGGGGGCTGAATCAGTATTCACTATATTTTATCTTTTTTCTTAATCTTTAAACTGAACTTAAATTCTTAAGTACTGAAATGAACATCCACATAAACATGAAACATGAAATCAACACATAACACCAATATGGTTACAGGGAAACCCAAATAGGTAAAAACCCCAGTGGGAATTGACACCCACTAATATTTTGTACTAGTGTTTTATGATCCTTGTTAGAAGATCCTTAACCTTGTTAGGAGTTTCTTTACAGTGCATTAAATACAATAGACCTTGTCAAGGGTCACACCCTATTAGGAGTCTTTTACAATAAACCCTCTTAGGGGTGTGGATGCACTATCCTAGAGCTCACTACTCAAGTGGTGAAGGCTACAAGCTTCACATCTCAGATACACACTATATCTGCTAGATGAACTGTCACTGTGACACTGCTTGTCTGATTAGTTCCTTTGATGCATTGATGCTTTGACCTCTTGTAAAACTCTAATAAATCTTATAGACTCTTTTCATACTTCTTCTCTACTTATCTCAACTATATTTCAACTCCCATATCAATTACAATGGGCGCATCTCATATTTATATGTGCATACAAAATAAACAACTAGGTTAGCCCTTAAACCTATTACATACAATGCTTCCAAATGAATTGGCTCAAGTGTGTTTACAAAGAAAAATATATACATGTTGGCAACCTAATTACAATAGGTGCATAGCCTTTACATCCTTATAATATAATTGCAACTCAAAATGATAATAGTTAGCTACTTACTCTATTCTTCATTGATACACACTGGCTGTGTAACTTCAACTTTCTGTATCTTTCTCATGCTTTCATATCTGATCATGCGCTCATAGACTAAGCATGAATATAGTCCAACCAACTTAACTTCCAAGGTGCACACCATAACTCAGTTGTACACATGTACGCTAATGCTCTGAGCTTCAGGAACTCTATACACTATCTAGTCTTCAATACTTAACTAATTTCTGATCTTCTCATCAAGTGTGCTGACTCCAAACTACTATATGACTTTGTTGCCATAATGAAAACACTATATTAAGTAATATACATCAGTATAGCCAACTTTCCAACACTGTAATATTGCAAAATTATTTCTCATTGTAATTGGCCCTAATCCAAAAGGCCTTATAGCCGGGCATGTTAATAAAAATAAAAAATTAAACAATAATTTGTTGTTGTGTTGTTGAGTATTCCACTATTGATTGTTGGCTGCATTGTTTGGACTGTCCTTAACTAGTTCCACCATCCTTGGCTGCATTAACTGGTATTAGAGAGAGAGAGAGAGAGAGTTTATCTTATGGACTAAAGGTTGACCTAGCAAGGATGATCTTGTGAAGTTGGTCTGGTTGGTGAAGAGATCATATGATCTAGATTGTAGATCCATGGCACTGAACTTGTGTATCTTTCCTTAGTTTTTTTTTCAAGGTGGCAGGTTGAGATCTGACTTGCATAAAACTTGGAGATTTCCATAAGGTGGTCAGTGTAGGGTTTTTTGTAGAGGTTTTCTCTTATCTTTAAAGATGCCTCCAAGAATATTGGACCCTAGAGTACTTGCAGATCTCTGTGATACTGTTGAATCTAGGATTACAAAGAAGGTAAAAAAGGATTTCTAATTTGAGATGGAGTTGATGAAGAATTACATGGTCACTGAGATCATGAGAGTTGTTCTTGGTGTACCTTAGAATGTTGGTATTGAAGATGGTTATCACAATGCTACTGAAGACTTTGAACCTGTTGGATCTAGTGGTGATGACTGGAGGGATAGATCTGGTGAAGACAAAACTACTTAGTTGCTTAGATTTGGAGCTCGGTTAAGTAGCAGTTACCAAATGGAAGTATCTACTTTCTCTAGTACTTTGAAGCTCGAGAACTTGATTGATTAGATTGGTGAACTTGAAGATTTCTTTGAGCTAGAAGAAATTAAAGATCCTCTTCGGGTGAGATTAGTACATACAAAGTTGAAAGGACATGCTGCTCTTTGGTGGAAGGAACTACAAAGAGATAGAGAAGATGAAGGTGAAATGAAGATCAATCGGTGGAGGTTGATGGTGACTAAGTTGAAAGCTAAGTTCATACCTTCTAACTATGAGCTTGACTTGTTTAAGAAGTTGCACAATCTGAAATGGAAGGATCTATTTTTTGAAGATTATACCGAGGAGTTCTACAAACTTACTATTCGGTCTAGACACCAAGAGCTTGGTAAGGAAAAGGTAGCTTGGTATGTGAATGGTTTAAGATTCAATATTTAGGATGAGCTTGGTATGCTGAAGATTTATTCTATTGAAGAGGCTTATCAATATGCTGTGGAGGTAGAAGATAAGTTGAAGAGGAAACAACATGGTAATCCCTAAGGGAAGGAAAAGATTGATCCCTCGGTGAAGGATAAATTGACTGATGTAGAAGATGAAAAGAAACCTGTAGAACCAAAGAAGAAGATAGGTAGAGTTATCTTTAAGGGTACCTACTATAACTATGGAAAGGAAGGACACTATTATTTTGAATGTACACAGAAGAAGCTTGGTGATTGATGAACTATTGTGGTGAATGAGAATGAACCTGAATCTGAGAACTTGCAGCTTCAATGAACATTGCTTAGCACAAAAGAGGAACCTTGTCAGAAGAGTATTTGTTTAGGACCTGATGCAAGTTTAGAGGTAAATTTTGTGATGTTATTGTTGATAGTGGTAGTATTCATAACCTTGTTGCTGAGGACATGGTTCAGAAACTTGGGTAGAATAGAATGAAGCATCCTTGTCCTTATAGGATTAGCTGGTTACAAGATGTTCATGCTCTAGAAGTAAGAGAACAATTCTTTATTGATGTTCAGATTGGCCAATATAAGGATCTTGTGTTATGTGATATTGTGAAGATGAATAGTTGTGATATATTTCTCGGTAAACCCCTTTGCAATATGATTATAGAGCTATGTATGACTGTGTCAGTAATGTGTTTACTATTGATAAGGATGATAGGAAGTTTTCCCTGATGCCTTTGCTAGATACAATGCTTAGTAGGAGAAGCTTGATTATTGGTAGCCAAGTTGAGTTGGTAGATCTAGAGAAAATGAATGATCAGTATGGAGAATTGACCCATGTGTTGTCAAGGAAATACTTGAAGAGACAGAGAAAGATGAAGTGGAAGTGTATGCAAGCTGAAAGGGTGGAGGACTTATATGTGAAGAAATAGTTTAGGGTTTATGTTCTGAATCCCAAAAGATGTTCTTCTCACATATGAACATCTTTTTGAACCTAGGGTGTTTGATGTAGGGGCATTCTAGGGTACTTGGTGAATCTGCATGGGAGGTGTATGTTTGGCTGGTGTTACTTAGTTATAGGCTTGACTGGTGGTCTCAGTCATCGAAGGAAGCTTGATCACTAAAGGAACTTAGTAATCTTTGGCACTCAGTGAAAGTGTTACTCAGCGATGTCTATGGTGCTCGGTCGACATTGGTGCTCAGCGATGCCTGACATGCTCAATTATTTCACTGTTGCTCGATTGTTCTAGTTTACTGACTGGAGTTTTGTGTGATTTGGTTGGCTGACTTGGTGCATTTATTGTTGGTAGCTATTGTTAGAGGCCAACATGTTGGATTAAATTTTTGTGAGGTTATTTTGATGCTAACTTGTATTGAATTTAATAATTGTTGGGGGGAGTTAATGGTTTCATCCAGTTGACTTGTGGATGATGATTAATATTTATAGGATGTTTGGGTAGATTTTTTAGGGATCATCAAGGGATCCTTAGGAGAGTATAATTTCATGACTTGGAAGACTTAGTAAATCAGATCTGAGGTTCTAAAAGCTAGAGTTGGCAAAGTTGTGGAAAAGATCTTGCATGATCTTGCAAATTAGATTGTTATCTGATAGTTTATAGTTGTAGATCTAGTGGTTTACACACTTGGAGACAAGGAGATTTCTTGGAGGTTTGTGAGCTAAAGTTTAGATCTACCTTAGGGTTTCCATAGGTTGCTGATTGTTTTTAGAACTAAACTAGCTAGTGTTTTATTAGATCCTATGATCTTGTAGAATTGTTTCTGATTGTAATTGACCCTAACCCGAAAGGCCTTACAACTGGGCATGTTAATGAAAATAAGAAGTTAAATAATTATTTGTTGTTTTGTTGTTGAGTATTCCACTATGTTGATTGTTGGCTACAAGGTTTGGACTATCCTTAACTGGATCTACCATCCTTTACTACATTAAGAATTTTCTTAAGCTTTTCTTTTACTAATAAGGCCACTTTTGGATGCATTTTTTGTAGCTTCTTCTTTACTAGCTTGGCATTGGGGTCCACTAAAAGATTGTGCACAACAAGATTTGGATAAAGCCCTAGCATGTGTGCATATGACATGCAAAATTTATAATTGATTCTCTAAGAAGCGCAATGAAAGCCATTTCTTCACCCTCTGTTAGAGATGCTCCAATGTTGGTGATCCTTGGGTATTCTTTAATGCCCAAGTTGACTGGTTTAGTTTCCTCAATTATGATGGGTGACTGCTCTAGTTTGTAATCCTAGATGGGAGGAAGAGGCAAGTCTTAATCTTCTAGCACCTTAGAGAGGTTTTCACCAGAAGATACACCCTTTATTTTCTCTCTTTTTGGAATCAGAATGTGCCCTAGAGGGGTTTTCACATAAGGAATCATTCTTTATTTTTTCATTTGAATTTTATGACTAAATCTTACCTCCTCCCCAAGATATCCTTTGGGGTTGAGCTTTTAGACATGAGTTTCTTCTAGAGCTTGATCTTCTTGTTGGTTTGATGCTCCCATGAACCTTAGGAGTGCTTGTGTTCTTTGGAACTCATCGTTGTGTGTGATGTTTGGTTGGTCCTAGTCTATGAGTTTGGGATGGGTAAGGGGAAGTTCAATGATGTTAATGGTGAGTTGGTGGAGGATAGAAGCATCCAAGAGGGTATCATAGTCAAAGATATCATCATAGGATTTATTTACTTCCTCTTTAGAGATGTCTTCGATCTCTAGGAGGTGATCCTGGCTATTCAAGAAGGGAGCGTTGGTCATGTTGGTGCCCCCAGTTGTGGTATTGGGATCTTCTATACATGGGAGAGGGGTATTAAAGCCAAGACCTTGGTTTTTTGGATTCTTTGATATTGTGATGGGGTCTTTTCTTCCGTTGTCTTATGGTCCTAAACCATCACCTTGATATTTCCATTGTTTAGTGGCATACTTGTGTGATTATGGATATTTGTCTTTGAAGTAGCCAAGGAGTTGAGTGTTAGGTGGTGGGGGATCTTTGTACATCCATCGGTTGATGTCAAGTTCCATCTCTTAATTTTCTATGTTGCCATGGGAAACAAAAGTCAATGCTCCCATCTTCTTGACTTCATGATTGGCTTGAGTAGGCTCTCTTTGGTGACTTGGGTACCCTTGAGTATGTGGATCAGGAGGTAGGGCCTCTACTAAAAATGCATCATTCAAGGTGTAGTCACCACAACCATGTTTATTGATCTTGATTCAAGAGAGAATGGAGGCAAGGATAGTCTCTCGATTGCTATTGAATCATGAAGAGCTGGTGACATAAGTGCCAATGTTAGTTCTAGGGAAATGGGTGGAATGAGGGAATGATGCTTCCATCACACAATAGTATGTGAAGGGTTGGGGGTCTACATAGATGGTGACCTCAGTGCCTTGATGTGGAAATTTGATGCATTGATGGTAAGTGGATGGTACAACCTTGATGGAATGGATCTATGGTCAATCAAGGAGGATGTTGAATGTTAGGTCAAGATCAACAACATGGCAGATGGTGTCTTGAGTTACATGGCCCAGCTTGATAGGAAAAATAATGGTACTTTCATAGGTAGGGTCCAAGTAATCGTATGCCTTGATGGTGATGACTTCATGCAATATGTCAGCTTCTGTGAACCCTATTTGGAAAATGAATTTCAAAGTACACAAGTTTAGGGCTGAGCCATTATCTATCATGACCCTTTTGATGGAAAAGTATCTGACCATAATGGTGATGTAGAGAGGGAGATTCTGGTCAAGTGTAATGGCTGGTATGTTTGATGGTTTGAAGGATAGAGCATAGGGTGTAGATAGATGTCCCACAAGGCTTTCAAATTGGATGGCATTTATGTCTATGGAGATATGTCCTCTTTGTAGGGCTTTGTTGAGAATCTCTTGATGGAGGGGTGAAGTGTGGAGAAGGTCGAGGATGGATATTTGGGCAGGTGTGTTCCCAAGATGTTCTATGAGGTTGTATTGTGCATTGTGTGCTAGCCTTGGATTGGCACCAACAATAGATATCCAGCCTCGGTGTGTGGTGACTGCACACTGACTATCTTCTCCTTTGACATGGATGATATTGATTGTGGGCTCAGTTTGGGTTATATATCCAACAAATTTATTGTAATTGATATAATCAGTAGTGTATTCTTTGTATTCAGCATGATTTCCTTGTTTTCCTTTGCTTTGGTTTTGAGGTGGGGGATTATCATTGGCTTGGTTCTTCCTATTGGTGTTTCAAAATGGCTTATGCTCTTAGGTTGCCAATATACCTTCAGGCAGATTTTAGGAGTGGTTAATTCCAAAATGTATAAGGGACTTAAGGTATTTGGACCACCTATAGGGACAAGACTACCATTTGCACTTTTCTCTCTACAAAACCAAGGTGGGTATACCTAATCTAGTAAAAATAATACTCTTATAATACCAAGAATGGACTTCAATAACATATGATAGCAAGAAAGTACTAAATGCCAACCAAACATTCATTGACTCTCCATTTCTATGGACAAACAAAAAAATCCTCAACCAAAGTTTAAAAGCTTAAAACTGGTTATTGATTCAATTTTGGTGATTGTAATGACCTTGATTAGTATGTGCTAACAAGAGATTTACTCATTTAGGCCACTTCCTTATCCATTGGTCAAGAACTCCAAGACTCATAAGATGCAAAGACTAGAGAATATTCAAGATTCATAGCCATAAATACATCTATCACAATCCTTACTACTTACAGAGAATCCTTGTGCAAATTAGGATGAATTCATATCCCACCTAAAGCAATATTTAATCTAATCCTAGATCAGAACTCAGGAATGAAGATACATACATAACAGTTATGTAATGAACTAGAAAGTTCAAAATTCATAAAACTTGACACAACAAAGAGAAAAGAACTTAATATTTGTATTAAGTATGATGAATACTACCTATGCATACAATTTATCTCAAAATATAATCTTTCAAATAATAGCTTAAACCTTTAACTTTCTATCTTCCATTAACAAACACTGAAGCAAAAATTCAAACAATCCTAACTAAGACTAGGGTTCACAAAGTACACCTTTCAAGCACCTAACTCCTAATAACTCTGAATGATCATAAAAAATCCTTTTATCTCAAGTATTTGCACAAGCATTTGATCATTCAGGACAAAATTCAAAAACACCCAACCAGCTTCAATCAATTGAATTATTGCAGACAAGACATGTCACCTAGCGCAAGGCCATCGAGATCAAAATAATCATCAACATGAGTAAAATTATAGCCATGTAACATCACAAGGACAAAGAAATTATCATTAAAACCCCTGTTGATTCTTGTTGCATTAGAGGTGGCGTGACCTTGATGTCAAATTCTCCTTAGCAAAAGCACCTCAGGATACAAAATCAGCATGGAATGGCCACCATGATCTGACTCATAAATTCTCACCTACAATTGAGCTAGAACACAACAAAATATGATCCAACATTATGGCCCTTCATCTCGCTATTTCAAACATTGCAAAAACCCTAGCAAATTATTCAAAATTTGGCTCCAACAGATAATTGATTCATTTTAAAATATGATTGTTGATCTAATCTCTTGTCAACACATGGGGTGACCCACATGAATGGGCATAATAGCTAACTTATCCCTTTAAAATATCTAGCCATGTCATTTACCAAAAAACTAATCAAGAACAGGCACATCAGATTGACCTAGCATTGGACCCACTTTCTTATTAGTCTTTCCATCAGATGGTTGTCTCAAACTTGTAATCATCATCTAACCTGCATCTTTCCTTTGCAGAATTAGGACAACCATAAGATCTTATCACTTTACTCCTTAACCATAGAAAGCCCCCTTAAATAAAAGTCATCTAGAAAACTTGCAACCAAAGGAAATCTCCAACTCGCTTAATACTTTTCTTAACCATGGTCTGATTAGGAGATCACATGAAAAAATCATTCATGTGATTGCATAACATTTCCTTGACCCTATGTTTCATCTAGTGAACAAGCGACCACCACCTGATCATATCTTCATCAACAGTCTATATCAAACTCCAAGCCTTTAAAATTTAACCCAACCTGGATCATGAGATCATGCGATTGAAGGATTTCACTAGATCTCTAAACAATTCTCCTAACCATGGTTACATTTAGAGAACATGTGAAATCCTTTATTCTCCATGTCACCAGATCCTTCACTTAACCCTTGTTACATCATGAGATCAAATGCCAGCCATTAATCCTGTCATCATCTAGGGTTATCATTGAATCATTGAGTGTTAACATACTTGACTGGATCATTTGGAGAACAAGCGACTGAAGGGAAACATAACTATTTTCTTGATCACTTAATGTTTAGAACATAGCCACCAATTTTAGGAGAATACATGACCATTTTATTCTCACAATCGCTAGATAAAATGACTAACTACCCAAGAGCTTAGAGATCTGGCAAACGCTTAGTCGCGGAGTTGCTGAATAAGAGACATAACAACCTACCAAGGAAATATAACATGTGCATAGAGGAGACTTAAGTGGCCTAAAAAGGTAATGAGGAAATAGAATGAAGCTAGGGTTTTTGGACTTAGGAAAATTTATGGAGCCCTAGGACATGGACAAACCCTATTTCTCAGACGTTAAAAATTCCATAACTTTCTATTTTTTGCACTTCAACAAATGCAATTTTTCCTGGAGCCTAGACACATCATAAACTATCTATGGCTAAGGAAGCAAGCCATAAAACCTTATATTTCTTCTTTGCAGATCAAAACAAGATGGAGCAGGACATGAAAACTTTCCTAGGGTTCAAGCAGGATAGAACCATCTTCTATGGATTTTTGGCATTGATAGGAAGATAGGATAATAGTGGCTCTGAATTGGGATGCATGCCCCTTGTAGGCATGAAAAGGATTCAAAAAATCTAGGGGAAGCAAGCCACCCACAAAAAATATAGACTAAAAATAAACACACTATACACAAAAATGTACAAGGGAACCCTAAACTACTGCTCATGGAGAAGATACTTCAAGAGAAGTAAAAATTTAGGAATTATCCATGAACAGGAAATTTGAAAGTATCTCTAGGTAGATCCTTCAAGATATAAGAATTTGTCGACCATTTTTCTTCAAAAACATAAGGGCCCAACCAGATGGGATCAAATTTTCCATGTTTTCCCTTATCCTTCAATCTAGCATTCCACATCAGAACAAGATCACCACTCTCAAAATTTCTATGAGTAGCTCTCATGTCATACAAAACCTTACATTGTGCTTGGACCTTCATATTTCTATCATGTGCTTCACTTCTTGCCTCATTCAACTGTATCAGGTCATTCAACCTTATTCTCATTTCATCCTCTAATTCATCATCATATGTCTAAATGAACTATTACATCTGCAATAATTTATTTTGGGGTAGTCTAGCATTTATCCCATAGACTAGATCAAAAGGGGCACACCCTATAGCTTTCTTTATAGTCACCGTGTAAGCCCATAAGGCTAATTGTAACTTTGAGTCCCAAGCTTTCTTATTTTTTATCTAGTACTCTCTTGAGAATCTTAATAATGTTTTTTTTACTAGACTCATCCTGGCCATTTCCCCATGGATGATAGGGGGATGATTATGATATCTTTATATCAAATTACTGACAGAAACTAGCAAAATCCTTTGATCTGAAAGATATTGCATTCTCAACCACCAAGGTTTATGGACAACCAAATCTGGTCAGAATATTTTGCATTACAAAATTCATCACAACTTTTCTAGTAGCTCTTCTAGTGGGGATGGCTTCAACCCACTTAGTCAAGTAGTTTGTTGCTACCAGTATATAAGAATTTCCACCACTAGATTTGTTTAGAATCTCTCCAATAAATTCTATACCCCATTTCTAAAAGGGGGACTGAACTGCAATAGGTTTGAGTGGTAGATTCCCATTAAACTTCAATTTTACAACAAATCTTTGACATGCATCACATTTTATTACAAACTGATGAACATCCTTAAAAATTGTAGGCCACCAGAATCCACATCTAAGAATCTTATGGGTTGTAGTTTTTTCCATGTAATAAACTCCACAAACACCACTATGCATTTCTTCTAACAAGGTCCCAGACCTATCTTGATCTAATCATTTGAGAAACACACCTTCGTTGCTCCTCCATAATAAATCACCACCTATAATAGCATATCTGGTAGCCTGCAACTTGATAGTCCTCTTTTTATTTTCATCCATATCAGGGGGAAGGGTCAACCTCTACAAGTAACCAATAACATCCTTGTACCAATCACAACAATCCATATCACAAATATATTTCCTTTGTTCTTCCTCTAGCATGTTTACATGATTGGAAACTAAGTTACTTTGGGCCATCAATTTTATAAGACCTGGGCCTCTTACCAATTTTGTAACTTGGATATCAATGTTAAATTCTTAGATCATGCTGATCCATCTACATCTCCCTGAAGCTTCTTGTTGCACCAGTATATCCTTAACTATAGCACTAGGCACATAAGAAACCACCATAGCTCCCACAAGGTAACATCTAAAAGCCTTGACAATATTGACTAGGGCATATGCCTGTTTCTCAGTAATATCATATTTCAGTTTAGCTACTTGTAAGGATTTTCTGAAAAATGATATGGGTTGCTCATATCCATCTGGATTATTTTGCAACAATACTACGGCAATAGTATGAAAAGAGGTAAAATAAAATATCTACATGGGCTTATCATAGTCAGTGTCCTTAAAATAGGAGCATCCTTGATGGTCTATTTAATATTTTTGAAAGACCCCTTTGCCTCTTCATTCCACTCAACCTTTTCTCCTTTCTTCAATATTTTGGAGATGGGGATATTGATTTCTATAAAATTCATATTAAATGTAATGCTCCACCAAGGAACCCAAGAGAAATTTGTTAGGAATAGTTCCAAGAGATAACTAAGAGGGGGGGGGGGGGGGGGACAATCAGTGATCTCAAAGATTCAATTATTTATCCAATTAAGTATACTTAAACATAAAGAATAAACACAATGAAATAACACAAGAATACAAAACCAATCTTTTGGTTATGGGGAAACCCAAATAGGTAAAAACCCCGATGGGAATTGACACCTACTAATATTCTACACTAGAGTATTATGATCCTTGGTAGAAGATCCTTAACCTTGTTAGGAGTTTTTTTACAATATATTTAGTATAGTAGATCTGGTCAAGGGTCAGACCCTGTTAGGAGTCTTTTACAATTGTACCTGTTATGGGAGAGGACACACTATCCGAGAGCTCACTGCTCAAATGGGCGAAGGGTACAACCTTCTAAATAATAGATACACACTATATCTTGATCTTGGTGAACTATGCTTTGACCTGCTATCTGAATCATTTCCACTAAATAGCACAAGTACTTTACTTGGTCACATAGACCTTCTTCTGATGGCTCAACACTTCGCACACTCTGCTCTTCTCTGCTTAATCAACCATGAACCGCACTCTAGCAATCACAAATGACTACCTATAAATATATTTTCTCCAAATGATTTAATCAAGTCAGCCTATTAGAACCACCTTGAAATCATATTAGAGAAACCATAAAAAACTCCAACAAACATTCTGTCGGGTCTACTATGCATGCAACACAATCTGGGACCTGTCTAATAAGATAATTGTAGACGCACGCTACACACCGTCAGCTCTACCAAAATAGTAGGAACTTTCTCTAAAAGATGAATTAACACATGTGCTCTTAACTGAGCATCAATTACTCTCCTCTAAGCTTAAATCCAAGGGTGCATACCCACAAGATGGGTGCAACTACATAACCAATAAAATCTCAATCATCAACTCTTCTGAATAAACATAGTAAACTACTGCTGGCAAATAGTGACTACATAACTACACTTCTACTCATCAACAGACTATGTTTCCATAACTAAAACATCACTATCATGTCTTAAACATAAATCCAAGCGTGCAAGGCTCCATGATAACTATATGGACAACCATACATAGAACACTGCCTATAACTCTGTTAGGAACATTGCTAACACCAACTGCAATATAATTGTCTATACTAATAGTTAACCTCTACACCCATGATATCATGCTGATATCATGTCCATGCAACATATACTGAAAGCTTACTACATAAGACTTCCACACATGCTACTTTCCATATGTTGTCATCAATGACAAACATATAGTCAGTACTGGCCTGCTGACAAATCTTCAACAATCTGCCCCTTTGGCATTGATGGAAACATGTGGAATGAAAAACCACCACCAATCCAAATGAACATTTCTTTTATAACATTCTCCATTTCCTCTTCAAAACTCCCCAAAAGATGAATCCTCCATCTACTATAATATTTTCTAATATTCTCCATTTCCTCAACTGAACTGCTATCATAACTGAATGCTGCTCCCCCTTGGTATATTTCTCCTCTTTTTGCTTATGTTTTTCATGACTCTATATATTACTCCCCCTTTGACATCAATGGAAAAGGGTGCCATTCATTTTAAGCATTGGTACTACTCCTCAGGTAGAGTAGTCAACCTTCCACCAATCCTAGAGGACTGATGCCTTTCCTTATTTTTTCTAAGCAAAATCAGGGAAGTGAATGACTCCCAACTTCTCCCTGAGATACTCAAAAGTATCCTTGGGAAAAGGCTTTGTGAATATATCTACCAACTGATCTTTAGTACTCACATATTCCAACTTGACTTCTTTCTCTACCACTTTATCTCTTAGAAAGTGATACTTGATCTCAATGTGCTTTTTCTTTGCATGCATCATAGGGTTATTTGACATATTAATAGTGCTAGTGTTATCACAGTGAATAATAATTGGATAATCAATCTGAATTCCAAAATCCTTTATCATTTTCTTGATCCAAACAATTGTAGAACAATTCAAAGCTATTGCAACATACTCCACTTCTGCTATTGACTAATAAATACAATTTTGTTTCTTGCTTGTACAAGTGACAAGTCTATCACCAAGAAACACTGCTCCTCTTGAAGTACTCTTTCTATCATCAACACATCCTTCCCAATCTGCATCAGTGTACACATGAAGCTCAACATTTTTTGAATTAGGATACCATAGACCATAATCTATAGTGCCTTATAAGTATCTGAATATTCTCTTTACTACCATGAGGTGACTTTGTTTAGGTTCTACTGTAAATCTTCCAACTATGCCATCTGCATTTGAAATATTAGGTCTAGTCTGAGTAAGATATATAAGTTTACCAATCATAGATTTATACAATGTTATATCTACTTTTGGTGAGTCATCTTATTTTCTAAGCTTTCATCCAATGATCATAGGGGTTCCTACTGGCTCACAATCATCCATCTTGAATTTCTTCAGTATCTCTTTCACATATTTTGACTAATTAATAAAAATTTCTTTTTCTGTTTGCTACATATTTACCTAAGAAGTATTTGATAGGACCAATCATACTCATCTCAAACTCATTTTTTATTTCTTTGGTAAATTCAACACTTAGTTTGTCATTACCTCCAAAGATAATGTCATCAAAAAATATAGCTACAAGAAGAAAACCTTCAGATGTCTCTCTAATGAATAGATTACAATCTTCTGCTCCTTTCTTGAATCCAATCTTTGTTAAGTATCCATCTAGTCTCTCACACCATGCTCTAGGGGCTTGCTTAAGTCCATAGAGGACCTTCTTCAATCTACATACCATATCAGGTATGTCTGATAAGGTGAATCCTTTTGGCTTCTCAATGTATACTTCTTCTTTCAATTCTCCATTTAGGAATGCTGACTTGACATCCATCTAATAAACTTTGAAGTTTTTGACTGTAGCATAAGCTAGAAACAAATTAATAGCTTCTAATCTACTCACAGGTTCAAATGTGTCAGAATAATCAATGCCTTCTCTTTGCGCATATTCTTTACATACTAATCTTGATTTTTTTCTTACTACTGTGCCATCTACATTCATCTTATTTCTGAATATCCACTTTGTTCCAATCACATTCTTATCACTAGGTCTTGGGACCAGTTCCCAAGTTTCTTTCTTAACAATCTGATCAAGTTCTTCTTTCATAGCATCATGCCAATCCAAATCATTACATGCATCTTCAACATGTAAAGGTTCAATCTGAGATAGTAAACATACTACTTCATTGTTAGCTGAGTTCTTTACATGGAAACTTGTTAGGAATTTGGTGCTTTGATCTCCAATGATGTCTATCTTTGAATAATTTCTTGATGTAAACTTTGGAACTTTAGGTGATGTTGACTTATCAGCCTTAGGATTTTCTTTTTCACTTGTCTCGGGGTCATTGAATAACACATAAATACTATCAAACATTTCTTCAATAACTGTCTCACTAGTAGAGGGTCTAGGTTCTTCCTCAATCATGGGTGAGTAATCATGATACCTTTATTGAATCATAAAATTTTCATCAATCTTTACATGAGAACTTTCAATGATCTATTTCAATCTTAAATTGAAACATCTATAAGCTTTACTTTTAGTAGAGTAACCAAGAAAAATACCTTCATCACTTCTTGCATCAAACTTTCCTACTGCTTCATCCCTCTTGATGTAGCACTTGCTTCCAAAGATTCTAAAGTATTTTACTATGGGAACATTACCAAACCATAGCTCATAAGGTGTTTTGTCAGCACCTAGCCTCAATTGAATTCTATTGATGGTATAGACTTTTTTATTGACCGCATCTCTCCAATAGGTGTGTCCCACTTTTCCTTCTATCATAATGGTGCACGTTGTGATGAACTACAACTGATTTAGAACACTGAATGAAGAATCTATGATTGAAGATCACTGAGGAGTTGCTCATTAGATATGCAAGATGATTAAATTAGTATTATGTTGTCATTGATGTCAACTAGCTTGACAATACTTATCTTGTAAGTTACTATACCGACACATCTAAAGAAAGGTAAAAGAGATGAAGAACAAAAATATCTACATGAGGAAGATGTATATATTAGATGAGGATAAGGAATACACTGAGTAACTTGTTGATGAGTCTATGACTTGATGAAATTAACTTTATTATGTTGCATTCATCTATGATGAAGAATAGAGCTGAAAGACACAAAGTAGTGTTGTCGATAAATGAAGTATTTCACTATACACCAACGGAGTGTACTATATACTGAGCATAGTGTTAACTAAGCTTGTGTTCATTGACACATTTCCTTGTTAACCAAGCAAAACAAAAAGGAATTAAATGATCAGTTTAGCTGATAAAGTGATGAGCTATAAAGAATATGAAATTGAGGTAACAGATAAGGTTTGTTATGAAGATCGATGGCTAACATAATTCAAGAAGGATCTAATGGAGAAGATTGAAATGTGTTACTGACACATTAGTTGAAGAAGGTTAGAGTAGAAAAATCAATGAATAATATTAAGCGGCAAAATATGATGGAGGAAAAGAAAATGATTTACTCATCTATATAAGACACATTGGTTTCATTGTTGAAAAGACGCTGGAAGAAGAAGATACTACAAAATTATCGTGTCAAGGAGTTTTCATGCATTCTGATCATACCGGTTAATAAGAACTGAGCTATAGAACAATTACCAAGCTACAAAGAGTAATTATCAATGGATAGTAAGTTGATATAAGATTGAATCTAAAGTGATATATTGATCAAAAAGATTTGAATGAGCTGAACATTGATCTGTAAACTACAATTGAAGTTGTTTCAAGGTAGATCATCTACTGTTACATATTTAACCATTATAAATAGTCAAATCTCTTAACCGAGTGGACTAAGAAAGTCTTTTTATGTTTCATTCATAAAGTGAACATTGTTATCCTGTCAACCCTAGAGCGACTACTGGTTGGATGATAACTTCTGGTCTAAAATCCTCTAACAAGGTCACACCTAGCAGTGTGTTTGTAAACCTTTAATAGGGTTGGGTCTTCCCCGACCTCACTTCAGAAGAGTGAATATTTTGGGTTGCCAGTCTGTTAGTAAATAGATTTAGTCTTAATTTTATCTCTTGATAACTCTTCCCTATAGCCCTTTTTAAGACCAACTTTTTTACTAACAATTGGGTAAGTGTTGGATGCTCTCCACTTCCCTCTGAATTCTTTCTTAGGTACAACTCCCTGATTGAATTTGCAATTCAAGTTTTTTCTTTTCTAACAACTATTCTAGTTTTAGCTTTTGACCTGAAAGCTTATAAGGTTGCTAAAACATTCTTCAGATGTTCAGCATGTAAACGACTACTTTATGAGAAAGATTTGATCAAATAGAAAATCATAGTTTCCCGTTTCCAAAACATATAATTTACTAGAACTAAAATGTAATGATTTAATGACAGATTAACAAAAACCCCAAGAACATATCAATCAAACATAGGACATATGTTCATCCAATTCAAACTACAAAGATTTGGAGCAAGTATCTATATATAATCAGATTGTTTTTTCCATAATACAGATCAAAACATGCAATAGAAAATAAATCCTTATACAGCCAACTCAGAAAGTTTGAGAGTACTATTTCAAAGAAAACTTCTTCCAAGAAAAAATACCAAGTCTACCTTTCAAAATTTTCTAACCCCTGCTTCTATGAAAACTAAGCTATTTAAATTTTGAGCAAAGCTGAGAGGTCTCCCGAAAAACCTGACCTCTTGGTTAAACAATTAAAATAGCTTAAAGAGTTAAAAGGACACCTAGCCCCATGAGTTTTAAAACATGAAACTAAAAAGATTAAATGTCAATCTCCACATCTTTATCAGAGGCACGCTCCTCTTCTTTGGTGATATTCTCTCCTTCCGCTACAGTTTGCTTTGTCATCTCCAGTTGCTTATGTGCCTGTAGTAGTTCCTTGGTGTGCGGCATGTGTGGTACCCTCAGGTTCATGATCCTAAACATTGTGGCTTCTTTGGTCCACTTTACTTTCCTAACTTTCTTGATGGTTAAAGGAAAATGGTCCACACCAAGATAGAGCATTGATTCAACTTGGGCAACCTGAGTTAAGTCTTAGGGTTTAGGGTTTAGTTTGTCCTTAAGTTTCTTCATAGTGTTTTCAACCACAGCAAGGGCTATTTTCTATTCCTGTTCTCCCATAGCAACTGTATATGTATTAGAAAAGTTTATCAACATAAGTTCAGTGATCATAGCCTTTTGTAACTACTTGATCTCATGCTCACCGTCCTTGATCTTGGAAATACTACTTCTGACAGTGCTCAAATGCCAACTTATATTTTTCTTGAGAACAAAGAAGGTAGAGTCATCTTGTACTTTGACACCCTGATCTATGTAGAACTTTACATAGCCATACTTTTCAATTTCAAGAAACTTGGACATGGCGGTGAACCATTTTTCTTCATCCCTCTCCCATACCTGTCTTTGAGATTGTAGTTCTCCTATCAAAATTTTTTTATCATGCAGAACCTCATGCACATCTTTTAAATACTTAGAACCACTCTTAAGGATTTCATAAATCCACTCCTCCATAGAAACTGCTAGAGCACGTCCCTTTTGGACTTGGTTGAGAAAATTCTTGCTTTCGGCTGATTTTGGATCAAAGACTTGGGGAGATTGAACTAAGGGAATGGCATCAAAGCTACAGAAGGTGTTAATAAATTGTGATAGAGTCACTATAGATTGTTTCAATTCCTTCTTTTCTTTTCCATCCTACCAAGAAGAGTTCAGCATTTGTTATGTAGTCTCTTTGAATAAGTTATTTTTTCCAGCCCTGTCCATGTTTCCCAACTCTACTTTGGTAATCTCAAAGTCTTCAGCTTTAACCTCTTGTTCATCTTCCTTACCTTCCTTAGGTTTGTAAGTGGAAAATTCAGCAGTCCATTTTCCAATTTTTTCATTAGAAAACATGCGAGTTTTGCTCTTAACCTTTTTTGTCTTTGGAGTCTTTTGAACATATTTACTTCCAATATCTTTAATAGGAATTGAAGCAGGAACTAAATTGTGCTTTTTACTTATAGTAGTTAACAGCCAGGGAAGTGAAACTCTAGAACTCAAGGACTATTTGGGTGTCTTCATTGGTGTGGATATCACTTCCAATGTAGCATCATCCAGGTCGAAGAGGTCCTTTCCTATTTGTTCATTTTCTAATATATGGAAACTGATATCTTCCATTTTATCATCATCTAGGTTTACCATTAGAGGTTTTATCTGAGCCATATCTTTCTTTGTCCTTGACTTGATTCTAGATCTTGTTATCCTTTGTGGTAAAATAGTTGGGAGAGAATCAGTTACAATCTTCTTCTTTGAGTTCCTGACTCGAGATTTCTCAGAAGCCCTTGCAGTTCCAATATGTGGAGGTGAATTAGAAATAGAAACAAAAGGATCTAAAGGAGAAAATGCAACTTCTTCTTTTTCTACTCTAACTCCTTTGCTCTTCCTTCTTCTCTGTAGCCACTCATTGGTTAAGCGAATCACATGTGAAGTTCTCTCCTCAATGTCATCTTCTTCATTTTTAGACCAGTCAACAATCACTTCATTTTTCTCAATAGATTTTTTTTAATTAGGATCAAACATATATGACCCGTCATCAATGACTCCCTCTACATTTATCTGTAACCCCATGGACTGAATCTGTGAAACACACAAATGACTATGTTCTCTTTGTTCTACCTGTGACTCATCTTTGCAATCCTCCCAAAAATCTTCTAGGTGAGGGATGGGAAACATATGTGCCCTAAGGCCTAGGACTCCACTAGCATAATTCTTATTGTCAAACCCCACCCATTCTGCATAAAATTTGAAGCGGAAATGATGGATACCGCACCCAATGCTAATAGCATCCACCATGGTATTACATTATAGTCTTCCTAAAGAAATAAGAAAAACTTTTATCCATTCATCTTCAGCTAAAAATCTTTTCAAAACTGTTGATAACTGCCGGCAAATTTCACCCAATACAAAAAATTCAAGGGTGTACCTAGGAAGCCTTAACGGTTGATCTTCAAAACCCCCAACCTTGAAATAGGTAAATTTTGGGAATTGAATGTAGTAGCTCCCATACTTGGTTATCAAAGTCTGAGCTTCAGGACTGATTCTTTTACCTAGTGTACTAACTAGTTCATAACACAGTTTACCCAGAAAGGTATCATGGACTTTTTTATAATCTTCAATAGCTTTATTTTTTTGCAAAAGGGGATAGAATTCATACACACTCATATTTGCAACCAAGGGTTCATGAGGGAGACCAAGCTAGGATCTGCTACATGCAAGATATTAAATGAGATACAAGGACATAAAGAAGTCACTTCCTATTAACTTAGATGCGTTAAGCTATTCCCTTTGAGAGCTTGTGATTAACTCAACCCAATCAAGAGTTTGGGTCCCATCCAAGATAATCTGGACATAAAAGTATATCTAGTCAGTAAATAAAAGGGCAACTTGAGAACCACTGACCAGGTGTAACATGACTATGAGGTCACTGATGTATGGATGAACATGGGTCCTATTAAACTTCTTTGGGAGGTAGGAACCACCCCTCTGAGGATTCAGTAACCAGTTTCTAGCCATAGAGGTGCGGTTTGCATCTCTATTTTCATTAAATTTTACAATAGATTGGCTGGCGAGAAGGTGGAGAAATCCTTTTCTAGTATTTTTAGGGCTTGAGCAACTAACTCCCTCTTAATGGGTATCAGAATAGAGTCATCTTTCTTCTTTATAGATTTAGTCCTCGCATCATAACATTGAATACACTTAAAAATGAGCTTAGGATAGGCAATAGTGGGAGGAAATGTGGCTGTAGAACATAAATCACTATGTAGAATTTCTAGAGCTGGTGTGTCATCTAAAGAATTCAAGAGCTGGGAAGGCAAGTTTTCAATGTCATACCCTTCTAAATCAGTGTCTGTAATTGTAGGACCATCACACACCAGACTAGAAGAATTCCCAAACAAATGAAAAACTAACTTCATTTTCACTGTAAATAACCCCCAACCCTTCACAGCTGATCATAAATCTTTATAAAAAGAACAAGGACCATAGCCAACTCACCTCTGAATAGCAGACACCCCTGAGTACAAAGCTTTTCCAAGACTACCTCCGTGCACTAGCTCTTGAAGAAAACTCACGCTTTTGTAATATGATGAACATAGAATTAAGCTTAAGTATACCTTTAGGGTACCTAAATTTATTACAAATCCTTGCCATTAATATTGTGGATTTGATTTGACCTTTAAATCAAGAGACCGTAATCATTATTTAAACAAGTCCTGAGGTCATCACTTCTAATTATGGTTGTGCAAACCAAGGAGGTACTTCATTAAGTCTGTTGCATGCTAGCATTTGATTCCCTTTGTTGTGGGTCCCAACACACCATTGGCTTTAGAAACTCATGCTCTGGCTAATGTCACTGAACTCTCTTGGACATACATGAACCAAGTTCTCTAGAGTTCTCAACTGTTCTTTGTTGTTCAAGACTTTTTACTGTCGGCAAACTTTAGGCAAAATTCCATTCCCAGAATCATTAAGTTGAAACTTCTTATGATTCAAATTGCGTTATGTTTTATCCCCTTTCTGGTGTTATCAAAGAAAACAACCGATCACCTGTAAAAGTGAAAACTTAATCAAAATGTTAAAAAAATGGGAACATCTTTGAACCTAAGAGAACATAGTTCTACACTGTTCGACGATGTTCAAGGGTGTCCAAGACCATTCTAAGTCTGAAATGTTAAGTGACTGAGAAGACAAAAGAAATGAATGAAATAATTACAAAGATCAAAGGGAAGTCTGTGAGAGGCATATTTTGACACACAAACAATTTGGAGGACACGCATTTGCTTAAGAAAAACCAAGGATCAAGATAGAAACTAGGACTAACATTGGCTCTGACTGGGGACTACTTTTTGACTCAAAAGGCAAAGAACTTAGCATCTCTGGTTTCGCAAAAATGAAAGGGGTAACCAACACAAAAATGGGGAAGGAAACTAACCTAATATGTACAGATAGAAAAACTTGAGGACCTTACAATTTTACCAACTTCATGTCCTGTCCATTATAGGAATATGGCAGGACAGAACCATTTGGATAAGCCAACCTGAAAGCATTAGATCCCAATTCTTCTCTGATTATAAAGGGCCCTTTCCACAAGGATTCAAACTTGCCATGTGTTCCCTTTGGTTCTTTCCTTTTGTCCCACAGTAGCACCTCATCCCCTTTCATAAAATTTCTAGGCCGTGCCTTCCTGTCGAAGATATTTTTAATCCTGAGTTGATGTTTTGTAATTCTGTCCACTAGAGCTTCCCTTTTGGCTTCAAGCTTCTACAAGAACATTATCCTTTTTTCAAGAGATTTTTTAAAAGTTTGATCTTCTATTGTAGCTTGGAGTTTGATCACTGACAATTCCAAAGGAAGGGAAACCTGTGCTCCTATACCATACACTAGCTCAAATGGTGCCATACCGATTGCCCTTTTGGGTGTGATCCTATCTACCCAAAGGGCTTCAAATAGTTTCTTATGCCAATTTCTTCTATTAATATCCACTAGCTTTTTCATGATGGCAACCAAATTCTTGTTACTGGATTCGACCTGCCCATTTCCTTGGGGAAAATAATTAGATGAATGAGCCAAGGAAATACTATGGTCATAACAGAATAACATTAGTTCTTGAGATGAAAAATAAGTGGCATTATCCATTACAATCTTCTATGGTACACCAAAACGGACCAAAATATTATTCTTCAAAAATTCACATACCACTTGGGAATTGGCTTTTTTAGTTGGGATAGCCTCCACCCACTTAGTGAAGTAATCGGTGGCTGTCAAAATATAAATATCTCCAGCACTAGAAGAAGGATTAACAAGACCTATAAAATCAAGTCCCCATTGTTTAAAGGGCTCTTCAATCACAACTAGTTTTAGAGGCAATGCTGCTAATTGTGGTTTCCCAGTAAATAATTGGCATTTCTCATAGCTTCTAAAAAAAGCATAGGCATCTTTAAACATACCCGGTGAATAAAAACAATTACGTAAAATTTTAAAAGCAATGACTGAGGAAGAAAAATGACCTCCACATGCTTCTTCATGAAAAGCTTTAAGTAATTGTTTATGTTGTTCCTCATCCACACACCTAAGGAAGGTTCCATCTACACCTCTCTTGAATAGCGCACCTTGCCAAATCACATATTTATCTACTTGCAATCTGAGATTACATCTCTCTTTTGGTGTCAAGCTAGTAGGAAATTCCCCATAGGTTAGGTAATAAGCTATGTTACTGAACCAAGGATCTGTTAGGCTTACCAACAATGCATGTGACTGCTCACATTTTGAATCTCTTTCATGATTGGGGTTTTCAGCAATAAATTTACACAATCCTCTTCCCCTGACCAATTTGGTCAGTTTTATTGTCAAGTCATACTCCTAAATCTTGGTCACCCATGTTGCTCTCTTATTCATTGCAATCTCTTATTGTGTGAGTAGACTCTTCACAGCAGTGTCCGAAACAAAAACCTCAGAATGTGAATGCAAGATATAAAACCTAAATTGTTTAACAGCTTTAACAACTGCGAAAGCTTATTTTTCAATGAGCGAGTACTTCAGTTCATGCTTTTTTAGGGGGGTGCTCATGAATGCAATAGGTGCTTTAGTTCCTCCATCATTATTTTGAGTGAGCATGGCAGAAAGTGAATGATCAGAGGCATAATAATAAATGACAAAATCTTTCTTGTAATCCAGATATACCAAAGAAGGAGCACTAGCCATAGCATCTTTAATTTCTTTTAAAGCTTTTTGTCTAGCCTCCATCCATTTAAAAGGTTGTTTTTCACTCATCATCCCTACAATATGCCGGGTAAGCTCAGAGAAGTTTGGCACAAAAGCCCATAAGAAATTGATTTGCCCCAAAAATGACTTTACACCAGTTCTTGTAGATAGAAGACTTAGCTACTGAATGGATTTTACCCTTTCAGGGTCTATTCTTATCCCTTCCTTAGAAATGATATGACCTAATAGTTTGCCTTCGGTAACAAAAAATATTAACTTCTTAGGTTTGAGTGAGATACCATGGTCACGACACCTCTGAAGTACTAATTTCAAATCTCTAAGGTGATGTTTACGCCTACAGGAGTAGACTATTAAATCATCTAGATATATAACAATAATCTTATTCTTCATATCAGCAAAGGATGAGTCCATTTCCCTTTGGAATGTTGCCCCAGCATTAATTAGGCCAAAGGGCATCCTGTTGTAAGCAAAAGTTCCCCAGGGTGTGGTGAAGGTTGTTTTATGCTTATCATTCCCTATCACACTAATCTGATTATATCCAGAGAATCCATCCAACACGGACATCATCTTTGACCCAGCCACTGTTTGCAACATGTGTTCCATCTTTAGGAGGGCATAGTTGTCTTTCAAACTCGCCTGATTTAGGTTACGAAAGTCAACACAAATTCTTATCTCACCATTTTTCTTTCTCACCGGAACAATGTTCGCAATCCAAGTTGAGTGATGGATTGGATATATTATCCTTGCTTTTAACATTTTATCTACTTCACGCATTATAGCTTCCGACACCTTAGGGTTATAACTATGCAATTTCTGTCTGAAAGGTTTACATTCTGGTTTAAGAGGAATATTGTGGCTGAAATGCCCATCTCTAAAATCCTTCAAATCATCATAATTCCATGCAAAAACATCAGAAAAGGATGTCAACAAAGATTGAAGTCTCCCCTTTTCTTGAGAACAAAGATATTTTCCTATGCTTATCCATTTGGACTGTGTTTCATCCCCAATGTCAATCTTATCATACTCCCTAAGCGCTTCAGGGTGAGGATTTTCTTTCTTGTGAATAAAACTGTCATCTTTTCTAGAAAATAAGTTTTCAAGTGTTACCAGGCCTTTACGAATTTTGTTACCTTTTAATTGCACAATTCCATCTGACATTTGATTTTCAGAGACCAATTCTCCATGCATTTCACTTGTCCCTTCAAAATAGGTAGATGTGAAGACTTCTACATAAGTCATGAAATCATTAATACTAGCATCACTCTCAAAAAACTACAAATGTTCTACATTATCAGGAACTGCTGGTCTGTAAATCATTTCTATCTTATAAGTGCTAGTTTTGAATTTTGGGTGACGAAGCAATAAAGATGCTAAAATGGCTAAAGAATCCACTTTTGAATTCAAACTCCTTGGAATAGCTTCTATACAAAAAGCATCAAAAGCTTCAATTTATTTCTAGACCAACTCTCTATAATGTTTTAACCTTTCATTTTTCAACGTGAACTACCCTCTAACTTGCTTAACAATTAATTCTGCATCACCTCTTGCAATGAGAGCTATGATTCCATGAGATTTTGCTCCTTGAAGACCTAGAAGCAAAGCTTCATATTCAACTGTATTGTTGGTATTCTTGAAATCCAACTTATAAGAAAAAGGCAAACACTTCCCGCTTGGACTTTTCAAAACAACCCCAGCTCCTGACCCTACTTTAGCACAACTTCCATCAAACTCCATCGACCATAACTGTGTTGTCTCACTTAAGTCTCTTTCAACTAAGGAAACATGGTCTAACATGATCATATAATTGCCAAACTCACACTCTTGATATAAGATTTGAGCCTTTGGATTATCCAAAGGGAATACAGTATATTTATTCTTTGCTTCTAGCACCAACTTCACCTTCTTCTTCCCAACAGGGATGACTGCTTCTGACCAGTCCATCTTTATTTCACCACCCATATCTCGACAAAAGGTCCTACTCAATAACATTCCATAACTTGCTGGAATGTCCGCCACTAAGATTGTTAGCTTCAGTCTTTTATCTGGATAGGTGGCTAGAATAGCTTGAGAATCTTTTACTTGCCCTACTAGGGGTACTTGGTTTTCGTCCATTGAATATCATCTTCCAAAACTTTTTGTCAAGGTCAGACCAAGGGCTTTGGCAATAGAGGATGGCATGATATTATCAGATGCTCCAGAGTCAATAATACAATTACTCAACTTAAGACCATTGAGGAGCAAGGAGACATAGAAAGGTTCAAGCTTTCTAGGCTCAAGTATATCACACTCGGCTTCAGGAGTGGAAGTATTGGAGAAATTATTTTGATTACTGCCTATTGGGGGAACTACCAATGGAGGTTGAACCAAATCTTCAACTTGATTTGTTGTGCATTGATTAGCATGTGAGGTATTAGGAGTATCACCTTTAACATATTGAACTAACTTGTCAAGTTCCTTAGGATTTAACTTTAGACATTCCGCAGGTGAAATTTGGATAGCAGAAGATTGACAAAATTCTACTATATCAACAGAAGGAACCTTATCACCCCTTTGCAATATTTTAAATTCTGGAGGTTTTACATTGGAGAAGGGAGGATTACTTACATGTACATTACTCTTGCTAGCTATAGCCGATGACGAAGGGCTGGAACTAGAAGACCTCTGATTACGGGTAAGCATAGCATAGGTTGAATCTTCAAGAGTGGCCAAAATATCTTCTCTTTCTGAGTCTAATTCATATTCTAGGTAAAATGAGCCGGAGTCACTAGGTCGCTCTTGAAATACTTCTTCAACCTTCATTTCTCCCAATACATTCAGAGTTACCTTCATTTTCATATGTCTCATCATATCAGGGTAGGTATCACCGTCATGATCCATTGTTAAGTAAAAAGAACACATAACTCCATCTCTGGAAGATCCCTCAATAGCAAGTCTAGGCTAGGCTAAAGATAAATGAGGAGTTCTATTATGGTACTATCCTGGTGGTCTTCTATTAGACTCTTGTGACATAGGTGAGTAAGTCACCCCTTGTTTGGGTAATTGTCTCTTCAAGGCTATAACATCATTCATCAACCTTTGAACCACCGGGTCCATTGAAGAAGTTGAAGCTTGGGAAGATTGAACTTGGAGGTCTTTCTTCCACTTTCCAGCCATAATAAGATCATCTTCCAACTCAGTAGCCTGAGCTTGGGCTGCATCCAAGTTCACTAGTCTGCTTCTTCTTAAATGAAAACCAATATCAGGGGGCATGGAATTGATGAAGAAACATTTTTTATTTTCAGGAGTAGGCCTTTTAGCTATAGGAATTTTATGGACAACCTTATTATATCTTGCCACATAGTCTCTCATAGGCTCATGAATTTCCTTTTTTATCTGTGTCAGTTGAGCTAGTAAAGAATGTTCATCATCAGCACTTTTAAAACACCCTTCAAAGGAAAGTTTCATAGAGTTCCAATTAGTTATAGACCCAGCAGGTAGATGTCCAAACCATTTGGCAGCCCTTTCTATGAGAGTTTGGATAAAAATCCTGACTGCTACATCTTTAGTTTGAATCACCAATATAGCAGTAGCAACATTAAAAGCGTTAAAGTGTTCATCTACAGATACTGTACCATCTCCCATGAACTTTGGAAGTACATCTTTGGCACCCTTAGGAAGGGCATTATGCTGAGCCAAAGCTAAAGGTCCAACTACGGCACCCCATGGCTATGCCATGATAACTGTTGGGAAAATAGTTTGGAGGGGTGGGGCTTGAGTTCCTGACAAGGTTAAAGCTTGCCAATTATAGATCTTAGTAGAGGACCTAAAAATCTCTCTTGGAGGAGAAGAAGGTCTGCTCTGGGCCTTTTTTTTGGGAGGAAGAACCTTTGTGGTTTCAAGATTTCTCAATTCTTCAAAGACACTATCAAAGATTCCCGCCTCTCTCTAAGATCTAGTATATGGTCTCGACTCCAGCTTGACAATTTTATGGCCTTGGTATGGCTCTTTCAACAACTACAGCTTCATGGGCAACTGGAATACCTCTCAACCATTCACCAATTTCTTCTTCCTCTTCTAAAACTAACTGAACTTGCTGATACTATTCATTACTTGTTCTTACTTTCCAGGCCAAGTTGTTTAAATCTGCAATAATATCTTCTTGCGTGTCCTGAAAATCTAGACTGGGTTAGAAGACTGGGGGAAGTTCAACATGACCAGGTATTCTATCAGCAGGTAATACCATAGTTACACATTTAAGCCAAACACAGACACTGGCTTACTAATTCACCTCCCCAGTAGAGTCACCAAAAATCTGTTAGTAAATAGATTTTAGTCTTAATTTTATCTCTCGCTAACTCTTCCCTATAGCCCTTTTTAAAACCAACTTTTTTTACTAACAATTGGGTAAGTGTTGGATGCTCTCCACTTCCCTCTGAATTATTTCTTAGGTATAGCTCCCTAATTGAATTTTCAATTTAAGTTTTTTCTTTTCTAACAACTATTCTGGTTTTAGCTTTTGACCTGAAAGCTTATAAGGCTACTAAAACATTCTTCAGATGTTCAGCATGTAAACGACTACTTTATGAGAAAGATTTGATCAAACAGAAAATCATAGTTTCCCATTTCCAAAACATATAATTTACTAGAACTAAAATGTAATGATTTAATGACAGATTAACAAAAACCCCAGGAATACTGGATAACATTTTATATACCAGAAATGAACATATCAATCAAACACAGGACATATGTTCATCCAATTCAAACTATAAAGATTCGGAGCAAGTATATATATATAATCAGATTGTTGTTTCCATAACATAGATCAAAACATGCAACAAAAAATAAATCCTTATACAGCCAACTTGAAAAGTCTAAGAGTACTATTTCAAAGAAAACTTCTTCCAAGAAAAAATACTAAGTCTACCTTTCAAAATTTTCTAACCCCTACTTCTACGAAAACTAAGCTATTTAAAGTTTGAGCAAAGCTGAGAGGTCTCCCAAAAAACCTGACCTCTCGGTTAAATAGTTAAAATAGCTTAAAGATTTAAAAGGACACCTAGCCCCATGAGTTTTAAAACATGAAACTAAAAAGATTAAATGTCAATCTCCACATCTTTATCAGAGGCACACTCCTCTTCTCCGGTGATATTCTCTCCTTTCGCTATAGTCTTCTTTGTCATCTCCAGCTGCTTATGTGCCTATAGTAGTTCCTTGGCATGTAGCATGTGTGGTACCCTCAGGTTCACAATCCTAATCATTATGGCTTCTTTGGTCCACTTTACTTTCCTAACTTTCTCGACAGTTAAAGGAAACTGGTCCACACTAAGATAGAGCATTGATTCGACTCAAGAAACCTGAGTTAAGTCTGAGGGTTTAGGGTTTAGTTTGTCCATAAGTTTCTTCATAGTGTTTTCAAACACAACAAGGGCTATTTTTTGTTCCTATTCTCCCATAGCAGCTATATATGTATGAGCAAAGTTTATCACCTTAAGTTCAGTGATCATAGCCTTTTGTAACTGCTTGATCTCATGCTCACTATCCTTGATCTCAAAAATACTACTTCTGACAGTGCTCAAATGCCAACTTATATTTTTCTTGAGAACAGAGAAGGTAAAGTCATCTTGTACTTTGACACCTTGATCTGTGCAGAACTTTACATAGCCATACTTTTCAATTTCAAGAAACTTGGACATGGTGGCGAACCATTGTTCTTCATCCCTCTCCCATACCTGTCTTTGAGATTGTAGTTCTCCTATCAAACTTTTTGTATCATGTAGAACCTCATGCACATCTTTTAAATACTTAGAACCACCCTTAAGGATTTCACAAATCCACTCCTCCACAAAAACTGCTAGAGCACATCCCTTTTGGACTTGGTTGAGAAAATTCTTGCTTTTGGCTGATTCTAGGTCAAAGACTTGGGGAGATTGAACTAAGGGAATGGCATCAAAGCTATAGAAGGTGTTAATAAATTGTGACAGAGTCACTATAGTTTATTTCAATTCCTTCTTTTCTTTTCCATCCTACAAAGAAGAGTTCAACATTTGTTGTGCAGTCTCTTTGAATAAGTTATTTTTGCCAAACCTGTCCATGTTTCCCAACTCTACTTTGGTAATCTCAAAGTCTTCAGCTTTAACCTCCTGTTCATCTTCCTTACCTTCCTTAGGTTTGTAAGTGGCAAATTCAGTGGTCCATTTTCCAGTTTTCTCATTAGTAAACATGCGAGCTGTGCTTTTAACCTTTTTTGTCTTTGGAGTCTTTTGAACATATTTACTTACAATATCTTTAATGGCAATTGAAGCGGGAACTAAATTGTGCTTTTTACTTACAGTAGTTAACGGCCAGGGAAGTGAAACTCCAGAACTCAAGGACTGTTTATGTGTCTTCATTAGCATGGATATCACTTCCAATGTAGCATCATCCAGGTCGAAGAGGTCCTTTCCTATTTGTTCATTTTCTGATATATGGAAACTGATATCTTCCATTTTATCATCATCCAGGTTTACCATCAGAGGTTTTGTCTAAGCCATATCTTTCTTTGTCCTTGACTTGGTTCTAGATCTTGTTATCCTTTGTGGTAAAATAGTTGGGAGAGAATCAGTTATAATCTTCTTCTTTGAGTTCCTAACTCAAGATTTCTCGGAAGCCCCTGTAGTTCCAATATGTGGAGGTGAATTAGAAATAGAGATAGAAGGATCTAAAGGAGAAAATTTTACTTCTTCTTTTTATACTCTAACTCCTTTGCTCTTCCTTCTTCTTTGTAGCCACTCATTGGTTAAGTAAATCACATGTGAAGTTCTCTCCTCAATGTCATCTTCTTCATTTTTAGACCAGTCAACAATCACTTCATTTTTCTCAATAGATTTTTGTAATTAGGATCAAACATATTTGACCTGTCATCAGTGACTCCCACTACATTTATCTATAACCTCATGGACTAAATTTGTGAAACACATAAATGGCCATGTTCTCTTTGTTCTACCTGTGACTCATCTTTGCAATCCTCCTAGAAATCTTCTAGGTGAGGGACGAGAAACATATGTGCCCTAAGGCCCAGGACTCCACTAGCATAATTCTTATTGTCAAAACCCACCTATTCTACATAAAATTTGAAGCCAAAATGATGGTTACTGCACCCAATGCTAATAGCATCTGCCATAGTATTACATGATAGTCTTCCTAAAGAAAAAGGAAAAACTTTTATCCATTCATCTTCAGGTAACAATATTTTCAAAACTGTTGATAACTGTCGGCAAATTTCAGCCAATACAAAACATTCAAGGGTGTACCTAGGAAGCCTTAACAGTTGAACTTCGAAACCCCCAACCCTGATATAGGTAAATTTTGGGAATTGAATGTAGTAGCTCCCATACTTGGTTATCAAAGTCTGAGCTTCAGGACTGATTCTTTTACCTGGTGTACTAACTAGTTCATAACATAGTTTACCTAGAAAGGTATCATGGACTTTTTTATAATCTTCAATAGCTTTATTTTTTTGCAAAAGGGGATAGAATTCATACACACTCATATTTGCAACCAAGGGTTCATGAGGGAGACCGAGCTAGGATCTACTACATGCAAGATAGTAAATGAGATACGAGGACATAAAGAAGTCACTTCCTATTAACTTAGATGCATTAAGTTGTTCCCTTAGAGAGCTTGCAATTAACTCAGCCCAATCAAGAGTTTGGGTCCCATCCAAGATAATTTGGACATAAAATTACATCCAGTCGGCAAATAAAAAGGCAACCTGAGAACCACTGATCGGGTGTAACATGACTATGAGGTCACTGATGTATGGATGAACATGGGTCCTATTAAACTTCTTTGGGAGGTGGGAACCACCCCTCTAAGGATTCAATAACCAGTTTCTAGCCATAGAGGTGTGGTTTGCATCTCTATTTTTATTAAATTTTACAATAGATTGGGCTGGCGAGAAGGTGGAGAAATCCTTTTCTGGTATTTTTAGGGCTTGAGAAACTAACTCCCTCTTAATGGGTATCAGAACGGAGCTGTCTTTCTTCTTTATAGATTCAATCCTCGCATCATAACATTGAATACACTTAAAAATGAGCTCAGGATAGGCAATAGCAGGAGAAAATGTGGCTGTAGAACATAAATCACTATGTAGAATTTCTAGAGCTGGTGTGTCATCTAAAGAATTCAAGAGCTGGGAAGGCAGGTTTTCAATGTTATACCCTTCTAAATTAGTGTCTGTAATTGTAGGACCATCACACACCAGACTGGAAGAATTCCCAAACAAATGAAAAATTGACTTCATTTTCACTGTAAATAACCCCCAACCCTTCACAACTGATCATAAATCTTTATAAAAATAACAAGGACCATAGCCAACTCACCTCTAAATTGTAGACACCCCTGAGTACAAAGCTTTGCCAAGACTACCTCCATGCACCAGCTCTTGAGGAAAACTCACACTTTTGTAATAAGATGAGCACAGAATTAAGCTTAAGTATACCTTTAGGGTACCTGAATTTATTACAAATCCTTGCCATTAATACCATGGATTTGATTTGACCTTTAAATCAAGAGACCGTAATCATTATTTAAACAAGTCCCAAGGCCATCACTTCTAATTATGGTTGCGCAAACCAAGGAGGTACTTCATTAAGTTCATTACGTGCTAGCATTTAATTCCCTTTGTTGTGGGTCCCAACACACCGCTGGCTTTAGAAACTCATGCTCTGGCTGATGTCACTGAACTCTCTTGAACATACATGAACCAATTTCTCTAGAGTTCTCAACCGTTCTTTGCTATTCAAGACTTTTTACTGTCGGCAAACTTTAGGCAAAATTCCTTACCTGAAATCATTACATTGAAACTTTTTACGATTCAAATTGCCTTATGTTTTGTCCCCTTTCTGGTGTTATCAAAGAAAACAACTGATCACCTACAAAAGTGCAAACTTAATCAAAATGTTAAAAAAATGTGAACATCTTTGAACCTAAGAGAACACAGTTCTACACTGTTCACCGGTGTTCAGGGGTGTCCAAGACCATTCTAAGTCTGAAACATTAAGTGACCGAGAAGACAAAAGAAATGAATGAACTAATTAAAAAGATCAAAGTGAGGTCTGTGAGAGGCATATTTTGACATACAGACAATTTGAAGGACACACATTTGCTTAAGAAAAACCAAGGATCAAGACAAAAACTGGGACTAACATGGTCCTAGGTGGTTTTTCCCTTCACAGGGTTCCACGTTAAATTTGTTGTGTTATGTGTTGATTTTGATTTTTGCTTGTTATCATACTTTGCATATTACATGTTAGATTTGATCGGTAACTACTATAAGTTTTAGACTAACAATCGGTGAAAACATAGATAGTGAAAGTATTTTATGTTTATCGAGTAGTAGAAGTTGAAGAATTTGTTTTGGATTATACATTTTGTTTTGGGACACTAAATAACTGATTCACCCCCCTCTCAGTTATTCTAACAATTGGTATCACAACATTGGTTTCTTAGAACAGAGTTTTAAGGACTCCAACAAAAAGGTCTCAAGATGTATAAGAGGGAAGTGCCAAAGTTGAACAAAGAGAACTTCACAATATGGCAAAGCTGGATGAAGTTGCACATATCTGGAATTGGGAATTTTGCACTAGAACTGATGGAGAATGGCTACATTGAACTGACACTAGGTCCCCTGACACTTGAACAACTGAAGGATAGGTATGAATACAATATTATTATGATGGAACTTGTTGTTGCCTATACCAATGCTGAATTTGAAGACATTAAGGGATGCACAACTGCCAAAGCCATGTGGGATAAACTAACTCTAATATATAGTGGAGATGCGAATGTTAAGAGAGCTAGAGCAGAAAGCCTAAGAGGTCGATTTGATGATATGAAGATGAAAGAAGGTGAGAACATTGTGCAATACACAAATAGACTAAAAGAGGTAGTACATGCTATTAGAGCATCTGATGGAGTTATTAAGGATGAAACAATGATAAGAAAGATTCTTAGAACTTTGCTGCCAGTTTATGCGATCAGGATCTCTGCAATTCATGAAACAAGGGCTACATCCAACCTTACTCTTGAAACATTGATCGGTAAGCTTAAAACCTTTGAATTGAATAAATTTGACAATAGTGTTGTACCTTCTATTGAATCCACTTTCATGTCCTCTTTGAAGATTGATAAGTCTAGTAGCAGGAATAATAAGAATAATGATAGTGATAGTGGCACTGATGATGAGCTTGATGAGCTTGAAGCTCTTATGGCTAGAAGATTAACCAAAGGTAAAAGAAGGTATAGAGGTAAGCTACCTTTAGCATGTTTTAATTGTAAAGAAGTTGGCCACATCACTACTAGATGTCCGAATAAGAAAGATGATGATAGATCCAAAGACCAATCTGAAGGAAGCTATGGGAGAAGAGTCAACAGAGGCTATTGACACAACAACAGAGATAACTGAGATAACTATGACAAAGAGAAAAAGGTATGTTACATAGTTGAAGAATTTGAATTTGAATCTGACACTGATGATGATGTAGAAGTAGTATTTGTTGCTATGAAAGATGATTCAGAGGAAGATGGTAAACATGAAGAAACAACATTGATCTCTAAAGTAAGAAAAAATGATACATGGATCATAAACAGTGGCTGTACACATCATATGACTACTGATATAGAAAAATTTGATCTACTTGATGAATATGATGGAGGATCTATAAGGATGGGAAATGATGCACCTTGTATGGTAAGAGGTAAAGGTTCACTAATGATTAATGATAGAATAAGATGGGAAAATGCATACTGGATAGATGGACTGAACTATAATCTGTTAAGTGTAGCACAGCTAAATAACTCAGGCCACCGACTTTCTTTTGAGAGAAGAAAGGTAAAAATCTATGATGATGAAGGAAGACTTGTCAGAACTGGTACACAATCCATAGGTAATCTATTCTATCTTGATATTTATCAGTCTTCTTTTTTATTAATGAAGGATGAAGATGCATGGTTGTGGCATAAGAGGTTATGCCATGTGAATTTTGATAACATGATCAAGATTATTAAAAGGAAAAGAGTTAGAGGGTTTCCTAACTTATCATAACTAGATCTTGATATGTGTCATGAATGTCAAAAAGGTAAGATGACTAAGTCTAGTTTTAAAATCAAAGACTACTCAACATAGAAGATACTTGAGTTGGTTCATACTGAACTATGTGGTCCTATGAGAACTCAAAGTTATTATGGTGATAGATACTTTATTCTTTTTGTTGATGACTATACTAGATGGATGACAATTATGTTCTTAAAAGAAAAATTTGAAGCATTCAAGATGTTTAAGTGGTATAAAGAAAAGGTAGAAAAAGAGACTGAAAAAGAATTAAAGTGCTTAAGATCTGATAGAGGAGGTGAATTTATCTCTGATGAATTTACTAATTTCTATAAGGAGCATGGTATCAAAAGATAGGTCTTTGCACCGAGAACACTTCAGTAGAATGGGATTGTTGAAAGAAGGAACATGTCAATAATTGATTGTGCTAGAACACTGATGATACAAAATAATGTTTCTCAAACATATTGGAGAGAAGCTATCAGTACAACTATATATGTGCTTAACTAAGTACAACTGAAGAAGGACACCAACCAGACACTTTATGAGCTATGGTTTGGATACAAACCTACTGTAAGTTATTTCAAGATTTTTGGAAGCAAATGTTTTATTCTGAAAGATGAGAGAAATAGGAAATTTTATTCTAAAGCTGATGAAGGAATATTCTTATGATATTCTACTAAGAGAAAAGCATACAAATGTTTGAATAAGGTTACAAATAAGATAATTGAAAGTACTAATGTTCATGTTGATGAGTTTGATGACAAGAACATAGAGGAAAGAAAGGAACCGAAAGACTATGGTAGATTCACTTACATTGAACTTCCTAATTATCTACTGAAGTCTCAACCTGTGATAACTGGTCAACAGGAAAATAACCTTGAGGAACAAGAAAGGGAAACTGACGAACAAGATGGAGCTACTGAGAAAGCACATGAACCTAAACAGGATGAACAAGAAAGGAGAAACTGAGTAATGGCTAGTTTTCTCAGAAGACATCATCTTGAGATACAAATTATTGGAGACAGAAAAGCTAGCATACAGAAAAGAAGCAAAGCAAGATAAGGTACATGTCTAGTTTGTGAATTTGAACCCAAGAATGTGAAAGTTGCATTAGAGAATGAAGAATGGGTTAATGCAATGAAAGAGGAAATAGAACAAATAGAGAAGAACAAAACTTGGTCCTTAGTACCTTGACCTAAAGATTAAAATGTTATCAGTACTAAATGGATATTCAGGAACAAATGGAATGAAAATGGTGAAGTGACAAGAAATAAAGCGAGATTGGTATGCAAGGGATATGCACAGGAAGAAGGCATTGACTATGGTGAGACATTTTCACCTATTAATAGATTGGAAGGAGTTATAATGCTACTTGCATATGTTTCACACAAGAAATTTAAGGTTTATAAAATGGATGTGAAGTCAGCATTTTTGAATGGTATACTTGAAGAAGAGGTCGACATAGAACAACTTGAAGGATTCGTTGATCCAAACAACAGAGACATGGTATACAGATTACAAAATTTTTTATATGGTTTGAAGCAAGCACCGAGAGAATGGTATGAAAGACTGCATACTTACCTGTTAGGTATTGGATTTATAAGAACTAGTGAAAACAACAATTTGTACATGAAAGGTGATACTGATGACACTATTCTTATTGCTGAAATTTTTGTTGGTGATTTTATTTTTGGAGGTCAAGATCATGTATGTAAATCTTTTTCTAATAACATGAGGAATGAGTTTGAAATGTCTATGTTTGGAGAGATTAAATTCTTTCTTGGATTACAAGTTATTCAATAGAGTGATGGGATATTCATCACATAGTCCAAGTACATAAAGGAAGTCTTGAAGACATTTGGCATGGAAGATGCTAAACCTGTGGGAACACTGATGGCTATTGGATGTAAACTGACTAAGGAAGATGAAACTATAGAGGTAAATTAGACACTTTATCGATCCATGATTGGTAAGCTAATGTATGTATTCCATAGTAGACCAGATATAGCACATGCTATGGGAATTTTTGCTAGATTTTCTGCTAACCCTAGAGAATAAAAAATGATTGCTACTAAAAGGATCTTAAGATACCTAAAAAAGAAAGAGGATTATGGTTTATGGTATCCTAAGGAAGGTAAGTTTGAACTAATGGTCTATACCGATGCTGATTGGGCTAGAAATGTGGATGACAGAAAAAGAACCATCGAAGGATCATTCTTCTTTGGTGAAAGACTTGTAACCTGGACAAGTAAAAAATAGGCTTTTATTTCTCAGTCTATAGCTAAAATAGAGTATGTTGCTACTGCTACTAATTGCTCAAACATTTCATATATCAAGAAAGTGTTGGAAGGAATGAATGAGGTAATCACTAACCAGGTGATTATATACTATGACAACACAAGTGCTATTAATATTTCAAAGAATCCAGTGATGCACTCTAAGACAAAGCATATATCAATTAAGTATCATTACTTAAGAGAATAAGTGCAAGAGAAGCAAGTGAAGTTAGAATTTGTTACATCTAAAGAACAACTTGCAGAGATCTTTACAAAGCCTCTACCGAAGGACACATTTGACATGAAGACTAGACTTGGAGTCCGTCCCCTATCTATTAGTCACTAATGTGATCTGGATGTTGCATCAACCTTACACTTATCAGAAGATCACACATGTTGATGCAGCATAGTTCACACTTTGGATAATGTTCAAGGCCGTGATTAAATTTGAAGAACTGAAACAGATTGGGATATTAGTATACAAAGATACAAAGAATGTATTGGACAACAAAGAGTTACTTAGCTACTATAGAGCTGATTATTTATTTGTTTCTTTGGCATTATTGTCAAAGGGAGAGATAAATAATATGAAAAATAAAGGGAGATATATGCATCGATGAGAACTATCTAAGGGAGAGAATGACAAAGCTATATTTTCTAATGTTGTTTAGTAATGTAGTGATTAAACATATTAAGCTAGGGAGAGCTTAAAAAACACAACATTTAATCACAGAGTTGTAGAATACATGTTTGGTATGTGTATGGTACACTTCATATTACTTGTGTTGCCATCAATGCCAAAGGGAGAGATTGATGAACTACAATTGATTTAGAATACTGAATGAAGAATCTATGATTGAAGATCACTGAGGAGTTGTTGATTAGATATGCAAGATAATTAAATTAGTATTATGTTATCATTGATGTCAACTCGCTTGACAATACTTATCTTGTAAGTTACTATACTGACACATATGAAGAAAGGTAAAATAGATGAAGAACATAAATATCTACATGAGGAAGATGTATATATCAAATGAGGATAAGGAATACACTGAGTAACTTGTTGATGAGTCTATGACTTGATGAAATTGACTTTATTATGTTGCATTCATCTATGATGAAGAATAGAGCTGAAATACACAAAGTAGTGTTGTCGATAAATGAAGCATTTCAGTATACACTGACAGAGTGTAGTGTATACCAAGCATAGTGTTAACCAAGCTTATGTTTACTAACACATTTCTTTGTTAACAGAGAAAAATAGAAAGGAATTAAATGATCAATTTAGCTAATAAAGTGATGAGCTGTAAAGTATATGAAATCGAGGTAACAGATAAGGTTTGTTATGAAGATCAGCAGCTAACATAATTCAAGAAGGATCTAATGGAGTAGATTGAAACGTGTTACTGAGACATCAGCCGAAGAAGATTGGAGTGGAAAAATCAATGAATAAGATTAAGTGGAAAAATCTAATGGAGGATAAGAAAATGATTTACTCATCTATATAAGAGACATTGGTTACATTGTTGAAAAGATGCCAGAAGAAGAAGATACTGTAGAATTATCGTGTGAAGGAGTTTTCATGCATTCTGATCATACTGGTTAATAAGAACTGAGTTGTAGAATAATTACTGAGCTACAAAGAGTAATTACTGATAGACAGTAAGTTGATATAAGATTGAATCTAAAGTGATATATTGATCAGAAAAATTTGAATGAGCTAAACATTGATCTATAAACTACAATTGAAGTTGTTTCAAGGTAGATCATCTACTGTTACATATTTAACCATTGTACATAGTAAAATCTCTTAATCGAGTGGACTAAGAAAGTCTTTTGATGTTTCATTCATAGAGTGAACATTGTTATTCTATCAAACCTAGAGTGACTGCTGGTTGGACAATAACTTTTGGTCTAAAATCCTCTAACAAGGTCACACCTAACAGTGTGTTTGTAAACCTTTAACAGGGTTGGGTTTTCCCTTCATAGGGTTTCCATGTTAAATCTCTTGTGTTATGTGTTGATTGTGATATTTTCTTGTTATCATACTTTTCATATTACATGTTAGATTTGATCGGTAAATACTATAATTTTTAGACTGACAATCGATAAAAACACAGGTAGTGAAAGTATTTTATGTTTACCGAGTAGTAGAAGTTGAAGAATTTTTTTTGGATTATACATTTTGTTTTGGGACACTAGATAACTGATTCATCCCCCTCTTAGTTATTCTAACATGTTGTATCAAGTATGATCCTATTCCTTCTTTCTGCAATTCCATTCTGCTAAGGGGTTCTAAGTGCACTTAACTATCTCTTTATGCCATGTTCTTCGCAGTACTCATAGAATCTGTTAGAGGTGAATTCTCCTCCTCTATCTGATCTCAAACACTTTATCTTTAGTCTAGATTCATTCTCAACCTTAGCTTTGAATATTTTTAATTTCTCAAATGCTTCTGACTTGTCTTTCAAGAATGCAATCCACATCATTCTAGTATAATCATCAACAAACAAAATGAAATACCTTTCACCATAGTATGATCTTGTTTGAGTTGGATCACATAGGTCTGTATGAATCAGATCCAACTTGTTCTCTACTAAATTATGCTTGCTCCTAAATGAATTTCTCACATACTTTCCCATCACACATTCCCTGCATATAGTATCAACTAGCTTTGCTATGCTAGGTAGATCTCTTACTTCCTTTACATTGCTTATCTTTAATATGTTATCAAAATTGATATGACATAGTCTTTTATGCCACAACCAACTATCATCAACTTTAGCAACAAAACAACTTTCTTCTAAATTGAGTTGAAAAACATTACCTCTTATCTTTGAGCCTAATGCAATCATAACACCATCTTTGTTTTTAATGATGCATTTGTCATCTTTGAGCTGCAATTGATAACCTTTTCCAAGTAACTATCCAACACTGAGAAGGTTATGTTTCAAACCATCAACATAAAGAACATCATCAGTACTATTCTTTCCATCCAAAGTGATGACTCCTCTACCAACTATTGGTTTAGGAGTATTGTCTCCAAATCTGACCATACCTCCATTGTATTTGTCCAAATGAACAAACCTACCTTTATCACCTATCATGTGATGTGAAAAACCACTATCTATAATCCAATCTGTCCTTATGTCAGCTTGAGAAATCAATGCAAGCTCTTGATTTCCTTTCTTATCTTCATGAGTTGTCTTATTATTCATTTTATCTACAATAGCAATGAATCCAATTTGTTCTTCACCAGATTCTTCATCTAAAACTCCATCTCCAGCATAGTAGCATTCCTTAGAATACTTAGGCTTGTAATCCTTTTTGAACTTTCTAGCTCTAGTAAGACACTTAGATGCAAAGTGACCGATCTTATTACATGAAAAGAACTTAAATGGTAATTAACCTTCATATTTTCCTTTTCCTTTCTTTTCTCTTTTGGAAATCATAGCAATGAAATCCTCTAGATTTTTCTCTTCATCATCATCATCAAAATTACCAGAACTGTTTGCAGATTTCTTACCATGAACTGTTGCTTTGAAGGCTGTTTCACTCTTTGGTTTTGTCTTCAATCTTGAGATCTCAAAAGATGAGAGTTTTCTGATCAAAGTCTCTCTCTTGAAATTAGATGTAAGTTGCATGATCTCATCAAGGATGTTGATCTTGCTTTCATATTCTGGAGTAAGAGTAGTCATCAACTTGTCCATAATTTCCTCCTTTGAAATCTCTCCACCATTGTTTCTCATTCCAACAACTACTTCATTTATCCTCTAATTGTAAGCTTTGATGTTTTCTTTAGGTAGCATCTCTAATGCATTGTACCTTTTCTTCCATGTCTTTCTACATGCATCCTTTGCTTATTTGTCTCCTTCAGATATGTCTTCTAGGTGCTTCCATATCTTGTGGGTTGTATCCACCTTTTTTATTTCTGAAAACTCACCATCAGATAGGGCGTTGATAAGGGTTTCTTTAACAATAGCATTTTGATGAAACAATTCCTTTTGTCTATTATTAGCATCTTCTTGTACAAGGTCTTCAAGGGTAGGTATATTGGCTGCTTTGATAGTAACATCAAAAACTTCAAAACTAATGCACTGAAAATGGGTCACCATCTTATTCTTTCAATCAAGATAATTCTCTCCATTGAACTTAGGACTTTCTTTCCTAAAGTAAACCATCTGATCAACCTCCAACTGTTAAAATTTCTCTCTGAGGCACTTGGCTCTGATACCAATTATTTGGAATAGTCCTAAGAGATAACTGAGAGGGGGGGGGTGAATCAGTTATCTCAAAGATTCAATTCTTTACCCAATTAAGTATACTTAAACATAAATCATAAACAAAATGAAAGAACATAAGAACACAACACCAATCTTTTAGTTACGGGGAAACCCAAATAGGTAAAAACTCCTATGGGAATTGACACCCACTAATATTATGCACTAGAGTATTATGATCCTTGTTAGAAGATCCTTAACCCTGTTAGGAGTTTCTTTACAATATATTTAGTATAGTAGACCTGGTCAAGGGTTCGAACCTATTAGGAGTCTTTTACAATTGTCCCTATTAGGGGAGAGGACACATTGTCTAAGAGCTCACTACTCAAATGGGTGAAGGCTACAACCTTTTGAATAATAGATACACACTATATCTGGATCTTGGTAAACTGTGCTTTGACTTGCTATCTGAATCAGTTCCAATGAATAGCACAAGTACTTTACTTGGTCACATAGACCTTCTTCTGATGGCTCAACACTTCGCACACTCTGCTCTTCTCTACTTAATCAACCATGAACCACACTCCAACAATCACAAATGACTACCTATAAATATCTTTTCTCCAAATGATATAATCAAGTCAGCCTATTAGAACCACCTTGAAATCATATTAGAGAAACCATAACAAATTCCAATAAACATTTTTTCATCTCTACTATGCACACAACATAATTTGGGACCTGTCTAATAAGATAATTGTAGACGCACGTTACACACTATCGGATCTACCAAATCAACTAGAACTTTCTTTGAAAGATGAATTAACTCATGCACTCTTAACTAAACATCAATAACTCCCCTCTAAGTTTAAATCCAAGGGTGCATACCCACAGGATAGGTGCAACTACATGACTAATAAAATCTCTATCGGCTCTTCTGAATAAATAAAGGAAACTATTGCTGGCGAATAGCGACTGCATAACTACAATTCTACTCATCAAAAGACTATGCGTCCATAACTAAAACATCACTAACATGTCTTAAACATAAATCCAAGTGCACAAGGCTCCATGATAACTATATGGACAACCATACATAGAACACTGCCTATAACTTTGTCAGGAACACTGCTAACAATAACTGCAATATAACTATCTGTACTAATAGTTAACCTCTGCACCTATGATATCATGCTAGTATCATGTCCATGCAACATATACTGAAAGCTTACTCCATAAGACTTCCATGCATGCTACTTTTCATATGTTGTCATCAATGACAAACATACAGTCAGTACTGGCCTGCTGGTAAATCTCCAAAAAACTTAAGCTAAACAAGCGACTAAGTTTGCAGAATAACTTTTTTTCTTAAAGTTAACATACAAGATAAACATAAATGAAGAAGAAATTACCATTTACTCACATTAATACAATACCCAACATAGGTTACAAATTTCAAGAGTTCCTTGATGAAGATTACATTAACATTAATTAATTAATTTAGATTTGGTACAATTAAAAAACTCATATAAACACCTAAAAGATAAATGCAACATCACAAATAAGATAACATAAATACAACTAGTAGCACAAGGTATCCATAATAACGTACATCTACTGCACATGTAAAAGGGTATGTAATATAATAACTAAAAAGAAGTACACATGATATCTCTGAAGAATTGATACAAAGATACATGATCACAGAGAAGAAGAAGAGTACAACTCCATCAAAGGAGATCAAGAAGGAACAACTACCATAAGGATCATCCAACACTGGTACACAAATGTTGGAATCCAAATGGTAAAAGAATCACTACCACATGACCTCGTGAACCTAAATGGTCCACTCACACTATGCTGAGGAGATAACAATAGGTCCCACTCGGATAACAACCATTAAAAAAAACAAGCTAAGGAAAGGATGATGCAGGAGCATCCTGGGTGTAAGAGCAATCTTGCATCACCCAAAAATATTTCTATTTTTGTATTCAATAAGGGCTATTTTGTGCAGAGCTGCTATTTATGGAAAGTTACTATTTTTGGTGATTTTTGTATGTGCTCAGAATGATCTTATTTCTTTCTTGGAGGTTCATTTTGGTCATATAAGTCTGCCAGTAAAGTTTCATTGCCAGATCAAGTGTATATTGGAAGATATTGAAGATTTTTGGTATTGGCAATAGGGTACAGAAACTTTGAACTCGGTTTTGAAGGATTTAGAGGCCCTGGATGAGGTCAAAAACTTGGGTGACGGGTACTTGCATGGGTCAAGCCTGTAGAGCGCTTCGTGGCATTTTCGAAATGGGGTTATAATAGCCGAGCGGGTCAACTGGTGATGACTTATGGTCTTCGGAAGTCGGGCCACCTGAAATGGTGGAAAATAATTTTCTTCAAAATTTCTATTCGGGTTTCAAAGGTTATCTTGAGCCGACTATGATGTAATAAAATGTAAAATAAAATAATTCTAAGTTGGTCGGCCTTATTGGCTAAAATTCTGGAACCTTCCCAGGCGGTGGAAAATTGCCTATATAAGGAAGGCTGTATTATTGTCTTAGGCAGTTCAGAATAGTTCTGGGTAGTAGATCTGGGTATTGATTCAAGGCTTTGTCCTAAAGAATATTGTAAGGGAATGCTCATGTGGCTTTGCATATTGTAATTCTGAAAGTTTGTAATTCCACATTTGTGGAGATAATAAGAAGCCAATTTTCTATTCTTGCATATTATTGTTGTTGTTTCTCTATTTCTGTTATGTGTTTGATGAAGGCTGCTCCCCTTAATGCCACAAACACATAACAGAAATAGAGAAACAACAACAATAATATGCAAGAATAGAAAATTGGCTTCTTATTATCTCCACAAATGTGGAATTACAAACTTTCAGAATTACAATATGCAAAGCCACATGAGCATTCCCTTACAATATTCTTTAGGACAAAGCCTCGAATCAATACCCAGATCTACTACCCAGAACTATTTTGAACTGCCTAAGACAATAATACAGCCTTCCTTATGTAGGCAATTTTCCACCGCCTGGGAAGGTTCCAAAATTTTAGCCAATAAGGCCAACCAACTTAGAATTATTTTATTTTACATTTTATTACATCATAGTCGGCTCAAGATAACCTTTGAAACCCGAACATAAATTTTGAAGAAAATTATTTTCCACCATTTCAGGTGGCCCAACTTCCGAAGACCATAAGTCATCACCAGTTGACCCGCTCGGCTATTATAACCCCATTTTGGAAACGCCACGAAGTGCTCTATAGGCTTGACCTATGCAAGTTCCCATCACCCAAATTTTTGACCTCATTCGGGGCCTCTAAAGCCTTCAAAACCGAGTTCAAAGTTTCTGTACCCTGCTGCCAATACCAAAAATCTTCAATATCTTCCAATATACACTTGATCTGGCAATGAAACTTTACTGGCAGACTTATATGACCAAAATGAACCTCCAAGAAAGAAATAAGATCATTCTGAGCACATACAAAAATTACCAAAAATAGTAACTTTCCATAAATAGTAGCTCTGCACAAAATAGCCCTTATTGAATACAAAAATAGAAATATTTTTGGGTGATGCAAGATTGCTCTTACACCCAAGATGCTCCTGCATCAGACACCCGGGGTAATTTGAGAAGTGACCCTGTCACGACTTAGGTGTGCAGAGGAAAACCAAGACGGCTAACCTCCTCCTTTGTCAGCCATGATGAATCTTCAATAGGTCATCCTTTCCATTTGACCAGATATTCTTCATATGTCATGTTCCTTGTGCTTCTGCCAACACGACTGTCCAGTATATCTTCGATCTCCTTAGTGTCTAAACTAGTTGCTGGAATACTCCACTGTGCTGCTGTGATCTCATCTTCAACACCTCCTTCATGATACTCTGTCAGATCTGAAATGTTAAACATTGGCGAAATATTTAGCTTAGTAGGTAATTCTACCTCATATGCATTTCTTGAATCATGTTTCTTCAGTATCCTACATGGTCCAAACTTCTTCATTTTCAGCTTGTTATATGTACCAACTGGAAACCACTCCTTCCACAAATGAACCATGACTTCATCACCAACCTGAAATTCCTTATACCTCCTTTTCTCATCTGCCTTAGCCTTATACTATGCATTCATCTTGGTAATATGCTTCCTCACCTCCTCATGGATGTTCTTAAAGTGTTCTGCAAAATCCTCAGCTTTAGCACTACTTATTTCTCCTTTATCTATCTTCCTCAATTCAGATGCATTTCTTGGACTACTTCCATATACAATCTGGAATGGTGATTTACCAGTGCTTCTATTGATGGAATTATTGTATGCAAATTCCGCCTATGATAAAATCAAATCCCATCTTGTTGGCTTATCTCCAACCAAACATCTCAGCAAATTTTCCAAGCTCCTATTCACCACCTCTGTCTGTCCATCAGTCTGTGGATGATGTGATGAACTAAACTTCAAATCTATCTTCAACTTCTTCCACAATGTACGCCAGAAATATCCAACAAACTTAGTGTCCCGATCTGAAACTATGGTCTTTGGCAAACCATGAAGTCTCACTACTTCTCTGAAAAACAATTCTGCTACATGAACAGCATCATTAGTCTTCTTGCAAGGAATAAAATGTGCCATCTTTGAAAATCTGTCAACTACCACAAAAATTGAATCGTGTCCCCGCTGTGTCCTCGGTAAACCAAGAACAAAGTCCATGCTGATATCCTCCCAAGGCTTCTCTGGTACAGATAATGGCTGATACAACCCTGTATTTTGCTTCACTCCTTTTGCCATCTGACATACTCTACAACTCTGTACAAACTTTTTCACATCTTGCTGCAACTGTGGCCAATAATAATTCTCACTAACCAAACCAAGGGTTTTGTCATGACCAAAATGTCCAGCCAATCCTCCGCTATGCTTCTCCTTGATGAGATTCTCCCTCATAGAACTTCGTGGAATGCACAACTGACTCCCTCTGAATAGCATATCATCCTGGATGATGAAATCCAACCATTTCATCCTATCTAGAGTAACAGGTTCTGTACAAGCTTTCCAAGCTTCACCAAAATTAGGATCCTCTGGATACAAATTTTTGAGTTCCTTAAACCCAACCACTTCAATCTGCATTTCTGTTAGCAATAGTTGCCTTCTGCTAAGAGCATCTACAACCCTATTAGACTTTCCACTCCTGTGTTTCAAAACAAATGTATAGCTTTGAAAAAACTCAACCCATTTCAAATGCCTTTGATTCAATTTTCCTTGACTATTCAAATATTGCAAAGCTTGATGATCAGTATACAAAACAAACTCCTTAGGAAGTAGATAATTTCTCTACTTCTTTAATGCCTAAACTATAGCATAAAATTCTTGATCATAAATAGAATATTTCCTCTTGGCATCATTTAACTTCTCACTGAAATAAGCAACAGGTTTACCTTCTTGGCTCATAATAGCTCCTATTGCAGTACCACTAGCATCACAATCTACTTGAAACACCTTATTGAAATCTGGAAGTACTAAAATAGGTTGTTCTGTAACTTTTTGTTTCAATAATTGAAAACTCTTTTCTGCTCCTTTAGTCCACTTAAACTCTTTTCTATCCCCTCTCATTGTTTCAGTCAAGGGTCCACAAATACTGCTAAAATTTTTGATAAACTTTCTTTAAAAGCTAGCTAGACCATGAAAAGATCTTACCTCAGTAGCACTCCTTGGAGTAGGCCATTCAAGGATAGCCTGTACCTTCTCTGGGTCCATTTTTAGACCTTCTTCTGAAACTACAAATCCCAAATACACTAACTCTTTCTTCACAAAACTGCACTTCTTCAAATTAATCAACAATTTCTCTTCTCTCAACTTCTCAAATACCATACGAATATGCATCATATGCTCATCCAATGTTTTACTAAAGATCAAAATATCATCTAGGTAAACAATGACAAACTTACCCATAAATTCTTTCAGAACCTCATTCATGAGCCGCATGAAAGTGCTCGGTGCATTGGTTAGCCCAAAAGGCATGACTAACCACTCATATAGTCCTTCCTTTGTCTTGAAGGTAGTCTTCCATTCATCTCCTTCTCTGATCTAAATCTGGTGATATCCACTCTTCAGATCTATCTTTGAGAAATACACAGCTCCACTCAAACAGTCCATAATATCATCCATTCGTGGCAATGGAAACCTATACTTGATTGTGATCTTGTTTATTGCTCTGGAATCTGTACACATCCTCCATTCTCTATTCTTCTTTGGTGCTAATACCGCTGGTACAACACAGGGACTCAGACTCTCACGGATCAATCCTTTCTGTAATAGTTCATGTACTTGTCTATTCAACTCCTCACTTTCTATAGGTGTCATTCTATGTGCTACCTTATTTGGCAAACTCGCCCCTGGGATCAAGTCCATCTGATGACTGATCTTCCTGACCGGTGGTAATCCATCAGGCACATTATCAGATACAATATCCTAAAACTCATTCAACAAATTTGCAACTTCTACAGGAACATCTTCTACTTTTTCTTTACCAGCTTTTAGAATTAAAGCAAAACATACATACTCATGCCTCATACCATCTAGGAAATTTCTTCCATCAACAAAAGTTATCCTTGCATTACCACATACCTTTTTTTAAGTCTCCTTCAATGGTTTTAGCTTATGCCGCACTCCATCCTTTGTCAGGGAATAGGTATTCGCACGACCATCATGTACAACACATCTGTCAAACTGCCATGGCCTACCCAACAACATATGACATGCATCCATAGATATGATATCACACAATACCTCATCCTTGTATCTGCCAATCTTGAACTTCACCAGGCATTGTTCATTGACCATGACCTTGTGGTCATCCTTTACCCAGGCAATCTGATATGGATGTGGGTGTTTCTATCTCTTGAGCTTCAACTTTGTCACCATCTCTTCTGACACCAAATTGTCAGTGCTTCCACTATCAATGATCACATCACAACATTTACCTTCACACTTGCACCTGGTGTGAAACAGGCTCCTCCTTTGCTCAGGTTCATTCTCACCACTCAACAGGACTCTTCTGTTAATCAACATTTCTCCTTTTTCAGCATCTTCAGAATTTGATGATCTGGCATCTTCATCTACATGTGCAACTCTAGCCTGGCCTTCATTTCTTCTATTTGTTCTACCTTGGCACTGAGGACATTCAAATGCCCTATGACCTTCTTCTCCACAGTGAAAACATGTTCCATGGAAGCCTCCTCTTCCAGATCCTTGTCCTCTTCCTCTTCCTCTCTGATCTCTATTATTCTGATCCTGGAAGCGATTGGAATTATTTCCATGCTAATTCTGACTGCTACTGGCCTCATCCTTCTTTTTCAGATCTTCATTTCGGCCACCATATGACCGTCCACCAGATCGTCCACCGCGACCTCTTCCATTTTGTCTGCTCTCAAACTTCTTGTTCATCTTTCCTCTACTTTTAGGGAAAATTGGTATGCCTCCTCAATACTGCTCATTCGAACCAGATTCAACTCCTCTTGAATGCTTGGCCTTAACCCATTAAGGTATCGGGCAACTTTCTCCTTATCAGCTTCTGCATGGCCGGTTCTGATGAGGAGTCGATAGAACTCCTCTGTATACTCCTGAACAGATCTTCCTGCTTGCTTCAAACTTTGCATTTTCTTTAGTAGATCAAGCTCATAATCAACAGGAATGAACTGTCGCTTCAATTTATCCACCATCCGATCCCATCTTGTGATTTTATCTTTCCCTCTTCTATTTCACTCCAATTGAATTTCTTGCCACCAGATCTTCGCATGACCTTTCAGTCTAGCCTTCACAAATTTGACCCTATCAGGATCCTCAACATCTTCATACTCAAAATATTCCTCACATTCATTGATCCAATCGATCAATTCCTCTAAGTTAAGATTTCCAGAAAATGTAGGAACCTCAATCTTAGGTCTTTTCCCAATCTTGGAAATCGCCCGAAAAAGTCTTTCTTCCTCCTGGTTCACAATTTCAGCTTCTCCTTCTTGATATTCTTCTTCAGCTTCATCCTCGCTTTCGTCTCTGACATTAAGATTCATTCCTCTACGAATCTCTTCTTGTAATGCTTGCACTTGTCTCTGTAGCTCTCTAACCTCAGGTGTTACAACACCAGCTCTTCTACCACGTTCCCTTCGTGGAGGCATTTTTGCGATGCGCACTGAAACGCTAGCCACGGTCCTGGTGCAAACTACCTCACAATCAGTGATCTATTTACACACTCAAGAACTCCTACTCTGATACCACCTGATGAAGGCTGCTCCCCTTAATGCCACAAACACATAACAGAAATAGAGAAACAACAACAATAATATGCAAGAACAGAAAATTGGCTTCTTATTATCTCCACAAATGTGGAATTACAAACTTTCAGAATTACAATATGCAAAGCCACATGAGCATTCCCTTACAATATTCTTTAGGACAAAGCCTCGAATCAATACCCAGATCTACTACCCAGAACTATTCTGAACTGCCTAAGACAATAATACAGCCTTCCTTATATAGGCAATTTTCCACCGCCTGGGAAGGTTCCAGAATTTTAGCCAATAAGGCCGACCAACTTAGAATTATTTTATTTTACATTTTATTACATCATAGTCGGCTCAAGATAACCTTTGAAACCCGAACAGAAATTTTGAAGAAAATTATTTTTTGCCATTTTAGGTGGCCCAACTTCCGAAGACCATAAGTCATCACCAGTTGACCCGCTCGGCTATTATAACCCCATTTCAAAAATGCCACGAAGTGCTCTACAGGCTTGACCTACGCAAGTGCCCATCACCCAAATTTTGGACCTCATTCGGGGCCTCTAAAGCCTTCAAAACCGAGTTCAAAGTTTCTATACCCTGCTGCCAATACCAAAAATCTTCAATATCTTCCAATATACACTTGATCTGGCAATGAAACTTTACTGGCAGACTTATATGACCAAAATGAACCTCCAAGAAAGAAATAAGATCATTCTGAGCACATACAAAAATTACCAAAAATAGTAACTTTCCATAAATAGCAGCTCTGCACAAAATAGCCCTTATTGAATACAAAAATAGAAATATTTTTGGGTGATGCAAGATTGCTCTTACACCCAGGATGCTCCTGCATCAAAGGATCTTGAAAGCTCTCTAACTCAAGGTGAACAAAAGTTAACAATAGGTAAGACTCACTAATCCAAAGGAAACCAATACATGTAGGATAACTAGACTATGCATAGGAAGGTGTCATCATGTACGTCTAACCCTTGAGTTTTGTCCTAGTAATCTCACTAGATCTTGACACCCAAGTGACCATACATGGTATCAATGACCTCTCGTACAGACAAAGCCATTAACTATGCTAGACACACACCTTAAAAGGCAGCAAACATCATCTCATCCTCCATCTTAGTTTGTATTAGCACTAATGCCCAGGTGAGGAAGCATATCTTATTAGGTTTATTTTAATATCTCTCAATGTTATATTAAGTTATCACTTGTTTACAAATACTTACAATAAGTGATCCTGACAACCAATTGTGGGCCCTGATGCTTATTGCAAGCCACCTCCTACTACATATCTAGGTAAACTACCCTAGGCTCATAGATCTCACATAGATCACAAGATGATAATAATGTCCTTTGGGACTATTCCACAAAATAAGAGGAACACACTGGTTCTCACATAACCATAATATCACAAAACACTCTTTAAGTGTTCACAAAAGAATATACACCTAATCCTATGGATAGGACATAAAAATTCAACACCATATTCCCCTATATATAATATGAGTAGAACACAACACAACATGACCCCAAATGGTCAAATCAGGGTTGAATGTCAAAGTAAACACACATAAAAATTGATATTGAAAACATGTCCAACTGACTCATACCCTGGCCTCTATTTTCCCCCTAGGTCTTATAGTACCTGATGTCACAATATGCACAAGAAGACACTTCAGAAACAAAGAAAACAACACTCACATCATAGTAAACTAAAATTGATCTATAAATATTTAAATTCCATTAATAGCATAATTGAATCCAAAAGTAGAAACACATAAAACTACTAAGAGAATCTTAATCATAATTGTCACAATAATGTCATAATCAAAATATTATCCATAGTCTCCTAATAGTTCTAAACAAGAGATAACACCCAATTTCACTACATGTACTACAATTCCTACTAATTGATCATTTAAAATAAACATATATGAGCAAAGCATAAACTAATGATAATTTTAATGTGCAAATCTTAAGCATATACACATATATAAAAATTATTAAACTGAACAAATTAACTCATCCCACATTGATGAAAATTAAATAAATATACTCATACTTTAATCATTAACAAAAATTTCTATACATAAATACAAATATATTTGATTTAAATATATACAAAATGTATATAAATAATTTGAACATTAACAAATTTCTATATATAGATTGTATAAAAAAAGACCTATTATTTCAAACAATTCTCATAAAAGAAAATTCATTTGATTTAGTAAAACAACATAGATAATAAACTTAAACTTAATAAATTAAACCTTAATTTAATTTTAAATAAAAAACAAATTTTAATATAAACTAATTAATAAACATATTTTAAAATTAAAATTAAATTAAATAAAACAAAAATTTAAAATAAAAAAAAAATATTTTAATATTGCATAGGGGAAGGTGGGGGTACCCACGGCCCGCTCCCCACCCCTACTACACGACAATCTAAGTTGCTGCCGGCAGCAGGCCCGTGTGGTAGCAGTACCTAGCCTAGCTACTTCACGACAGTCTAGGTATTGCCGCAACAGTACCTAGCCTGTCGTGTGGTAGACTACCACTGCCAAGGGGAGGTAAGGGGGGTGTGGCCCCTGCCTCATTTAAAATTTTATAATAATTTTTTTTCAAAAAAAACCAAACCATTGTTTAATAAAATAATGAAATTTTTATTTAAGGAAAAGAAGCTAAGTATTAAATCTTAATATAATTTTGGAAACACAGAATATTAAATAATCACATCATGATTTTTTTTGTAGATATTCACAAATTCTTTGATTCTTTTGCATAAGAATCTATTTTTTAAATTTTTTTTAAAAAGGCATATAATTTATCAAGCACCTTTACTATAGTCAAACTTCAAATTTAACTTTTCTTTTTGACTGATTTTATTTGACTATCTTTTTTTTTTATAAAGAGTAACTTTTCTATCAGAATTGGGTTTTTTCACTATTTGATTTTCTTTCCAATGGGGATTTATTTTTCTCTCAACATTATAGTTAGACTATAATCTAGGATTAATTTATCAATTTATAGGAGACCTATGAGGAATCTTCTAATGAAATTTTTCTAGCATAACATTACTATGCTAAATTTTAATAAAAGCATGAAATCAACCAAACTAGGGTTTTCTAAATACCTAGAATCAAAGAAAACATAGATCTATCTATTGAGATACATTAAAATTCATGCAAACAAAAAAAATTAGATAAATGCAAAATAAAACTAACAGGCATGATTTCAAAACCTACCTTGGATCCAAAGCAAGAAACTGAAAGATAAAATCTTTGAAGATCTATAGACTAGAATTCCTCTGAAGATAGATTCAACCTACAAATCTAAATCCACGAAGAACGCAATACCCAAAATTCTAGATGCACGATGTAGCCAAAATCAACAAGCAATCACAATAGGCAAATTCTCCAAAATCCAAAGCACACAAGCTCTCCCAGAATTCTCCTCCAAAACCTGTCTAATGCTAAAATAAATGCAAAAATCCCCTAATAGAAATTCAATTTCTTATTTCATGCAACCCTAGAGATAACTTAACAACTAACTCCCACATCAACTCCAAATCAGAAATTAAAAATAAATCTTAATTAATAGTTAAAAACACTTTTCATGCACAACTCAACTTTGACTTTTTAAAACAAGTTGATTACTTGTTGAGAACAATTCACTTTTAAATAATGCACATGTTTATAATTAAAATTTATATTAAATAGATTAAATATTTAAAGCATCTTAAAACCATGCAATTAAATATTTAATTATTTATTAAAGCACACAAGCATAATTAAATCTAATTACCAATTAAATCTAAATAATCAAATATTTAACTTTTAATTAAATTTTCTCAAATAAACTTAGGAATATGATTAATATTAAATTTTAACTATAATCATTAATCAATAAATCATAGAAAATCACCCACATAAGAAATAAATCAACTGAAGCCAAACAACATAATACCAAGCAAACACCAAAAAGGGATCCACGAATTCCTGTAAACTAGAGAAATCCGAGTAGGGTAGTCAAAGTGATACTTGTCGAATCCTAGGACAAATGGGCTTAGGTTAAGGTTTTGGACCTGTGTTATCTCCCCTCTCTTACCATTTGAGATATTGCGATAGGGCATGCTCATCCTGAAAATTCAGGGAAGTTGATGCCCAATACCTACAAACCTGCATACAAAACTCGCATGTACATACATATATAAATATATAATAGACAATGGCGGGGATCAACTGATCATGTGGATCTTGCAAGAAAGTAACTATGACTCCATCCCTCAACCACATAAGGCACATCAAACAGAAATATTAAAAAAACACATCAACCATACACATGCAAGTATGGGGTCAGTAATTCATAAGCATCAATGATCTCCTCACATATATATAATCATCCTAAAATAATCATAACATTTATAAAATCATACTAGGGGCGGGGTACTACCTCCACCCCCTTAGGATTGGGCTTACTCCTATAAGCTTACAAACAGATAGGGGTATGCATCCCTCAAACATGAAGTATTTACTAAAAATAAAACACAACATCTGAAAACAAGTCATAAAATATGATATATAGTCATTATAAGAAATATAATTCTGGTTAAGAATAACTGAAAATCACATTGACCAATCATTCATTAATAATTCAAAATAGATCTAAACCTTTATTCATTCATCATTATAGAAAATATCTAGGATCAATTGAATAAAACACACATTCACATCTTCATCAAATAATAAGTTGAGAAGTTTATGTTAGTCTAGTTAATGCAACACTTATGCAAACATATAGGATACACAATAATTCTAATTTCGTACAAAAAATATAGTACCAACTCCGTGATGTCCTCCCTTATACATACTATCAGGGGTTCATGATGAACATGATAGAAACAACACTTATCACACAATAGGGCCAACAATACCAAACATTTAGAATAGCCACCATAAAGTTAAAAAAGGACAAACCCAAGTGGGGGAGTTCCAAGCTCAACATTAAATCATAAAAGTACCATGGTAATTCAACAGTAAGTCAAGTGTGACTAGTGCCACAAAATAGATAGCGAAAAGAGATTCAGGTGAATAGTCCAATCATAAGAAAGTTCAAAATTTCAATGCTATCCCATACACAACATGAACAATTCATCAATCAACCAAAATAAATTATCAATAACAAAACAAAAATTCACATAACAAGGTGACTAGTGGTAGCCACACTCAAGGGAGTAATCACTTCATGACGTCTAAAGGTACTTCACCCTAGATGCATTAGAGAGGGTACCCTCACACAATAAACAGTCGAAACACCTATGATAATCACTAGGCAAGAGATATCTCAAAGATATTTAAGCGTAAGCAAAACATAAATGTTTAGTTATAATTTAATGGTTCTCAAATACAAAAGAGTTATATGTCTATGTTTGGTTTCAAATTTTGATAGTTTAGACATCTAATAGGCACACAACTTCCTAGAGTTCCCAGAGTAGAACTCGGTGCTCTGATACAAAGTGTAATGCCCCACCAGGGAACCCATGAGAACTTAACCTAAACAAGTGACTAAGTTTGCAGAATAATTTTTAAAAAAAACATAGAAACTTTCATTTCAATCCTTTAATATATATATTTTTAACACGTTTACCAAAAAGGGGAGACACAAATGACATTGTGTGTGTGTATATATATATATATATATATATATATATATATATAACACATTTCTATAAAAGTTATGCATTTGTTTGACTCATTTATTTTTTGTCTTATTTGGGCATTTTAATTTGATTGTACATTAGAAAGTATATTTTTACCAGAATTGGGTTTTTGATAACAAATTGATTTTCTTCACAATAAAATTTATTAAACCAAATAGTATAGTTCAACTATAGTCTAGGGTTAATTTATAGATTTTAGGAGATCTGTAAAGAATTTTTCAATAAAATTTTGCCAGCATAACATTACTATGTTAAAAATTTAATAAAACATAAAAATAACTAAACTAGGGTTTTCTAAATACCTAGAATTCAAAGAACACAGATCTATCTATTGAAATACACTAAAATTTGCACAAACAAAGAAAGTCAGATAGATGCAAAATAAAACTAACAGGAAGGATTTCAAAGCCTACCTTGGATCCAAAGAAAGAATCTGAAATTGAAAAACATTTGAAGATCTGAAGACCATAATTCCTTTGAAGATAAATCCAACCTGCAGATCCGAATCCACAAATAATGCAACACCCAAAATTTTAGATGCACAATGTAGCCAAAATCAACAAGCAATCACAACAGGCAAATTCTCCAAAATCCAAAGCACACAAAGCTCTCCCAGAATTCTCCTCCAAAACCTATCTAATCCTAAAATGAATGCAATTTCTCCTAATAGGGATTCAATTCCCCATTTCATGCAACCCTAAAGATAACTCAACAGCTAACTCCCACATCAACTCCAAATCAGAAATTGAAAATAAATCTTAATTAATAATTAAAAATACTTTTCATGCACAACTCAACTTGACTTTTTGAAACAGGTTGATAACTTTTAAGAATAATTCACTTTTCAATAATGTACATGTTAATAGTTAAAATTAATATTAAATAGATTAAATATTTAAAGCATCCTAAAACTATGTAATTAAATATTTAATTATTTAATAAAGCACACAAGCACAATTAAATCTAATTTTTATTTAAATAATCAATTAAATCTAAATATTCAATTATTTGACTTTTAATTAAATTATCTCAAATAAACTTAGGAACATAATTAATATAAAATTTTAACTATAATCATTAATCAATAAATCACAGAAAATCACCCACTTAAGAAATAAATCAACTGAAGCCAAACAAGGTAAAACCAAACAAAGTAAAACCAAGAAAACACCAGAAATGGATCCATGAATTCCTGTCAAGTAGACGAATCCGGGTAGGGTAGTCAAATTGATACTTGTCCAATCCTAGGAAAAATGGTCTTAGGTGAGGGTTTGGATATGTGTTATCTCCCCTCTCTTACCATTTGAGATATTGTGATAGGGCATGCTCATCCTAAAAATTTAAGAAAATCGATGCCTG